>JAIPUX010001880.1:4334985-4364616 GCA_020142125.1 Phrynosoma platyrhinos | reverse complement strand
ACCTTTGCTGATTGCTGCCTGCCTTGACCTTAGACTGATTGACGCTGACTTCTGGACTTTGCTTTGCTGGTGCTTTGACTACAGGAAGGTTTGTGGCTGGCCTTGCTGTTTGCAGCTCACCCTTTCCATCCCTAGCAGCTGTGGGAACTGAGGCTGGCTGTAGTTGAGGACACAAACTCATATTTATGGTCTCTTTAATAAAGTCCATCCATCTAGCATGTGGCTTTCCCCCCTTTCTACTTCCCTCCACCTTTGCTAACATTATTGTTTTTTTCCAATGATTTATGCCTTTTCATGATATGTCCAAAGTACAACAGTCTAAGGGGCTATGCAGACAGGCAAAAAGAGGTGCTTTGAGGATGACTTGTACACATGGTGTTTAGACGACGCATGCCTAAAAGTCACCAGGAAAGCATCCTCTAGCTGCCATATGCCGAGAAAAGCTGCTCCAAAAAGGAGCCACTTTTTTCTGCTCCTTCAGGAAAGATGTGCACCTTCGCATGTACATATGTATGCAGACACCTGTGCACCAGAAAACAGCTGTACAAATGCACTGTTGCATGTGCAACGGAAATTGAGGGACTCTACAGACCAGTCCAAATTCTACAGTCCCCAACCCCAGCCTGATGATGTCCTGACATCATGTGCCATTACACATGGTGTGTGGCATCAGGACGTCCTCCCAGTGCAGCATCTTTATGTGCTATGCCAGAAGGGGTGCTAAAGAGCTGCGCGCAGGCTCTTAGGACACCATGTTGCCACCCCTGAAAGGAGCAGCATTTTGCCGCTCTTTCAGGGGCGGCAAAAGGGAGGATCAGGGCCGCAGCATGGGGTAGCCATGGTTCTCATCTGCAGCTAGCAGGGGTGGCAAAGAGCCACCCATCAGCCGCCCATCTGCAGCCCCCCTGAGTCAGTGATCCAGAGCATGCACCCTATGATGCAGGCTTTAATTTAACATGCCCTGCGCTTCCAGGTGTGAATGCACTGGTGCAGGTGCACTTGATTATTGGAAGCCTAACCTTAACTCTAATTATAACCCTACACATGTGTCCTAGCAACTGTTCTCTATGAAAATAAATGCATCCTGTTGCATGTACGCTTGCTGTCAGCATGCACAACAGTTTGCATGAAAGAGGCTTTTGTGACCTCTTCTGTGCAGGTGTGCATAAGACTTGCACACCACTTCCTGGCATGATGGGGGGGGAGGAATCCTGGAGTAATATTTGTCCGTGTGTCCTGTTGACCACCAGCTACATGTATCCAGTCTGTCCACACAAATCTCCCTTGCATATACCTCTTACCACCCCCCTGATCTCTGTGGGACATGTTTTGTGGAGGATGACAGAGTAGATGTCTTTTTAGTTGACAAACTCATTCCTTCACTCCAAGGGTGGCACAATCAGACAGTTGTAACTGTCTATGGCAAAGCAAAGCAAAAAAAGCAGCTTCATTTATATACCGCTTCATATCATGCTATGGAGTGTCTAAGCGGTTTACAACTGTAAGCTCATTGCCTCCCAACAGTTGAGTACTCATTTTAGCAACCTTGGAAGGATGCAGGCTTGAGTCTAGCCTGAGCCCCGTCTAGTATTGAACTCGCAACCTTGTGGTCTATGAGTGAATGGCTGCTGTATAGGCTTTTAACCACTGCACCACCAGGGCTCACTACTTGGGGCAAGCCAAGGTCAGTGAATCCTTGTATGATCTGTGGGTGTATGACAGGTCCTGTACATGTGCACAGGCATGCCAAACTTCAGGCACCTTTGTACAGATGAAATAACAGATTATATACCACCCTATAACAGGTCCTGCACAGGTTCGCAGGGATGCCAAGGTTCAATCACCTTTTTACACAGAGTGACAGGTCCTGCGCAGGTGTGCAGGGATGTGTCCCTGCACACATGTGCATGCGTCTGAGAGAACAAAGAAAAAATTAAAGCAGCGGCTGCCTGCCCATGCGGTTGCTCCGTCTCCCTTTGCAGCATCCTCGGGGCTGACAGTGCAGTTGCTGGGGCTTCAATAAAGCCTTGGAAAAGCTCCCCAGTGTGGTTGCTCTGTCCCCATTTAGGGCATCCTTGGGGCAGGTGGTATGGTTGCTGCAGCTTACAAAAAAGGTAGCTTCAGGTCACCTTTTCCTTTTCGTCTGTATAGCCCCTGAGTCTTGTCGTCTTGGCTTCTAGGGATATCTCTGGCTTGATCTGGTCTAAAACCTATTTATTTGTCCTTTTTGCTGTCCATGAAATCCTCAGCACTCTTCTCCAGCACCACATCTCAAATGTGTTGATTTTCCTCCTATCGTCTTTCTTGACTGTCTAGCTCTTACATCCATATATATGGTAATAGGGTATATGATGGTTTGTATTATTCTGCCTTTTGTGCGGAGTTGTATGTCTTTGCATTTTAGGATCTTTTCTAGTTCTTTCCTAGCCACCTTCCCCATTCTTAATCTTCTCCTGATTTCCTGGCTGCAGTCCCCATTCTGTTCAATGTTTTATACCAGATATGAGAACTCTTTTACTATTTCTATTTCTTCATTTTCTTTGAATGTATGTAAGTTCTCTGTGGTCATTAGTGGTTTTTCTTTTTTTTGTTTTTTGTTTTGTTGTTGTTTTGTTTTTTATGTTCAGCAGTAAGCCTGCCTTTGCCCTCTCTTCTTTTATCTTTCTTTGTAGGTGTTCCAGGTCTGTGAGGTTTTCTGCTAGTATTATGGTGTTGGCAGTATATCTCAGATTGTTGGTATTTCTTCCTCCTATTTTCACGCCTTCCTCTTCTATGTCCAAGCCTGCTTTCCTTACAATATGTTTGGCATATAAGTTGAATAGGTAGGATGATAGGATGCAGTCTTGACTGACTCCTTTGCCAATTGGGAACCATTCTATTTCTCTGTGTTCTGTTCTGAAAGTAGCCTCTTGTCCTGAGTACAGATTCCTCATTAAGACTATCAAATGTGTTGGCACTACCATGTCTTTAAGGGTGTTCCATTGCCTTTCATGATCTTTGCAATCAAAGGCTTTTCTATAGTTTATAAAGCACATGCTGATTTTCTTTTAGAACTCACTTCCATCATTAACTATTGTATATTTGCAATGTGATCCCTGGTGCTTCTTCCTTTCCTGAACCCTGTTTGGATCTCTGGGATTTCTCTTTCCATGTGTGGTTGGAGTCTATATTGCAGTATTTTGAGCATAATTTTGCTGGCATGGGAGATTAGTGGTATGGTTCTATAGTAGCTGCAGTCTCTTGTGTCTTCTTTTGTGTGGATGGGGATGTATATTGATAACTTCCAATCTGTTGACATATATTGGTTAGCACTAGAATTGACTCATTCAATTTGAATTGCAATAGTTCTATTGGCATATCATCTGTTCCTGGAGTCTTGTTTTTTTTTTTTTTTTTGCCATATCTTTTATTGCAGCTTCCACCTCAGTTTTTAGAATGTGGGGTTCATCTTCATATGGCTCTTTACTCCATGTGTCCTTCATTTTGTCATCTCTTTTGTATAGTTCTTCTGTTTATTACATCCAACGTCTTTTTATTCCTTCCTGGTCTTGAATTATTTTGTTTTTATTGTTGTAGAGTGTCCCGGTCCTTGGTTTGAATTTTCCTTCATTTCTTGAATCTTGTGGAATTTGGGGGGTTGCAGACTGCCAGAAATAGTGCAAATTGAGTCCACTTTTAGGGTTAGGGCTAGGGAATCATGGGAACTGTAGTTTATTGTGGCACCAGAGCTCTTTGACAGAGAAGGCTCAATGTCTCAGAAAAAAAAATACAATTCCCATGATTCCCTAGCACTGAGCCAGGGCAGTGCCTCAATTTAATGTGCACTATTTCTGCCAGTCTGCAACCCCCCTATGTCACTCTTACTTCCCTTTTTGTTGTTGTCTTCTATTTCTCTATATTTGTCATTGTAATAATTTTCCTTCTTTGCGTACTAGCCATTGTACTATTGTGTTCATGTTTCTTAGTTTATTCCTACCTCCTTTTTGTTTTGGATCTCTTCTTTCCTTTATTGCTTGTAGCATTTTATCTGTCATCCATGCTTTCTTCACTTTCCTTTTGTCTGTTGGAAGTGTCTTTAAGTGTCTTTATTCTTTTATTATGTTCCTGGCTTCAGACCAAAGCTCTTCTGGTTCATGATCTATTATACTTAGTATGCAAATCTGTTCCTTATATTGTCAATGAATTGTGAATGGAAATGTTGTTTAAATTGTATTTTGGTATGGTGACCGGTTTTATTCTCTTCTTTCATTCTCTATGAATATTGGCTGGTTATATAAGTTAACAGAAGCTGACCAATGCCATAATCATCTTGGCGGACTTTGATATTATTTCTGTTATTGTGTGCCTTCAAATAATTTTTGACAAGTCTAAGGAGAACCTATCAGTATTGAGAGGAGGTTTGCCATTGCCATCCTCTGAGGGTGAGAGTGTGTGACTAGCCCAAGATCTCCCAATGGGTTTTTATGCTCAAGCTGTCTCCAGAGTAATCATTCATTGCTTAAATCACTACACAGGATTGAACCTCTGTTGGCGGACTACCTTGGTATAATTACATTGGCATAGGGAATGGTAGCAAGAAGGGGAGAGCTACAGGCACAGCATCTGCCAGAAATGTAGAGCATGGGGAAAAATAGATTGCTTGGAGTGAGATAATTTTGTGTGCTTTATCTCATTACCACAACACAACACTGAAAAAGAATTGTAGTGTGGTGAATCAATAGTATTTTGGATAAAATGTACAAAAAGGTTTTTTTTTTTTTTGTTAAGTGACTTCATGTTGACTCTGACTTATTCTGAACCTCTCATAGAGTTTTATTTGCAATATTTATTCAGAGGAGGTTTGCCATGCCCTTCCTCTAAGGCTGAAAGAGTATAACTTGTTTAAGGTCATCCAATGCATTTCCACAGCTGAGTAAAGATTGAAACCCTGGTCTTTCAGAGTCCCAGTCAAACATCCAAATTACTACAGTATGCTTGCTCTCAAAAAGTTGTTTTCTTGGGTTTGTGCAAAGCATGACTCTTTCAGCTACACAGGCAAGATCCTGGCACATTGATTTATCAGGTAACTTGGGGGCATTGCAAACCGGCCTAAAGGGTCAGCCTAGGGATAGAGTTGGGGTGGGGCAGCCACATGCCGGCCACCCCAACCCCACCCCGATGCCATCCTGATGCCACATGCCCGTTTGCACTGTGCACAGCATCAGGACATCCTCCCGGCACAGCATATAGATACACTGCACTGAAAAGCTGTGGAAGACACCAGCTCTTAAGGCGGCCTTTTGCCACCCCTAAAAGGACCTGCATTTTGCCATTCTTTTAGGGGCAGCACAAGGGAAGACCAGGGCTGTGCCGTGGGATTGCCACAGTCCCGATCTGCCACTAGCCGGGGTGGCCCAGAGCTGCCTGTTTGCATAGCCCCTTAGTTTAAAGTAGCACACAAATCTATATGTATGAATGCATACATACACGAGAGATAAACTGGTTGTGATGTAAGCTGGTTTATGATCTTGTGAGGGCAATATAATCTATTTTGATTCATCTGATCAAACTAGGTATCTTAACAGCTGCTAAAATAATTTGTCCTTTAACTATGTACATTACTGTAATTATCTTATTCATGTTGAGAGTACTATACTTGAATTTTCTTTGATATCTTCAAAAACACTTAGCAGACTTCAGTAATACTTGAAACCCACAGAGTTCTGGAAGGATGAATTGGCTAATCATCAATTTAAAGCTATAATTGAATGAAATAGCTAGCACTTACAGTGAACTCACAGTAAAGTGGCCACAGGGCAGGAGTCAAGGTCAAAGAAAAAAAAAACTATTGCTTATGTTCCATTGGCTCATTTCCTAGGAATACTACTCAGGATGAATGAATCTGTCATTTTTGGTTTCTTTGTTTTTCATTTTCTATATTTTATGTTTCTCCATCATTTTCTGAGTTTTTTTCTTTAAGGTCTGTATGAAAGGTCATTCCTTTGTATATGTCTTTCTCCTAACATATGCATTTTTGTAGCTACTTTTGCATTTTTTTTAAATTGGGAAATGCATCACAAAAGTTTGAGAAGCACTACCAATGTTTTAATTTAGGAAGTGGGGGTATGGTAAGTTCTTATCTAAATACACATCAATTGAAATCTTTCCCAAATTTTGTGTGGAGGCATCCTCCAACTCACTATTTGTGCTGTGCACAAGCACAAACATGACCTCTAGCCATATGCTGGACTGAGTTGAGGCTGTTATCAAACTGTTCTCAAGCTCACTGCTTGGTGTTGCATCTTGGATTTTAACATGCAAACAAACAAAGGAAAGTGAAACTCACTTCAAAATCCTAATCACCTAAGCAGCAATTTTTGTGGTGATTGAATCAAGAGCAACTTCCACCAGGATGCTAGAAACAATTTATTAAATATATATATACTGCACCGCTTGGTTCATATTAGTGCAAATTTCCATTCTGTCAAATTAGATAACTAGAATAGTGGAATCAATGAGAACTCTAACCTCTTTTGAACATACAGGGGTATCTGTGTTGGCCATTTAGGAAATTCAAACATATCCACCAAACAGTGATACCTTCATTGGCCAACCGAAATGCACAATATACTTGTTGCAAGCTTTTGAACATCTTTATGTATCTTCAAATACTCCCCCCCCAGTCAATTATTGGGTTAATTTATAAAGGACTTGTGGAAGAGTCATATGATAATGGGTTAGCAATTAAATGGAACTGGGAATTTGAACTTTACATCACAATACCCGATTCTGCATGACAACACATTTGGAATCACCCCTTATGTTCTTCTAAATTTGCTCTCATTAAAGAATGTTACTTAAAACTGATCCATCAATGGTATATGACCCCTGTTCACTTGACTTATATTAGCAAAAATTCCTCTCCTTTTTGTTGGAAAGGTTGTTCGGACAGAGGAACTGTAGAGAGAACATAGGGCCTCGGCAGACGACTAATAGAGTCGTCTTCGAGGCCCGGAAGAGGAGGGGCAGCTGCACGAGCGGCACCCCTTCCTCTTCCTGAGGTTGCCCTCAGAGTCGCCGGCCCTCCGCACGGCCGACACTCCGGGGATGACCTCACACCGCAGCGACCGCATGCGCTGCAGTGGAAGAGTCAGGGAAAGTGCGCCCGCCGCTTTTAGGGCACACTTTCCCTGACATCTAAAAGGAGCGCCAATTTGGAGCTCCTTTTAGGGACGTCGCAGGAGCGCCGTGGTGCGGAGGCTCCGCTCTGCTGGTGCTCCGTCCGGCGGCGTCCAGGAAGCAGTCGTCTGCTTCCCCCCCATAGACAGATTAGAACATTGGCAACAAACAGCCAATGGGAGCTAAGCCAGGAAAAGGTAGGAGCTGCTCCCAAGAGCAAGTATAAAAAGAGGGTGCTCCAACCCCTTCCCCAGGTCATCCTCGGAGCAGCCGGCCCTCCACACAGCCGGTGCTCTGAGGAGGACCTCCCGCCACAGCATTTGCACGCACTGCGGCGGAAGTGTCGGTGAAGGTGCGCCTCAGCCTTTTGCGGTGCACCTTCGTCGACTTGTGAAAGGAGCACCAATTTAGCACTCCTTTCAGGGGTGGTGAAGCTGCGCTGCGGGACCAAGGCGTGGGGATGCCTCGGTCCCACAGCACAGCTTCCTGGGGCAGCCCATGGCCTCTCGTCTGCTTTCCCCCCCCCCGAGGGGTTTAGAAGCCAAGGAGACAGGGAGACTGCTATGAGGTGCAGTTAGAAGAGTATTTACCCAAGTTAGGGAGAGATTTTGATTGAACCCTAAAGGGTTAAGAGCTGCTGAGGCTAAGACAGGCTGCTATGAGGGGCAAAGGTTTTTAGGTATCTGAGATAGGGAAAAGGAAAACTCTTAATTAAAGTGTTGTTATAATATCCTGCAGAAGATATAGTGCTTGGTGAATAGTGAAGTCACAGATAACCAGAAGGGTTAAAAGATACTGAGGATAGTTAAAGGTTCTGCGAGAACTTACGGTGTTGCAGAATGGCCTAAAGGGCTGGCCTGGGGGTGGAGTTGGGGTGAGGCAGCCACACGCTGGTAGCCCCAGCCCCAGACCACCATCCTGATGCCGCATACCCGTGCATCAGGACACCCTCCTGGTGCAGTGTGTAGCCATGGCACTGTCTCTTAGGGCAGTCTTTTGTCACCCTTAAAAGGAGCCGCATTTTGCTGCTCTTTTAGGGGCGGCAAAAGGGAGGATCAGGGCCACGGCATGTGGTTGCCATGGCCCCGATCCACCGCTAGCAGGGGCGGCCCAGAGCCGCCCGTCTGCATAGTCCCTTAGACTGTAAAGGAACATTTATAAAGCTATAGAGAAACAATTGCAAATATAAGCAAAAGAAACTGTTAAACCTACAACTACTAAAGTATTTATACATCATATCTATCTTGAATGCCATCCACTGATAAAGATACTGTATTCAACCTGATTTGTAAATAAAGTTATTTTGTTTGTTCAACAAGCAGTTGTCTGAAGTGCTTAAAGAAACAAATTCAAAACACTACCAATAGAGAGAAAAGTCTTTTAGGTTTGAGACATATCTGAGAGTGGGTGTGCAGTTGTTGATGAGTAATTGTTGCCAAGCTAGAGGCAGGGGTGGAATTTGAAGACCCAGAGGGCTGGCATCTAGTGAGAGTTCTAGTGTAAGTGGCACTAGAGGTGAGAACTGAGTTTGAGTGTTGTGTTACAAATTAGACAGCAAACTGATAGGATAGTTGCCATCATGTGACATATTGGTGGCAGAGGCGGGATCAAAAAGACCCATTGGGCTGCCATCTGGGAAAAGTAGTTGAGTGGGTAAGTCTCATTGTGACATATTGATGGCAGCAGTAGCACAAAGTGAAAAGGAGTGAAAAGTTTTAAGAAATGTTTGGTAGTGCCGTGTTGTTGCCATCACAGGAATGTGCCTCCATATGTGCTTTTATTGTACTTGATTTTTTAATTTTTGGGAACAGGTTCTCTCTATAATCTCTCAGATTACTAATAAAAATGTATTTGGGCCTAAGCAGACGGCTTAATAGGCCATCCTCGGTGCAGGGAAGGGGAGGGGCAGCTGCACGCTCGGTGCCCCCTCCCCCTCCTGAGGTTGTCCTCAGAGCTGCCGGCCCTCCGGACGGCTGGCGCTCTGAGGAGGACCTCAGCCACAGCGTCCAGACACGCTGCGGCGGAAAAGTCGCCGAAAGTGTGCCGCAACCTTTTGCGGCGCACTTTCGGTGACATATGAAAGGAGCACTATTTTAGCGCTCCTTTCCAGGGGCCCCGATGGTGCGCCGCTGGATCAAGGCATGGGGATGCCTCGGTCCCGTGGCGCACCTTCCCAGGGCGGCCCATGGCCGCCCATCTGCTTAGGGGGTTGTGTCCTATTTTAGTACTTTTGTCAATTTTTATTGATCATAACAAAAACCTTAAACATAAACATGTAATATTATGTTTTATTGCTGTTACAAGAGGAAAGATTGCTCAGAAGTGGAAAATCAGCCAATTAAATCTGGAGTGTTGTTGATGAAGAATATAGGACTCCCTTTTAATGGAAAAACCTTTGGACAGAATGGGATCCCCCAGTTGATATGGTATATCATTTAAAGAAAAATGGTCTCCCTTTTTGAAGTTTGTAAACTCAACTCCATATTTAAATTTGTTATCAGGAAACCATGCATACCTCTGGGGGGATGTGTTAGAGGAAAGGTAAGTTTGTTTGAACTTTGCAATCTGTTACAGACTGTTCTTGGGTTGATCTTGTTATTTGGTTTTAATCTTAATCCTTTTATGTATACTTTTTTAAAAATAAAATAAAAGAATTTTAGAAATGATCAAAAAATACTGCAGATGCATAGCCAGAGAAGGAGGAACTTATACAGTGTGGAACCCCTCCTTCCTTCTAGTGCTATTTTTTCTTTCTTTTCAAATTACCAAACTATGGGGCTAAACAGACAGCCTCTTTGGAATGGCTTGCTACCATCCCTTTGAGCACTGGATTGGGGCTGCAGCAATCACACACCACAGCCTTGATCTGGCAATTTGCTGGTGTTAAGGTGAGTCCCACTCACCCAACTATTTTCCTATTGTGGCAGCCCCATGGGTTTTAACATCCCACTGTTGCCACGAAATTTATGATGAACACCACTTACTTTTCTTGATGTTACACACGTTTCTTTGTTACACACTCCATAAATTTAGAAAACACCAGATATTCTCTTTTAGGACCCTCACACTGTCCTGATTTACTGTTGTCTTTCCAACCTTGTTTCTACACAAGCCCTTAGGCTAAATCCCTGAAACTCCCTCACTTGGAGTTCTGTCCTAGAGCCAAGTCCCTCCCTTCTGAACTTTAGCCCTCACAGCCCCTTTGTTCTGGACTGCTACTCATCCAGACCCATTACGTTTTCACACGGGGCTTTAAACGGAGTCATTCCTACCTCCGTCCGGCCCCACTCTGGCTCTGTGCAGGATAAGTTCACACGACGTCGCAGCAAGCCCCGCCCCATCCAGCGCCATCCCTGCGCCATCCCTGCCTCACTCCGGGGTCTTGCTGCGCATGTTCACACGACGTCGCAGCAAGCCCCGCCCCATCTTGCGCAATCCCTGTGCCATCCCTGCCGCTAGCCGGCTTTAGCCCCATCTTTCTAATTCCTTTTTAAAAAAGGAATTAGAGGGGCTGCTGCCGGAGGCAATCAGGAGCCATTCCGGCGGCTGCTGTTTTCGCCGCCGGAATGGCTCTTGATTGCTTCCAGGGGGCTTCCAGGCGGCTTTAGAGCCGCCTGTGTGAAAACGTCCCCAGTCTGACTTCAACTGTCAGCAACAGTCTTATTTAACACCTCCAGCCTATCATTTGATTGGCTGCTGCCAGCTTGCATTCTATTGGCTGTTGCTAAGGCATGTTCTATTCTGCCTTCTCTCCACAGCCCACTCCAAAAGAAGTGTCAGAATGCCGCTCCTTTTAGAACCAACAAAAGGCCATGCTTGCCACCGCAGTGACAGCTTTTTACCATTTCTTTGGCGCAGTATGTATAAACAATGCATTGCAGAAATGGCATGATGCTGTCTGGGCAGATGGGTTGCATGGCACCAGCATTGGGGCAGAGTCAGGGCTTATGGCATATAGTCGCCACCCCCCTACTCCACCCCCAAGCCAGCCCTCAGTGCCAGTCTGTATAGCCCCTAACTCTGCTTCTATTCTTGTTCCTGTTGTCCCAACTCCCAGGAAGTTGAGGGGAATGGGAATACTTCTCAGTAATTTGCTATGCTGTTGTGTACTGTTAAAGCTTCTGCTTGGGGTGGAGACTGAATTCAAAAGAAAAGAGATTTCTCATTTATGGGGCAGTTGAGTAGTGGCAGTTGATTTGCTACTCTTCACTTTCCCTTCAGAAAGTATATGGGCTTTCTTCCCTTTTTTCCAAGTCTCTTAAGCCCTAGCTATATATGATTCTAGCTATCTGAAAGACCATATTTTCCCATATGAGTTTCTCCAAGCACTGAGATCATTAGAAGAGGGTCTTTTCTTGGCCCTACCACCCTCATAGTCATATGTTGTGAGAACATGGGAGAGGGAATTCTTGGTGGCAGCCCCCATGCCCTCATGAAGGTTAGATTCAATTCTTCCTGTCTTCCCATCTACAGGTGGAAACATCAGTTCGGACACTATGGAAATAGAGTAGTAGGATACTATTGAATTGCTTTTAAAGGCTATAAGATGAAAATTAATATGACTAGCACTTCTATGTATTAATCCAATGGTCAGTTTTGCTTCCTGGGGGATATTATAGGGTACACACCATCCAAAAGCTTTCTGGTGAGTTCTTCGGTTTATTTTTAACCGTAAGTGGCTGAAAGCTGATTTGTAGTAAAAAATAAATAAATAAAAATAAATTTTACAGCAAAGCCAAGCATCACACCTTCAGTAAGAGAAGAATCACTGCTCCTGGCAGTTTCCTGGAGTCTGATTCCTGTTTTGAACAACAGTAACTTCTATATCTGGCAGTTGCAGTGGTGGTGAGGTAGTCCTAAATCTGCAGAAACAGGCAAGGGGCACACAGAGTTCATGAATGATCTGTCATCCACCCCAGTGTACAGAACATCTTTCCTTTTAACTATAAAATTGAAATTCAGTACCAACTAAATAATATCACCATACTGAAAGGGCCATGTTGTCCATAGGAAACAACAACATGGTTGGACAATCTATTTCATACTTTAAATTTTTTTTAATGCAACAGAATAATTCTTGCTTCTAAATCAACATGATAAGCACCATGGCAGCAGAAGGAAACCCCAGAGTTAACCCTACATTTTACAGAACCATCTCCAAAGATCCTACTGATGACTATTGGGGGGATGCAGACAGGTGGCCATGGGCCACCCTGGGAAGCAGAGGATTGTCTTCCACCGAGAGGATGTCATCAGAGCGCTCGCCGTGTGCAACAGAACATGCTCTGATGATGTCCTCAGGAAGGGGTTGGGGCGCCTGGCCTGTGGCTGCCCCTCCCCTTCCCTGGCTTCAAGATATATGCATTTAATTCAAATGGACACAGTCTAGAAGCCCAAACTGGCCATCTTTTTTTTTTTTTTTACTACCAAAAATAAAAAAATAAGGGAATCCAGGAAGACTTAGTGCATCAAGCATTAGAACCCTGACTGTAGAGATATTTTGATATATGGACACAGATATATGGCAGCAGAAGGGCGGCACGGGGCCTCCCCAGGAAGCTGAAGATTGGGGCTGAGGCATCTGCATTCCTTGGCCCCGCGGCACAGCTTTGCCGCCCCAGGAAGGAGCGCCAAAATAGCGCTCCTTCCACAAATTGCCAAAGGTGCACCGCAAAAGGCTGCCGGAGCACTTTTGGCGCCTCTTCCGCTGCAGCATGTGCAGATGCTGCAGCGGAAAGGCATCCTCGGAGGGCCAGCTGTGCGGAAGGCCGGCTGCTCTGACGATGTTTCAGGAAGGGGTTGGGGTGCCCAGTGTGAGGCTGCCCCTCCCCTTCCTGGCCTCGAAAATGGCGCTTTGCACCATCTGCTCAGGCCCTCAGTTATCAGGCCATATGCCATCAATAGTTCAAGCTGCATCAAGAATGCAATCAGTTTCCTGAGGGGAATACAGTTCATCCACAATCTCCCAAAGAACACCATCCTAGACATGATGGATGTGGAATCCCTATACACCAACATCCTACAACAGGATGGACTGCAAGCCATTAAGAACACCATCTTTAATGAGGCAACAGCAGACTGAGCCACCAGGCCTTGTCACCACTCATAACTACTATTCTTTTTTTCTTTTTCTTTTTTGTGAGGGGGAATGTACCTCCAAGTTTCATGACACCTCAGTATGAAAACATCTTCATGGCTTACCTGGAACATTACTTCCTCAGCACATGCACCGAACACCCTCTCCTCTAGCCATAGTTTCTTGATGACATCTTTGTAATTTGGTCACATGGAAAGCAATCATTTGAGAAGTTTCACCAGGATCCACCCACTTCCACCCCAGCAACAATTAGAGCCTGGAACAATCTACACAACAAATTTCCTTTCTTGACACTCTCTCAAACACCCACTTGTCACTACACATACACAAATAAATGAATAATTGTCCATATCTGCTGTTCTATGCCTTGGTGCATCACTAGAATTTTCCTGTCTGTAGGTGGCAACATACATTCAATACCTTACCCTCTCCTGCTTGTACATCCCTTTTTATAAGTAGTGGTGTTCTTTCTCATCAAGGAAAAATACAGACACACATCTTTACATTTCAACATTTTAACATTGACTATATATCCCATCAACACCTGACATTCAGAACATAAGGGAGCTTTCTGGAGCAACTCATTGTTGTTATGAAAAGTCAGCAAATTATCCATTATTTATTATTGTGTTATTTTTACTGCCAGGGAAAGGGAAAGGCACTTATGAGATTTTGTGCCTCAGGTGCCTCCCAAAATTGACAGCTCTTCACTGCTTCTCAAACTAATTTGTCGTGGGGGGGATGCCATTTGCGGTTTTGCCTCAGGCAACAAAATGTCTTGATCCAGACTTTCCAATGATGAAGCTTTCTATCTAATAGATTACTTTGACTTTTAAAGAAATTGGTTTCTGTGTGTATTGGGTGGGGGTGTTAATAATTTTGTGTGCTTCATTTAAAACCAATGTCTTTCTACCAACCCAATTCTGATAAATATTGCATATTAGTCACCACAGGTAGCTTCAGTTCTTTCTGTGTGGAAAGGTCACTCTATCTTTAATTTGCCTGTACTATTAAACTGGGCATGTGGTGGTGGTGATGATGACTGCACTATTGGTGCATTATTTTATAAATAACTGACTTATTTTTCTTTTATTACAGAAATGCTAACACTTAAAACTTCCCAGAAAACTAACAAGTTTTGTAAAAGGGCTTCGTCCTTAGACATGCTGAATCTAAACTGAATAAACTATGGGAGGATGCAGACAGGTGGCCATGGGCTGCCCTGGGAAGCAGAGGGTTGGGGCCAAGGCTACCCCATGCCTCAGCCCTAATCCACCCTTTTGGCACCTGGAAAAGGAGTACCAAAATAGCACTCTTTTCTCAAGCCACAGAAAGGGTGCCGGAAGAGCTGACATGCAGCTATTCCGCATCTTTTCCAACACAGCTTGTGACAACGCTGTGCCAGAAGGAAGTATTCCGGGTGCACATCATGCATAACGGTGCATGCCCTGATAATGTCCTCAGGGAGGGGTTGAGGTGGCCAGCATGTGGCTGCCCCCCCCCTTCCCTGCCTCCAAGATGGCACTTTGCACCATCTGCAGAGGCCCTAAGTTGGGAAACATCCTGGGGAAAGTTTAGTCAGATCCGTTCTTTGTAGTCTGGACAGCCATGAGGTTTGTTCCTTTTTCTATATTTATGGTTTCTTCATTGTAAAAGGTAAAGGTAAAGGTAGGGTCTTGACATTAATGTCTAGTAACAGACTGTAGGGGGTGGTGCTCATCTCTGTTACTAAGAAGATGAGCCAGCATTGCCCGAGGACTGCTCTGGTGGTCATTTGGCCAGCATACTGAAACAAATGCTGTTACCTTTCCACCAAATTAGTACCTATTTATTTACTTGCACTTGCATGCTTTCAAATTGCTAGGTTAGCAGAAGATGGGACTAGTAATGGGAACTCACCTCATCATGCAGCACTTGGGCCTTGAACTGCCAACCTTCCAATCTTCCAATTATCAGAATTGGCATCTTAACCGCTAAGCCACCACATCCCCACTACTTTGAAATTTATGAAAGCCAGAGGGATGAGGCAATTGACTTGATTTTACCTGTTATCAGAAGCTATACTTGTGTACACACTGATTTCCCTGGAGGGATAAACACAAGGCAGGATATGACACTAGGTTGGAGTGGGCAATAATCCAAGTAGGAGAGATCCAAGCCTCACTCCAGAATGGAATTCAGCTTCTTGGGAGAGGAAAATAAAATTTTCATTGTTTACTTTTGGGAAGTGACTTCTTTGGACTGACAAACAGGCTAACTAAGGGCCGGTGTACACGGACCATTTGGGGCAGCAGAGAGCAACTCCATGCCATGGCCCTGATCTAAAAGAGTGGCAAAATGCCATTACTTTTAAGGACAGCAAAAGGTCGCTCTAAGAGCTATCGCCGCAGCTCTTCTGCACCCTTTTGGTGCAGCGTGTGGCCACATGCCATGTGTAACAGTGTGTGGCATCAGGATAGTATCAGGGTGGGGTTGGGGCAACATCCTTAAGAAGGATGATAACAGAAGGGGGTATCAAGACCCTACCAATACATTTTGTGACTAAGACAAAGGAGAAGATGCTGCTTACTCAGACTCTATTTACAAATGCTAACTGGACTGGCTGTTGATCATGGGCAGTATCCTCCAATGTATTTGAAGTCAACAAGCAAGGTTAGGAGCTACCAGGCAGGCCATGTGCCACACAATTTTATCTCCCAGGTTTTTCACTCACTTTGCTTCAAAGCAGAGAGCAGTCTAGGAGGTGGTCTTCCTTAGCTCTCCAACAAAGTCCAGAATACTGAACAAAGGTAATTATATCTCAATACTGAAATCTATATGCAAAAACACAATAAAACATATCCATTCACATAAGCTTGCTAATTTATGAATAAACTCTCTGCCTCAGCCTCACCAGGCTCAAACACACATGCAGATTAAACAACTATTGGTTGTATTTTCAGCTTTCCTCCTCTAATCTCTCTCTCTCTCTAAATTCCTTTTGATATAACTATGGGAAGCCAGTAAATCAATATGTATGCTTTTCTGTATGCTCCCGGAGCAGTAACTAAACACACGGTATCAATATCTCACATCAAGCCAATGAACTTGTTGATTATTATTTTCCAGTTGACTATGCTGAACAGCATAATCCCATTTACAGGTCTAGGCTGAAAACTCATTAAAAAAAGAAGAAGAAGAAGAAAAGAAGAAGAGTGCTCCCTAAAATATGTAGAAATAAAATTGCCTTTGTATATAGTGTCCTTCCAAGATGTGTTCTTTTCCCTGTTCACTGTGTGATCCTAATTATAGTGTAATGTAAAGAATGTCTGCATATTTTCTTATACTCTGTCAGACAGAATATACCTTTCCTTCCACCAAAAATAAAAATAAAAAGACAGGTATCGTAGCACTTTTTTTTGTTGGCAGCAACAAACAAAACATTTATTTTTCTATAAAAATCCATGGGATTTTTTTTTTTTTTTGGTACAAATGTAGATCCTTATGCAGTGGCTCAAGTGGTTAAAATGCTGACTCTCTTGATTGCAAGATCACCAGGTTGGCAGATCGGGGCCCAGGTGCTGCATGATGGGGTGAGCTCCTGTGACTAGTCCCAACTTCTGCCAACCTAGCAGTTCAAAAGCATGCAAATGAAAGTAGATAAATAAGTACCACTTCTCAGTGAGAAGGTAAACAGTGTTCTGTGCAATCATGCTGGCCATATGATCATAGAGTAGTCTCTGACAACACTGGCTCTTCGGCTTGGTAACGGAGATGAGCACCGCCCCCTATGGTCAGATATGACTTGACAACCTTGTCAATGGGGGAATACCTCTACCTTTACCTTTATGCATTATATTTGTCAAGCTCTTTACACAACAAGTCCTGAAATGTGAGAAAATAAACATGAATATACAAACTCTGTCATAATTTTGCCCAGCAGGAAGAAGACCTTTGAAATATTTTGGTCTTGTATGCAAAAATGGAATAAATGAGGAGTTACTTACTTGCCAACATAGTATTTCCACAAATGCATAGACATGTGAGGTGAACATTTTTGAAATACATTTAATCATAGAGAAGAGATGACAATGATCTTAAAGGCCTGTTAAAAAGTCCACCTTCATCAAACTGGTATTGTAAAACAGAAACCTGAACACTGGTGATGATGGTATTTGACCTGGCACTAGCTAGTACAAATATGTTGTTACAAGTGCTCTTCAGTGTATTTGCCCAGTGTGCTCTCCATGATTATCCCCAAATCCTATTACTAGATAACTTCTCTTACTTATGTTCTTTTCCTTGGGCATCAAGAGTCATAAATGTTTAAATGCAGAGATTTGAGGCCAGTAGATGTCATCTGTCAAATTACTGAACAATCACTTTGCCCTTCTAAGCAGAAGAGATTATTGAAGATGGGAGAGTGACTGTGACAGCATTATACCATGTTATGCATGCATGTAGTCCAACGAGGGATGCAAAACAGGTCAGAGGAACTCAGATACCAAACCTCATTGCTAGGGTGTGAATCCATGATATTAACCCCCCCTTCAAAAAAAGCAGGGACAGAATCATCCTTAGATACACCAAAGTTACCTAATTGTTTTTGTTTGTTTGTTTGTTTGTTTGTTTGTTTAATCGTACTGTTATTTCAATTTCATTAACCAGTTCTTTTGAAGAACACAGTGCCAGTTGGGATAGGAGGACTACTTCAAGTTGTCTTGTCCTTGACAAGAAAGGGCATCTCAATACATCAAAAGATCTCATTTTATGGAAGGAAGGGGATATGAAGATTGAAGACTAATGATGGAAAGCAAGTGGAGTTCACTGGAAGATTAATTAGTAAGTAATGTTAGTTAGACTAGAGCTAGAGTAGTAGGGAATAATTATTGTATGCTTATCAAATGATTATGGAATATTTAAAGAAATGCTGATTATATTTGTAGTGATATGTGATTGATAATATATTAAATGTTCAATACATTTTTTTTAAAAAAGACCTCATTTTAAAAAATGGTCAACTGCCAGAAGATTTTACAAATTTTTAGACTATCAAAAAGCACTTATGCAAAAGCAGGTTTTTCTGTACAAATGATTTTTATGCTATACAATGTTTTGCACTTCAAAATGGATGTGTGTGTGTGTGTATCCATAGAAAGCAAAATCACTGAAAACTGTTAAAACACTCTTGCAATTTCATCCAGTGGAAAAAAAAACATAAAATCACTCACTCTTACATGAAAGAATGAAATCATAGATTCACATCCCTAGTGGTAATGCAGCTCTTTATCATGCTGGCAATGCTACAGTGCATATTCACAGTAGAAATTGTAAGTCCAATTAGGTGAAATGTGGGTTCAAAATAGGAATGGGAAGAATATTGAAAATTCTTTTTTTAAAAAAAAAAATTGTTTGTTTTTTGATCCAGATGAGAAGACTCTTGGACTGATGGGAATCTTCACAGTTTGGGACTTAGGCTGCATATGCACTACAGAATTAATGCAGTTTGCCACTTTTTTTAACTGTCATGGCTCCATGTTATGAAATCCTGGGATTTGTAGATTTTTTCTGGCACCTGGGAAGGCTAAATATCTGTCAGAAAAGGTTACCTATCTCACAAAACTACAAATCCTGGGATTCCATGGCATCAAGCTACATCTGAATAATCTAATGCTCACTATAACCATGTGGTCTCCTCAGCAGATTCCTCATGCCCAACTATCTTAGTTCTCATACCTTTGTCCTTTCAAAACGAATGGAAAATCAGGCCCATTTGTCCTTAGTCAACATGGTACCACAGTTAAAGTTAAAGAAGGAGTAAAGAAAAACTAGTGCTGACACAATAGTCCACATTGGAAATCACTTGACACACAAGAGAAGATGACAGATTGTCCCTAGACACATCTCACCCAATAAGCTTTGCAAACAAGCCACAGAACAATAGCAATAATGAACCATTAAGAGGAAGAAACAAATATCAATGTCTTTAAAAGAAGGAACCCCAACATTCAAACAGCATTTCTGGTTTTCTGTAATAAAAAGCACAGAAAAATTGTCATGACCATGTATGTCTGATTTTAATTTTTATGCCAAAAAAGGAGAGGGAGGCAAAAAGGGGGGTTAATTGGAGGAATTTATTGAGGGTGGCATTTCATAACACAATGGAAGTGTTTTAACCTTCCTTGTAATCCTTTTTCATGTTTCCTTTATAGTAGGTTGCTTTGCATGTTTTGAATTGTAACACATGCATGCCTTATTTATTTATTGAGATATTCCTGTCCCTCCCTTCCCATGCTTGGATCAAGTATTTATCATGCCATAATATCAATAAAACAAGCCTTTAAATTACAATTTAAACTCTATGAAATTCAACTCAGAAATGAACACGCTCACTTCAGATATAATGATAAAACATTGTTATTTCCATGAACCTGACATTTATTTGATACCAGTTCCTCCTCTGCTGAAGAGGAGATTTGGGGATTTAACATTCAGCTTCTAGTTTCCACTGCTTCTATTATCTCTCAAACCTGAAATGTACTTAAATGTTCTTTCCTTTAAACATATCTTATCCATTATAATGACAAGCGCTATTATCATATGGCAATCACAAGACAAATTAATCACAATGACAAACTAATATATATTTAAAAGAATTGGAATTTTGCTTTGTTTTGCTTTTCAAAAATCCTAATATTTAGTTCTGGATTTAATTTCTACCCCAAATTGGATATACAGTACCCAAAACTAATATTTTATCCCATGTAACCTTTTCAATGACAGAGTAAAATAAATAAATAAATAAATAAATAAATAAGGATTTGGAACACTTGAACCATTTGGTCATACAAAAATACTATACAGGCTCTTGGAATGAATTATTATAGAATATTGACAGCAAGCAAAAGCTCATATTTCCACAGCAATGGCTTTGTCTAGCATGTGATAAACACAGAAGAAGAAAAAAAATATTTGACATACTTGGATCTGACAAGATTGAGTCGGTTTTCGGCAAAAATTGGTCACAGCGGACTCCTTGGTAGCCCTCTTTGCACCTGGGAAAAAGGGGAAAAATGACAAACATACGCATGCGGTTGTAACAGGCCAATTTCAAGACATCAATCAACTGAAAACATGTGTCTGAGTTTAAAATGTTTTCAACCAGATGAAGCACCAGAGACAGTGGCTTACAAACATCTAATAAACACCTTTCTGAATGACAACTTTACTGAGAAAATCGAGAACTGTCATTGGAGTGAACTTGTTAGAGGAGACATTGGACCTTTACAGACTGCCAGAAATAGTGCAGCTTGAGGCCACTTTAACTGTCCTGGCTCAGTGCTAGGGAATCATGGGAACTGTAGTTTATTGTGGCACCAGAGCTCTCTGACAGAGAAGGCTCGATGTCCCAGAAAAAATACAATTCCCATGATTCCTTAGCACTGAGCCAGGACAGTTAAAGTGACCTTAATCTGCATTATTTCTGGCAGTCTGTAAAGGCCCATTGTCTAAGGTGACACTTGGATCACACAGAGTACTGGCTAGGTTCAATGGGCCTTCATCAGGTCTTACTCTTGCTGCAAAGAAAATGAGGCATGCAAGACCAGCAGCATGAGAGCTGCTTCAGTACGGTAAGGTCTTTCCTATGGAAAGGGTGTCCACAATATTAACTTAATATTAACTTGAGGAAGTTGCACCGCACTGAAGTATATTGCTGTTGGACATGAGTTTGGAGAGAACTATAAAACTGGATGCATTGTCTTGTACCTGCACACTATAGAGAGGATCAGTAAAAATGGGGGAAGTATGTTATATTTTAAGGATGTTCATCTGCCATTGTCACTTTTTGCATAAAGAAGTCTTGACATGTTTCTTATGAACCATAGGATTACTCAGAATCCCCTTTGAAAACCACTGCATTACACCATAATTGTGCTAGATATTTTAAACTAAAAATCAGCTCAACCACTTTTGAGCTCATAGAAGCAGAAAACCAGTGTTGTCCTTTTCAAAAATAAGCATAACATAGCAATGGTTCTGTTTAATCATGTATCATTACCATGGATCTCACATCTGAACTCAGATCTCAGTAGTCCAAATACAGTGTTTGATGTTGTTTGCTTTCAAGAGTAAGAGAATCAACAGATGGGCACCCACAATTGAACCAAATCAAGAACACAAGGTTTTGGGTTTACCTTAGGCAGCCTGAGATGGTGTCTTATGAAGATTCCAAAATATTATTTAATTTCTCTGTGTTGCTTTTTACTTTTTCAGTTTTGACATTGTATATCTAAAATGGAATACCTCACCCTACCTCCACCAATCTCTCCAGTTTGCTTCTGCCTATGCAGCCAGGCACACCACAAAGCTAAAATATCTCAGAAAACTTAAACTAATAAGTTATGGGAAATCCCCCTACTCCTATTCCCCTTGTGCTGTCTATAAAGGGTTTTTTTTTTGTTTTGTTTTTTTGCCAGCAATTACTGCTTTATTCTTCCCTGAAGCAGGCTTTAATGAACTCATCTACCGACAGTTTCTAAAAACAATTCAACAGTCAATGAGAAAGAATATGGACTGGATCAAAAAGAGGGGGATTTGATGTTCATTAGCACTACCAAACTGATGTGGAATTTCACATCTCCACTTGATCTCACCCAGGGGTGTCAAGAGTATTAGAAAGGCAGAATCAAATTTTGTGAGACAACTTTGCATGGGATTCTCTGGAACAACCAGAAAATGTTACATGTTTTTATCAAGAAGTCATCATGTCCTCTGAATCTTCCAGAATTTACTTACCTTACTGAAGGTACTAGAAGCATTTCTGTCCCCTAGCCAATTTTATTAATATCTGACTACCCCTTCACAGGACAGAACTGCTATGATTATTTTTGCAGCATCTAATGAAATCCAGAGATTTGCATTTTCAGGGAGGAATGTTTAGAATTCTCAGGTAAAGAGCTCTAATGCCTTACAAACTACAAAATCTGGGGTTAGTGAAATAATTATGCCTTGTACAGGTCCCTGGGTATAAGACTGTCTAGATGACAACCCATTCAACTATCAAATACTAAAATATTCACATCATCATGTACATTTCTTTAAAGCAATTGGGAAATTAACACATTTCTTAATTTACCTGGCTAGTGAGTCAATTAATGTTCTGAATATGTATGTTGTATCCTCACAACATCTGTATCATGGCATGCGTGGAGGCAGCCACATAGACAACATGTCCATTGCATGCTTAGTACTTGGCATTAAAATGCACAATGCTATAGGATCTTAAGTCACAAATATCTATATAAATTGGTAGGAGCTCCTGAAAGACTATGGTAATGCTTGGTAGGGAATCTTGTAGCACCTTTGAGAATAACTGAGCAAAAGATGTTGTAGATTTGGTCTGCTTCCTCAGATGTGTGAAGGCCTCTGATGGAGGCATCCCAGGTGCATGAGGCATACTTCCTCCATGCATCTGAGGAGATCTATGAAAGTTTATGCTACCATTTCTTTTGCTCAGTTAGGGCCTTAGCAGACTACCAGAAATAGTGCACATTCAATTGAGGCACTGCCCTGGCTCAGTGCTAGGGAGTCATGGGAATTGTATTTTTTTCTGAGACATTGAGCCTTCTCTGTCAGAGAGCTCTGGTGCCACAATAAATTACAGTTCCCATGATTCCCTAGCACTGAGCCAGGGCAGTGCCTCAATTTAATGTGCACTATTTCTGGCAGTCTGCAAAGGCCTTTAGTTTCAAAGATGATTCCTTGGCATACTAATATTTTAGATCAACATGGCTATGTCTCTGAATGGTAATGCATGATGGACATGAATGTTGCTGTAAAATTAGTGATGGCAGTGGAAGAGACTTCTAGTAAAAATTGCACCATGAGAGGATGAATCAGGGAGCAGCTCCTGGCCCAATATCACATTAGCGGGGGAATAAGAATTTATTTGATACCTTACAGTCCAAAACCACCTCCGATAAGAGGGGGTTTGAAAGGGGCTCTGCAGGGGTCTGGTCTAGCTCAATGAACGGGCAAGAGAGTAACATCTTGCCTTGTGATAAGGAGAACTATAGGGACCGAAGAGCCCACATCCCCTGCTAATGCAGCTTTCATGGGGAGGGACTATCGGATCCTTCACCGGGCTGTGCTGGGCCTTCAATGCAGGTGAAGGCCTTTGCAGACTGCCAGAAATAGTGAAAATTGAGTCCACTTTAACTGCCATGGCTCATTACTAGGGAATCATGGGAACTGTAGTTTATTGTGGCACCAGAGCTCTCTGACAGAGAAGGCTCAATGTCTCAGAAAAAAAAAATACAATTCATATGATTGCCTAGCACTAAACCAGGGCAGTTAAAGTGGACTCAATTTGCACTATTTCTAGCTGTCTGCAAAGGCCCTATGTAAGAAGAGCATTGCTCAAAGTATGGCTGAAGGTAAGAAAGATCTTCTATAGAAAGACACCACTCTGGGTATCTCCTCAAGAGGCCTTTTTATATAGAACTAAGAGAGAGAAACAACCCTGGATTAGATATTACAATATCTTGAAACAAGTAAAAGGTTAAAAAAACAAACCAATAAAGAATATAAGATTAAAACTAAGGAACAACTGGAATGAGAGGGAAAGATCAACAACTGGCTATTGCACATGCAATTAAATGAAAGATTCAACATAGACAAAAAGATAGAAAGAGTTGAAGAAAATAAAACAGAATTAGATAAAATTATTGAGAATAAAGAAGGACATCATATAGCAAAATATTATAAGGCGCTTAATGAAAGAAATCTGGAAAATGAAACAGTGAAACATGTAATGATCATCTGGACACAGGATATAGGAAGAAACACTGAATTGGATAAGTGAGAAAAGGCTTGGCATAACACAAATAAATTCACATTATGCCAAGACCTTAAAGAAAATTTTATAAAAATGATGCATAAATGGTACATGACATTAAATAAACTAAATACAATGTATAATACAGGAAAAACAACATGCTGGAAGTGTCAAAAACATCAATGTTCATTTTACCATATGTGGTGGGAATGTGAAGTAGTGATGAGATATTGGAAAAAGATTCATATAATTATAATAGAAACACTACAAGTAAACATACCATTAGTATCAGAAATGTATCTGTTAAATATGATACCAGATGTTGAAAAGGAATTAAAGAAAAGATGTAATCGCATACTGCTATATATGGTTACTACAGCTAGAATAATATATGCAAAATACTGGAAAAAACCTGAAACACTGAGTATAGAAGAATGATTATTAAAATTGAGGGAAATTCAGAATATGGACATATTAACAGCTTTGATACAGAATCAGCCAGTGGTAAAGACAGAAGAGTGGCTGAAGATAAAGGGTTTATGGAGTGAATAAAGAGGAGCTGCAGTAGAAGAATTAAGAGAATTTCTAGCAAGAAAAGATAAAATTGAAAAACTAGTCAAAAAGCATAAGGTTGTATTCAATAATAAGGCAGCTATGGATTATGGATAAAATTAAAAATAGGAGAGTGGTTAATAAAAACAGTCAAAAAATAGGAAAAATAGAAACATAAATGTGAAGAAGATATAGTAGTTTTCAAAAAAACTTAAGTAGATATGGAGACTAATGGTATGAAGGATAACAAAGGAAAAGGTGATGTTTGTGATTGTTATTTTAAGTGTGAGGTGGTATTTTGAATGACTGAATGATCTATGTTCGGGGGGGTATATGTTGGGTGGTGGGCAAGGGGTTATGATAATACATGTTCTTGTTATGTTTATGTCTAGGTATTTAGGTTAAATATTTGAGTTTGGTATGACTGAATTGTTGTTTATTGATTATGAATGTATTTTTTAAACTGGAATATTAATACAATTTATTTAAAAAATTAGTGATGGCAGAAAGTTTTAAGAGAAGCGTGCAACATAGCTGCCTATATATCTTTTCCCCTCTTCCTGCTACTACTTCTATTGCTCAGAAGCATTCCAAGTAATGTAGAGCATTGAAATATAGTGAAAAATAATTCACTAGAATGGAACACAAACAGTAGCAATATATAACACTATTGCTGAGATCCTGCATCAGAAGACATGAATACAATGATGGAACTCCTCCTGATACTATCTCCACAAACCTACTTTTGAATCCAGTCAATCTCCTGCAACAGAAGGATTTCTGAGGTGCTGGAGTGTGGAGTGCTAAGCAAAGGCTTATCCAGCCCTCTCCTGGTAGCAAGGAGTGATGTAACAAACAATTTGATAGATCCTGCAGGGGTCCCTGTTATTGGTAAGTGCATTGCACTTTACTACCAGAAGAGGACTAAATGCATCATTGCTCATTACTATGCTCTCCAGCACATTGGGATTTCTTCTATTCGATGTGGGGGGCCCCCTCCAAAATTAGGTTTCAGGGGACACTTTCAGTTGTTATAATGATGCAATGACTGTAAACATTAATTCCAATTATGATGATGTCTTCAATTTGTCTTACAACATTATAAATACAATGTATTTGCAATGTAAATACAGGATGCCAGCCTATATTACCAGCAAAAAACAGTAAGACTCGGAATGACTACTGAAGAAAATTAAAGAAAAAAGTGCACAGACTATTAAGAAAATGGAAATAATGATCAGAAATTATTTATGTAACTTTAAAGTGGGAGATGAAGACACTGAAATATATATTTTCTATACCTTAGCTCAGTTGTTAATAAAAAAAAAAAATGAGACTTGCCAAGAAATCAGAGGAAGTCTACAACTTGGAAAGACAGTTCTGAAGAAACTAGATGACACTATCAAAGTGTGCAGATATTTTGTTAAATGCCAAAGCCATCGTATTTTTTTTTTACTTCTGTTGTAGGGGTGTAAAAGTTTGACAATCAAGAAAGCTAAATGGAAGTCCAACCCATTTGAAATATGGTGTTGGGGGAGAGTTCTACCTATACTGTGGAGTGCCAAAATGACAAATAAATGAGCAAATCAAGTCTGAAGTTTCAGTAGAAACAAAATTACAAAACGGAGGCTAGCATACTTTTAGCATTATCATAGAACTACTCAAAACAATGAAAATCATACTTGACAAAGTAGAATTGAGTAGGAAAAAAGAAAAACTACATTATAGGTGGCTTGATTAAATAAAGGAAGATATGGTTTTGAGTCAGAAAGACCAGGGCAAGGCTGGTGAAGATCAGGATTCACTGAGTTCTCTAATTCATAAAGATGCTATAAATCAAAGCTGATTTGATAGCCAATCAGTTAATTTTTTTACAATACAATCCTATCTATGTCTTCTTGGAAGTATGTTCCACTGAGTTCAAGGGGCACAGCTAGGTGTTCATCTAGGTGGGCACAGTGTTATAATCTTCAGTTTACTTCTGAGCAGATATTGATAGGACTATGCTGTTAGGGGGGTGACAAGGAAGATTATTGCATCGGCAAATTGGCCAGTCTGAGCCCAAGCTGAGTGCAGGCTGAAATTTTTGAAAATTTGCTAAGATTGGATGTTATCACACACCTCTGTGCCCAGATCAGAGACATCACAACCAAATCTTAGCCATCCTGGACCCAATCTGTCTTTTTCCTGTCCTTCAAAAAGAATGGGTATAATTCCTGTTCTTTGCAAAGGGGAAAAAGACATATTGGGTCTGAGATGGCTAAGATCAAGTGATGATGCCTCCGATTTGGGCACAGAGATGTGCAATAACACCCAATCTTAGTAAATTTTCAAAAATTTCAGCCCATGCTCAGCCTGGACTCAGTCTGGCAAATTTGCCAGTGTGATAATCTCTGTAGTCTTTACTACTGGTAAGGAGTTCTACAGTACGCATTCCATAATAGAAAAGACTCTGTTCCCAGGACTTACTGGTTTTATTTGGGGGGAAAAACATAACATAGAACAGAACATGGCAAGTAGAACTCAGAAAATGGAGTTGGTCACATTGGAAGAAAATTCCATAACCTTGATTCAGGTCAAAATTAATATTTGAGTGGTAAGCATCAGGACCTTGAGACTTCCCCTCAGTGGGAAGAAGACAGTCAATGCCAGGGGTAGGCAACCTTTCCCCTTTAAGGGCCGAGGGACTTCAGCTCCCAGAATCCCAGGAGCTATTAGCTAACATGGGACTATTGGCCAACATGGCTGAGGCTTCTGAGAGCTGAAGTCCCTCGGCCCTTAAAGGGGAAAGGTTGCCTACCCCTGGTCAATGCATTTGAGCTATAATTGGAGGTGTATCTTTTCTGTGTCATCTCCATCAGGAGATAAGCTTCAGTGTTCTGCATGAATTATTATTGTTAGTGCCCTGCTATCTGCCCATTACAAATTTAGTAGACTACTAGCATTCACACCATTTTTCTGAAGTCATTTTCAAATTGCTTATTTAAATGCAAGGCATAATGCTTTACTAAATGCACCAAGGGATTCAAAATTAATTGATAAATAGAAATAGTTATTTACTACCACAACATAGAATACTCCTCAATAGCTCTTGCTTCTCCCTCCAACCCCTAAAAAACACACAAAAAAGTTGCAGAGTAAAGAAACCTAGAAACACTGTGAAATCAGTGACAAGCATTAAACAGTAACCCTGTTTACAAAGCTCATTTATAATGTTGAAAAATACACCATTGTTTTAAATCAGGCCATTTCCTCCACATGCTTTCAAACTTGCAGTGTAATTTTCCCTGGAAAAATCACCCCTACTATCTCAATTTTCCATGCTTGTTTCTCTAGCTGTGGTGTCAACAGATGGAGAGAACCAAAAAAGTCTCTACTACTTCTTCCATCACATTTGAGTTTACATGTCTGAAAAACACTGACTAAATGGAATAAAAGAAAATCTCCTGTTAAGTTTATTGCCACTTTCATTTTAACCTGAAGTTCTTTCCAAGTTTAGAAAAAAGAAATGCACTATTTTTAGGACACCTTCAAGTGAAGCATATGGATCAGAAGGCTGTGATGTTTATTAGTTTTATTTATTTTTAAATGAACATTTTGGTGTTGTTGAGAGTATTTTCTGACAATTTCTGGTACCAGCTGCAATATCTAATCCCTATCCTTGAGTGGTTTCATTATTATTATTTCAAGATATATTGGCACAATATATTGTCTTCTTTTTCTCTTTAGACAGTGCTATAGTGCATGAGTGAATCAGTGAAGTGGCACTTTTGCACTATAATTCTGTGACTCTTTCTAAAAAATTAAAGCAAGCAAACTACAATTTTTTTATTCTCTTTTTCTCCCTCTCTCTTTTAAAAAACAACAACATTGAAGACTCTGGTGCAGATCTAAAACATCACAACAAATAGCACTCAAAAAGAATAGGAAAAGTGTGGGCAGAGGCAACAACAGCTTGTCAAAAGCCAGAAAAATCCAAGAAACTTTATCAGAAAAAGTCATACTTCTTAAGAATCCTTAGGGAACTCCTACTGAAACTGAAGAGAGGACATTATCACACGTGGGCCAGAAAGTGATAATAAAGTGGAAATGAGGCATTCCGAAAATAAACCAAAAATAAATCTTGATTCCGCAAATGGCTTTCACACGTAATTACCTTAATTGCGAAATTACAGTAAGCGCATTTAATGTTCACACACAAGTGAGAAAGGCCTGTAAATGTACTAGAAATGATCTTCTTTCACATGCACAGATAGAGGAATGGTCACCATGGAACTATGGGAAAAAGCAGGGAAATGCTCCCAAATGCGCATTTGCTTTTCACATTACGGTAAATGCGAAATTACTGTAATTTCGCAAATGCATTTCCTCAAAACTACCAAATTTCAAAAGATCTCAGATAACACCAGTTTCTGTCCAGTTTCTGACCAGTTTCTGTGCGATGTTATGTGAAATCGTGAGGCACAAAACCAGTTTCTGTTTGGGATTTGTGTGGATTAACCAGCAGATTTCCCCCATGTGATAACGTCCAGAGAGGGGGGAAATTCTGACCCCTCTGTACAGGCCAAATTCAGTTGTTTGTTGTTGTATGGCTTCCAGATGTTTTCAACTTATGGAGATCCTAAGATGGAGTTTTCTTGGCAGGAGTTGTTCAGAGGAAGTTTGCCATTGCCTGTCAGTGTGTGGGTGATGGGTGTTGCAGTGATGCTCTTTGACACCCAGCAGAATCTGCAGGACAAGCTGGCTGCTGTGATCCACAGCAACTTTGTATCTCTTACCATCAACTAGCTCAGCTCCTCTTCTCCAGACAATCCTGTTTTCCTTAGTCAAGAAGACACATTGTAAAGTCCAAAAGTATAGTTTTATTAATGCATATAAAAGAAAATAAGATAACATAGGAGTTTATCACACGGGGAACCCCATGCAAAATTGCTCTTTAAAGTAAAGTAAAAAAAAACTGCAAAAGAGGAAGCTTTTAATGAACGGGATTTCTCCCATTCTGCCCTGT
>JAIPUX010001880.1:4318102-4328243 GCA_020142125.1 Phrynosoma platyrhinos | reverse complement strand
TGGGCGTTTTCACACGGGGCTTTTGGAGGACGCTAGCCGGCCTCCCTCTGGCCCCACTCCAGCAAATTGTCAAATTTTTCAGACGACATTGCAGCAAGCCCCGCCCCATCCAGCGCCATCCCTGGCGCTAGCCGGCGTCAGTCCGGGGCTTGCTGCGCGTGTTCACATGACGTCGCAGCAAGCCCCGCCCCTTTTTGCTCCAACTCCGGACGCCCTCCGGCTTAAGCCCCGGAGTTGTAATTCCTTTTTTTAAAAGGAATTAAGGTTGCTGCCGCCGGACCCATTCCGGAATGGCTCCAGCCAGCTTTGGACAATGTGTGTGTGAAAACGTCCTATGTCTGGAAGCACTGTCCTAGGATCCTGCAGGGTTGGGGACTGCAGGGTTTCCATTGATAGGCATCTTATCACCTCCTGGATTAGTTTCACCCTGAGCCAGCAAGTGATTTGAGCACTGAGCTATAACTCTGGGCTTGCACATTCACCTCCCCTCTCCCCCAAAGCTTTTGTTTTTCAACTAACCTCTAATTATCATTATCTCTCAAACTGGCCAAATTGAGGGTAGCCTTAACTATGAAATAGCCAAGATGGGAGCCAAGATGGTGTAGTATTTTGAGCCCTGGACTACAGATCCGGGGAACCTGGTTCAAATATGCACTTGGCCATGGAAATCCACTGGGTGACCTTGGGCAAGTCAAATTCTGTGACCCTCAGAGGAAGGCAAGGGCAAACCTTCTCTGATTAAATCTTGCCAAGAAAACCCTATGGGAGGTTCACTTTAGGATTGTCATAAGTCTGAAATGGCATGACACACAACAACAACAACAACAACAACCAGTTTCACCTATACTACTACTACTACTACTAATAATAATAATATTTATAACCCGCCTCTCCCCGAAGGATCAAGGTGGGTAACAATCATGAAATACAACAATACAGCTATAAAACAACATGATAAGATAACCTAATCCTCTTACCCCCAGTTTGAAACTAACACAGCATCGTAAAATACATTCAATGCATAAAATTAATTAAATTAAACATTATTAAAATGAGGCATCATGGGATGAACAAGGGCAACCTACATCAGTATCACGGAATGATCAATCAATCAATCAATCAGGGAAGGCTTGCTGGAAGAGCTCCATCTTGAAAGCCTTCTTAAAAGTGTCAAGAGTCATAATGTGACAGATCTCCTTTGGCAGGTCATTCTATAGTTTAGGAGTGGTGGATGAAAAGGTCCTCTGGGCAACTGCAGCAAGCCTCATCTTCCTTGGCTGTACTAGGTTGCTTCCAGAGGACCTGAGTGTGTGGGGTGGATTGTATGAAAGAAGGTGCTCCCGCAAGTAAACTGGACCTAAGCCATGAAGGGCTTTAAATGTTATTACCAACACCTTGTTCTGCACCTGGAAACTAATTGGCAGCCAGTGGAGAGATTTTAGAATTGGTGTTATATGGTCACCTCTAGATTTTCCAGCGATCAGTCTGGGTGCCATGTTTTGAATCAATTGGAGTTTCCGAACTAGATACAAAGGTAACCCCATATAGAGCACATTACAGAAGTCCAATTGAGAGGTTACCAGTGCATGTACCACTGTTTCTAGGTCTTCAGGCTCCAGGTAGGGTCGCAGTTGGCATATCAGCCAAAGCTGATAACAAGCGTTCCTGGCCGTCACATCTATCTGAGCTGACAACTGAAGCGATGAGTCCAGGAGTGCTGGAAGTGTGACCCTGTCCAGGACCAGTGAACATATCTCCATACTCGGATTAGGGGCCCCTACAGCAAGTACCTATGTCTTATCTGGATTCAGTTTTAGTCTTACTTTTTCCTCATCCAGTCCATTACCACCTTTAGACATTCATTTAGAAGAGAGATGCTGTCCTTAGCCACTGTAGCAGTCTGAGGCATGGGGAAATATATTTGGATGTCATCATCATACTGATAACACCCCACCCCATGTCTCCAGATGATCTCACCCTGTGGCTTCATGTAAATATTGAATAGCATTGGAGACAGAATGGTGCGTTGAGGGATGCCAGATCTAAGCTCCCTCTTAGAGGAGCAACTGTCTCCAAACATCACCATCTGGAATCTGCCTGAGAGATAGGACTCGAACCATGGCAATACAGTGTCCCCTATTTTCAAATCTCCCAAGTGTTCCAGAAGGACCATAGTCGATGGTATTGAAGGCCACTGAGAGGTCCAAGAGTACCAACAGGGTCACACTTCCCCTATCAATACCCAGATGATGATCATTGACAAAGGCAACCATGGCAGTCTCAACTCCATATACTGTCCCAAAACTGGTTTGAAATGGATCTAGATAATCTGTTTCATCCAAAACTACTTGGAGCTGAGTGGCAACAACTGTCATTATCACCTTGCTCAAAAATGGAAGATGAGAGACCGACCTATAGTTATTTTTGTCCAGGGGGTCTAGGGAAGATTTTTTTCAGAAGCGGCTTAACCACTGCTTCTTTTGAACAAGCTGGTAATCAACTCTCCCTAAAGCATACATTGATTATATGACTTAAGAGCATCCTAGTTGTTTTTCCACCCTGGGCAGCCAGCCATGAAGGGCAGGGATCCAGAGAGCAAGATGTTTTTCTCACATTACCAAAGAGTTTGTCCATGTCATTGGTACTCACAGACTTGAACTGATTCAGTTTAACATTGTTCACGGAGTTGTTGGATGCCTTTCCTATCACTTCTGTAATAATACCAGCATCCAAGTTGGCTCTTATCTGAGAGATTTTATATGTGAAATAGTTGTTCAATGTGTCACAGCAGGCTGCTGTAGATTCTAATAATGGGTTCTGGATGGCGGGTACCTGAATAAGCTCCCTTACCACCTTGAACACCTCTGCTGGATGAGAATTAGCAGATGCAATGTGTGCAGAGGAGAAGAATTTCTTGCTGTCTCCATTGCCACTCCATAGGAGTGAATAAAGTTCCTATGGCATGTCTTGTCAGATAAAAGTCGAATCTTCACATAATTGAATAGACACTCTGAAGTTATCACTGCATGTTACCTTGGATGTAGAAAAAATCTAGCACGCGAATGCCTATTCTGAGTAATTTTCTTATGTTATGTCTAGGCACATCTACTCACACCTCACAATGTGATCATGTTTAGCAGTGGGATATTGAATGTACGTGGGAATTACACATATTAAGCTCTTTTGTTCCTGTCTCCTTGCTGCCAATGCTCTCTCACAAGATATTAATGTAGAAAGCACTGAAAACTGAAATGATTAGAAAAAAGGACTGACATTGATCTGCTGGGAGGATGTTCAGTAATTTGTAGTAGTGAGTCAGAAAGAGAAAAAGAAATATTTCAACAAAAGGAGAATTTTAATACATTATATCATCAAGGGAGGAAGGATAAAAAAAATAATACTGCATTTATCAGCTCCAAATCCATGGTGAGATGACTGAAAATCAGAACTACCAAAGACAGAATCAGGGTCTGGTGTATCATCAGAAAAAGAAAAGAGTGTGTTAAGAATTGTATTTAATTAGAATATTATTTTATATTTATTTTATTTTATTAGAACAGAGAGCTCTAACCTGAAAAAAATCTGGCATTTATTGAAAATGTGTATGCAACAGGACAGGTTCAAGATGTGTTGCTGTCTGAATCAGCAAACAAAATAATACACTCTTCCTGTTTCATTTACAGAATCCCACTGGATTGGTTGTTCAATTTTATTTCAATACTGGTGAAAGAACAGCTTTCTCCACTCCCCCAAAGGTGGAAGGCTAGCTTAGCAGATCCAGAACAATCTGTGTGTCATACCCTGCTCTGTTCTCTAATAGTGATTATGAAGCCCAGATGGCTCAGGAAGACTAGCTAGGGTGATGTTGCTCAAGCTGCTGCAGCCTCACTACTATATTTGCTTCCTGAGGCAGCCATATTATTCTGTCTAGTGATGGGACTGTCCCTGCTTCACATTCTCTGTCAGAGAGCTCTGGTGCTACAAAAGACTACAAATCCCAGGCTTCCATAGTAATTAGCCATGGCAGTTTAAGTAGGGTCAAACTGGATTATTTCTGCAGTGCGGATGCAGCCAGAGACAGAATTTCAATTGCTAGTTTCAATTACTAGTATCATCTTGAATCCCACTTCACTGATTCAGCTGATAAATTGTAAGATGACACCTCTGTAAATTTCACAGGCTGAATGGGTCTACTTGGGTTGGAATTAACAGTTAAGGGTGGATAAGTATGAAGGGTAGGTAGAAGGAACCAGATACCATATTTGCAAATGCCACAGAACCTGGCATCTCCCCTAAAAATGTACCCCTACATAGATTAATGTTGCTGTCTGTTCATTATTTTAATGGACCAACCAGTAAACCTGCATGCTAAGCAGGTAGCTCAATCTTCCCCCTCAAGTATGCTCCTCTGTTGTTGTTTCCATTTTTCCCTTCTACTTCAGCAACAATGTTACAATCACCTAAAACTAAACCAGGAGCCTCATGGGCAGTGCACTGCTTCTACATCTTGTAATTAACCAAATAGGTCTGCTGAGTAGATGAGAACATCATTATCTTCCCTGGCCACAGAATGATTTTACTCTTTCTGGGGCAGCCTATTAAAGGAGGAAACTTATTCTGGGTTCAGTCGGCAGAAATGCCAGTTCACAAGCAGTTAGCTTATCTTGGTGGTGGCTGAATGTAGAAATCCCCCAAATTGCTTTGATGGATGGAGCAATTAGTAGACTGTAACAAACATTTATTTATGAGAAAGAAATCTGTTTCATAAATAACAAGTTGACAGTTTGCTGTCCCCAACATCTATTAGAACACAAATTACACAATATAGTCAAAAAACAAAGCTAAACAAAATTGTGTTTTTCAGCCTATAAGCAACACTTGAATTATAATGGTTCTCCTATCTTATCTATGTAGAATATTCCAGATGTGCTGGGTCACTTTGGATGTACCCAAACTGCAGAATTAAAGTACATGGACACCACTTTAACTGCTATAGCACTATCCTACAGAATCCTGGGATTCATACTTTGGTGAAGTATTCAGCTTCGTCTGTCAGAGAGCTCTGGTGTCTCACAAACTACAAATCCCAGGATTGTGTAGGACAGAATCACAACAATTAAAGTGGGACCAAACTGCTTTTATTCTGCAGTGTGGATACACCCTTTATCTAAATGGCCAGTATAGAGAGGAATGTATTGTTTTTCACGAGGTAGTTGTTTCTTTTACTTTAAAGATTTAAGTGGAGTTTTCTATCACCATATGTGTGTGGTTGACATGTTTTGGTCTCTTTTAACTGACCATAATGGCTTCTAGCTGGGTTTTTCTTTCCATTGTGCAAAGGTTTATGAAAACCTTTTTAGACCAGCATGATCATTGTTCAAATATTGGAGCTGTGTTTTAGGCTATGTAAGTGTGGTCAGCTTATTGATGGCTGGGGAAATGGTTTAACTGTTGTGTAACCATGGAATAAATAGCTCCAGTGTAGATACACTGATATAATTTTAAGCTACACAGTGAATGAACAGATCCTGATGTAATCCCATTTTTACTGTCCTGCCTATAGAAAATTTCAGATCATCCTGGGTTTTTATCCAGAGAAAATTCTTGTGGTCATGTCTATGTGATTTCTTGGAGTTTTTCTGGATATTTATGTTTCTCAGCCAGACTGCCTATCTTTTTGTTTCCTTACCTGCCTCATGCTCACCTAGGTTTATACTTCTCTTTCAATGACTATCTACCTGCTTTTTCTGCTTGCTGATCCCTTCTTGATTTTAATCTCCTTCAGGTCCACTTCCTCACTGGCTTGTAATTGTCTCTGCTTCCAGATGCTTCACCATTTTTTCATTATATTTATAGGGCCATTCTTCCACTATGATGGTAGACCTTTCTTTTTGATCTGTACTATTATACCATTATCTTTTTGCTCATCAACCTGCCAGAACCTTTACCTGTGGGTTTATCTCTGGTAGCATGCTTCTATGGATGGCATGACCATAAAAGTTAACTGAATACAAACTGCCACTACCACTTCCAAGCTCCAAGAAGGCTAGGATGAAACTCTCAGCTATACAAAAAGCAAGGAACAAATGGTAAAAGCACTTGAATGGCTTCCACTTGTTTGGCAAGTTACAAGCTGTACCTTGCAGACCCTGTTTTTACATGGTGTGCAACAGTTGCAACCCACAATTTATCAAAATTGACCTGCAAAGAAAGGAACTGTAACAAAATACTTAGCAATACTGGTAAGGTTAATTGTGGCAGCCTGCACTGATTAGGTAGGCCCAAGTGATTTTCTGAAATGCCATTGAAATAGGTACAGTACTTGATTGACACCATTTCTGAAATAATGAAGAACAAGGAGGTGGTAATCAGGTCTTACACATAGGATAAATCATCCATTTAGGAACAAGCCTGCAGGGAAAAATGGTTCCAACTGATATGGTACCCACACTTCAGTCTACATCACAAAGTGTGTCCAGCACACTGTTGCTGAAGCCCAGACTGCAGGAAAGCCCCATTTTATATGCTTTGCATTACCATACCATCTATGCTTGCTACATAATACTCTCTGAAAACTGAACCAAAAAAACAAACAAAAACAAAACAAAACAAGGAGGTATGTGCATGCTCTGTGGCATAGAAACTGTTAAAACAAGAATGGAATGGATCCGTGTGAGAATGAGCTAAACAGTAGGTACTCAAAAATACTATTACCTAAAGATATGACACTCCAACCCTAAGCAACGGTGGGAGGCAGAAGGGCATGTCTTTGGTGCAGCATTCAGATGCGCTGCACAGAAGAGCCGCCAAGAGCCATGGTGGCAGTGGCTAGGGTGCCCTTTCCGTGGTGGAAAAAGAAGCTGCCTTTTTCAGCTTTATTTGCACCATGGAAAGGCCAGGTTGGTGCTGCAGTATGTGGTCGCTGTGGCCCCGATCCAGCGAGGAAAGGGGCAGCTTGCCACCGCCCCTGTGGGTTGGTCTGTACAGCCCCATATAGTCTCCTGGCAGCTGGAGAGTGAAGCCCACAAGATAAGATAGACAGTAGGAAAGGGAAAAAAATAATGAGGAGGAGCTGAACTCATAGTTTCAACCCTTATTAATTGCATAGTCAACACTTTTTTTTCTAAACGTAAAATAAAGTTCAATAACATGCTGAATTAGGTCTATACATATTTGTACCTCACCCCTGAACATATTAGGGCTGACTAACATGAACATACATTGTATATTATAGGTGGAACTTTACATACATGAGGAGGGTTGTCTTGAAATTGATCATATTTCATGTTCTGGCCAATGAAAAACAAGATTATGAAAATGCTGTTATATGAAATGTATAAATAATGCATGAAAATCTATGGAAAAGTGTGCTCACTTTTTATAAAGTTATTGAGATTGTTGGGGGGAAATTATGTTTTGCATTCTCCTGTTCCTCTTTAGTTAAGCAAGACTTCACCCTTCCCCTCCTCTCATTCTAACAATCATTCTTAAGTGGCAGTTTAACTGACTCTGGGGAGTTGCAGACTGCCAGAAATAGTGCAAATTGAGTCCACTTTTAGGGTTAGGGTTAGTGCTAGGGAATCATGGGAATTGTTTTTTTTCTGAGACATTGAGCCTTCTCTGTCAGAGAGCTCTGGTGCCACAATAAAATACAGTTCCCATGATTCCCTAACCTTAACCCTAACCCTAAAAGTGGCCTCAATTTGCACTATTTCTGGCAGTCTGCAACCCCCCTCTCTGAACATCCTAAACGGCCAGTCTCAGTCAGTAACTGCAGTCAGCTGTCTGTAACAGTTCTCACTGTGGGAGGTTAACATCTCTCTTCCTGCTTTATTAATTCCAGTTAGAGGACGTTTTAGTTTGTTGAGTAAATATTTATTAAAGCTATTATTGTTTATTTTTAAATTGCAAACTACCTGTTTATCATTCTTTGAGTTAGCCTTTATTTTTATGAAGGCAGGTTTAGGATAAATAGTCTGACCCACATTTTTTTGCTGCTCTGCTGATGAAAGCGAACTCTAACAAGTTTAATTTTCATTTACCTTTAAAAGGGTTAACACTAAAATTACAACCCACAATTGAGACATCCAATTCTTCAGAATTGAATATTTAAAGCTTTATTAATAAATATAATTAGCTGTGTTTCACCTGTCAGAATTTTTGTCCTTCTTGAATTTGTTCAAGTAAATTATTAATTGAATTTCTATAGTTCACACATAGGAGGGTTGATATTTTGCTCTGAAATCCTGAATCTGGAACATTTTTGATATGTCTCAGAGAAGAAAAAAAAAAGAAAAGGTATTAAAAATGATCTGCTTTGATACATCCAGAATCCTACACCATTGGGAGAGCACAATATGAATATTAGACTGTAATTATTAAATATTTCATTTTTGCCATTAGAAAGAATCTGAAACCTGTTCTTAACACAGTTACTTCCTGGCAGAAGAGGTAGTAACACCATCCTAAGGCTCTCTACTGCAGAACTGTGTTCCTTGGGTGAGTGGGTTGGCTTTTAGGGTAGTTTTCAAGGGCTGAGTCAGGAGATAGATTATAGCTATGATATTGTAGCTGCATCTCTGATTCAGGCTACCTGTCATTGTTTCTAAAAATAAATCTCATGCAAAAAACCCAGCAATTTTACACAACAAAGCCATGTGTTAATTTGTGTGTGTGTGCGTGTGCATGTGCGTGTGTGATTGAATGGTGTTTCTGCATGGGTATTTGGGTTTTTTGGTGCATGTATGTATTTGTATTGTGCAAGATTGCTGGGTTTTGTTTTTGTTTTTTAACTGAAAATAACAGTCTTGAACAAAACACCAATGGCTTTCCAGAGACAGTATTTAACTTCCAAAAGCCTCATTTTTTTAAATTTTTAGACAAAATAATTTGCCAAAACACTTCAGGTTGTGTAAATTGTGGGTAAAATACTGCACAAAATTCTCACTACTGTATTACTGTTCTGAAATGCATTTTCTAAGTGTTGGGGAACCAATTTTCTGCTAGAAAAATGAACAATTGAAAACATTATTTCCATCCCTAGTATTAATTTTGTGGGAGTTATCTCTGACCTTCCTTTTGAGTTGGCTAGAAACAGAGATTTTCCAATCATTAAGAATTTCTTCCCTTTTTTAAAAAATGGCAAAGAATGACAGACAGTATCACTCCAGGTTTCTCAATCATTAATAGCTAAGTGGTGAATCTAATTCACACAATAAAAATGGAAGAAAATTGTTTAAATATAAATTTACCTTTTTTATAACAAAGAATTAAGATAGTTTCCATTTTCTTCTTCAATATATGCATTAATAACTTTGAAGCACTAAGACATAATTATGTTGGTTATGTGAATTGTGAAGTGTGATCTAATGCTATTCATCCATAATGTGTATAAATCTGAGCAGGGGACACAATGACAAAAATAGTATTTTTTTACCATAATTAAACAAGACAAAAAGTTTTCCCATTTTTATGGTTTACATGGTTGCCCCATTTTCTCTCCTATATCTACCAGTCTGGCCTTAAAACTGTCTTTATAAAAACAGATTAGCCACCAAGAGGGAAGTTGTTTTATATTTCTCAGGCCATAGTGACAACAGACATACGGTTACTTTTGTAGACCTCTTTAATAAAGCTGAATTGGGAAGTGTCCAACAAAGAGGACTTCAGCAAATGCTGTTTTTCTCACCATTTATTGCATTTCAGTGGTAGAGAAGTTGCACCCCTTGAATTTCTGACTATTGCACCACTCCTAAAAATATCAAATTTAGGTCTCTCTCTCTCCTTTTCCCTCCTCTCCTCTCCTCTCCCACCTCTGTCACAATAACACCATTATGCATTTCTATAGACTCAATTACCTCAGCCAATCTGAGTTCTGAATTTCACTGTAAAGTATGCAGTGGAAATGAGTAAAAGCCCCTGAGTAACTGAGGGCCTAAGCAGACGGGCAGCCGTGGGCCACCCCAGGAAGCTGTGGTTTGGGACCGAGGTAGCCGCACTCCTTGGCCCCAATTCGCAGCTTCTCAGACCCTGGAAGGAGCACTAAAATAGCCCTCCTTCGGGTGTGCACTCCCGAATCTTAAATTATATTACAGGCTGCATGTCTAAATTGGTTGGAGGAATGGGTGAGTTTAAAAAATGA
>JAIPUX010001880.1:4246083-4259691 GCA_020142125.1 Phrynosoma platyrhinos | reverse complement strand
CCGCGGCCGCCATTTTGAAAAACAAAATGGTGGCTGTGACTCATTTGCATATGAGCCGAGTACTGCACATGCACAAATGAGTTGTGGCCGCCATTTTGTTTGCCAAAATGGCGGCCATGACTCGCTCGCGCATGTGCAGTACTCTGGAAGTGCTTCACATGCACAATTGAGCGTGCATGTACATGTGTGCTGCCATTCCCCTCCCCCCCGGCCCGGCGGAAGACCTGGGGACCAGTGACCAGACCCAGGTCTGAAAATCTTGCCGACCCCTGCTCTAGCAGATTATTAAGGGCCCACTGTACACAAGGGATGCAATACTGAAAGACAAAAGCCTTCTCCACATATAATGGGGTGGGCAAATGCCAGGGTTGGGTGAGAGCACTCCTTCTCCATAGGATTGGATGACAGCTCCTCCTTCTACATACCACCATGTTCCTGCCTCATTTTTTTTAACTCCTAGGGAGTGTGGAGACAATTTTGCCAAATATCCCTTCACTGTTTGAAGTCCACCTGAATTAAACCAGCAAGAACTCAACCAGGATGCTTCTACAGTTTCTTTCCTAAATAAATAATAAATAAATAAATTTAAAAGGGAGGGGAAGAGAGAGAAAAACCAGGGGGGTATCACATGCAACTTATGTGGGCTATAATTTGCTATATAATATGCTCATAATATGCAAGATAAGGCAAACAAAGAAAAGGAGTGGAGATCTAGACAAAATGGCCAAACAAACCTAAACTAATATCTATGTGCAAATTGGGGTCCTACTGATTTTTCATCACTAAAGTAAAGATGGCACAGTCCTCTTTGGTTCAAATGGTAAAGAGAAACATACAGATCTCCCTTCCACTTTTGCAATTGCTAACTGAAGCAGGCATTTGGAAAAGAGCTACCTCTGCAGTTCACTGGCAAAGGTGGTTTCCTGCTAAACATGCTGTTCATCCTGGAAAGAAAAGTGGTACTATAAGACCTTTCTTTTCCCTTCAAAGAATACTTCAAATCTACCTTGTCTACTCTACCACACATGAAACACCCATCATTGTGGGTTTGTTTGTTTTTGTTTTGTTTGTTTCAAAGAGGTCATGTTCATATTCTAAAGGATACTGACAAGTCAGTGTATTCTGAAAATGGTTATGTAGTGATTTAATGTTCTATATAGCCTCCAATTTTATAAAGATCAAGCCAGCATATGTCACAAAGCTCAATCGTTTTGAGCTGTTGGTGCTTAAGGCCAAAAGCTAAACATTCTTATTCAGAAACATATTCATTCTTTGTTCCACACACTGGTTACTATAGTGACTACTTCTACAGTATAGCTTGCTATGACATTTTCAAGTGGTTAAGGCTGCTCTGTAATCTCAGCAATTCATGTCCAAACAGCCCTTTGCTATAAAAATCAGCCCACTGCAACAGCTGATGTGACAGAGCAAATAACTAAATTAGTCCCTTCAGAGACCAATGGCTAAGGAGGTTTCTTTTCTACTACTACTAATTTTGTTATGTGTGTGTGTGTTTGGCCATCCTCAAACTGTTGGGTCCAACATCTCAACAAATAAAAACAACATCCTCATATTGCAAACTATTATTTACCTGTTGCTGGAAGGCATACAGTTCAACCAATGCAAGATAAATTAGAGCCAATGTTACTCTGTAAAATGGAAGACTTTTTATTTCCCTCACCACTAACTTTTCCTTTCCCCAAAGTATTACCCATATAAAAGCATGTGCTAAAATGAGCTGAGTTGACAAAGAGAAACAACAGAAATTCTTTACCATAGAAAGGAAACATTATGTATACCTTGAAATTTACTGTATGAACAGAGACAACAAACTTATCACGTGGAAAAAGCATGATAATTATTTTCACCCACATTTGTACTAAACTGGAGTAATATGGGAAAACAAGCTGGATTCATACTATTCTGATGTTGCTGGTGTTTTGTTTCTCGATACTAATTCTGTTGCTATGGAATGAAGATTCTGGTTCTCTCAATCCCTTAATGCTTTGCTACAGTACCTTTATGACTACATCTTTGTTCTTTCTTGATGAAAGTAGTTGGCTATTCTGGTCATATTAGGCATGTATGTGAAACTACTATGGCTGGGTCCCCATGGGCAAGAATACTGTAGGAGCAACTTGGGATATTCTGGTCCTGAGGTTGTCCTAGTGTCTCACCACTAGCTGGGGTAAATGGTGAAATGGCAGGTGGCTACTCACATGCACATCCCACTATGCTGCTTGGTGCTGCTGCCACTGCCATAGGTCACTTCCACTGAGGTAAAAAATGAGGTGCTCAGCTTTGATCACATGGCTGGGTGCCTTCTTTTGACCTCAGAGGGCACAGCTCATGGTGACAGTGGGTGGCAGAGTGGGACGTACATGCAAACAACTGTCAATCATCGTTCTGGAGCAAAGGTAGCATTTTTAAAAAATAGGTTTGGTGCTGAACTATCTGGACTTCATCTGGACAGTTAGCACCAGAACTGGGGATTGGGCCCTGTGCAGTCAGGGCTCCTCACAATAGAAATGAGGGTGCTTTATTTGGTACATGCAGATGGAACCTTTCTTGCAGTTTGAAGGGGAGCTTTATTTGCTTTAGATTTTAATTGAAAATAGAGGGGGGAAATTTACCTTAATTTTCATTCCTACCCACTAGCTCACACACAAATGTTTGTATATTGCTTTTGTGGAACTGCCTGCATGAGGTAATGGTGTGGTAGGGATTCATAGGTGAGGAATCTGATGGCACACAAAAGAACAATAATTGAAAGCATCTCAAAAATGTTTGATTAATGTCTGTACTCCCTACAAATGTAGTATCACATTTGAAGATGGTCTAATTTCTAATTTTTGAACCACATATTGAATGACATATTGAATACTGCAGGTGAACAAATTAACTTTTAAAAGTGCAGAAAACTCACATCTAAATTGAGCAATTAGATTCTAATTTATTCAGAAAAAAAGAGTGATGACTCATGATTTGTGGAGACAAGTCATTCTTTGTCACACACCTTGAAATTCCATCTCACACCCCCTGTGCTTGCGGGGCTCCCCAGCTTGGGAACTCCTTTATTAGAATGAATGGCAGGGAATAATATTCAACCAGTAACCAAGTAACACCCCACTACCAAGCACACTAGCTGTTTTTTTGGTTGTTGTGTATTTATTTATTTCTTTTCTATAGATAAAACATTCACTGTAATGTTCTGCAAAATATACTTTATGCTGAGACTCTTCCTTAACATAATAATAATAATAATAATAATAATAATAATAATAATAATAATAATAATAATAATAATAAATTTTATTTATAGCCCGCCCCTCTGCGGAGCAATCGGGGCGGGTTACATCAATTAAAATACAGGAAATACAGAGGTTAAAACAATTCACATACCCATCCATAAATATATTGCTTCATGGAAGTGTTAATGATGTGCCTTATGTTAATATAATGGCTAGTAGTGCACTAAGAAATTTCACTTTGGTTATTGAATCAGCTAAAGCTAAATAGAAATCCAACAAAATTTAGTTTTAGTACTACCCAGAATGGTCTTTCATATATCTGGGATTCAAAGCTGTTTACTATTTTTAGCCAGAGGAGAGATGGAGATCACAAGCTTCCCTACTCACAAGTACATCAGGCTGCACTGTGATACATGCAGGAACTCTGCCAAAGGGGCTTTTTCAGTGGTGCTAAAACTTGACAACACCAAATCAGAGACATTGGAGAAAGGACACTGTGAAAGCTATTTTATATAGTCGACTCCTGCTCTTAGCTACTTTCTGCTGCCTTTCATCCTGGAAAAAAGGATCAATCTGGTGTTTTCCTTCTTGTATGTTACCCAAAGCACCGCCATTCATTTTTACATTTTATCTTTGGGAGTAGAATTCAGAGACACAGGTCCAAAGCACACTGCAGAAATAATCCCGATTGAGACTGCTTTAACAGCCATGGCTTAATGATAGGAAATTATGGGAATAGTAGTTTTGTGAGACATCAAGGGCCTTTGCAGACTGCCACAAATAGTGCATATTAAATTGAGGCACTGCCCTGGCTCAGTGCTAGGGAATCATGGGAACTGTAATTTATTGTGGCACCAGAGCTCTCTGACAGAGAAGTCTCAATGTCTCAGAAAAAAAAAACAATTCCCATGATTCCCTAGCACTGAGCCAGGGCAGTGCCTCAATTTAATGTGCACTATTTCTGGCAGTCTGCAAAGGCCCTTAGTCTTCTCTGTCAGAGAACTCTGGTGCCACAATAAACTACATTTCCCAGGATTCCCTAGCACTGAGCCAAGGCTGTTAAAGCAGTCTAAACTGGATTATTTCTGCAGTGTGTTTTGGACCGTAGCCATGTTAGTCTGGAATATCAGTAGGATCCTATAGCATCTTTGAAATTAACTGACCTCACAAAGCTGTACCATAAGATGTTTCAGTCTTGGACTACTTCCTCAGATATATCTCTGCGTTTCATTCCTTCATCAGTTTGTCCTACATGTTTTGTTTTATTTGTGTTTTTACTGCAAATTTTAATTTTACCCCTCTCAAGTCTCTTTGCTTGTATCCCATTATCCCGTCTTCTTTCAATTCTCCTACCTATCATAGTAGTTGGTGTCCTTGGAAGATAACCTTCTAAATATCTAGTTCACAAAGCTGATGTGTAACCTAAGGTAAATATTACAATGCAAAGTCCGTGGTAAGCACTACTCCTGGACACAAACTTTCTCTTTTTCTTCTCTCAAATCTCAGTGTAAGACAGGGAACACATTTGCTCTGTTCATATTTTAATGCAATCCTATTTAGTTCACATTTCCTGGACCACCAGACAAAGTAAAGATCCCTCCAAATTCACACTTCTCTGAATTTTTGTGATACATTTTTACAATTAAACAAAGATTGTAAGTAAAAAACAACAAATAAAAACAAAAATACACACATTAAGGAAAAGTATGCCCTAAAATGCATGTGCCAGTGAAAGTATTTTATATTCAGAAAAAATGTTACAAAACTACACTCATAAAAGGAAATTGCTCTCAGATTATGAGACATGCAAAAGAAAATAAATACAAAAATATGTATATATATATATATTAATTCTCTTTATAAAACAGGGTTTTGCAGGAATGCTTCTACACAATGAAATGATGAGTCAGGAGTTCACAAAACCTCTTGACCACACTCTTCTTATATAGTAAACCAGGGGTAGGCAACCTTTCCCCTTTAAGGGCCGAGGGACTTCAGCTCCCAGAAGCCTCAGCCATGTTGGCCAATAGTCCCCTGTTGGCCAATAGCTCCTGGGTTTCTGGGAGCTGAAGTCCCTCAGCCCTTAAAGGGGAAAGGTTGCCTACCCCTGTATTAAACAATTTTTAAGGGGGACTACCTGCTAACATACATATACCTGTAGTAGCAATAGTATTTACATTTTATACTGATTCATAGTAAACTCATCACTCTTTACATGGTTTACAATCTGTAAGCCAAATGCCCCCAATAAGCTGGATACTCATTTTACCAACATCTGAAAGGATGAGTCAACCTTAGAGCCCTAGTACTCTGCCATATTGCAAAGAAACCTGGGCTAATAAAATCTGGTACTTACATGTCAGTGCTCTACATACATACATACTTGCTTTCTCTTCTGGTGTGCTCTGAATGAATTGAATTTGGCAGCTTGGGATAAAATTGTGTGATAAATCTATCTTCAAAGGAACTAATTTTTGCAATTTTCTTACCACTTTAAGAATTTATTTGAAAATTGTAAAGCTTTCATAAACTATTTGTTTTCAGCAATATATTCTGAGAAAAAAATGTGAATGGTATAATATTTCTAAAAATCAGCATGGTATCATGGCTTCTGTGTTGGGCTAAGACTCTGGAGATAAGGCTTCAAATCCAGGGTCAGCCATGGATTCATTGGGTGACCTTGGACAAGTCACATTCTCTCCAGCCTCAGAGGAAGGCAATGACAAAACCCTCTCTGAAGAAACTTGCCAAGAAAGCCGCATGATAGGTTTGCCTTAAGGTTGCCATAAGTCAAAAATGACTTTAAGGCACATATCAACAACAGCAGCAGCAGCAGCAACAACAACAACAACAACAACAACAACAACAACAATTATTATTATTATTATTATTATTATTATTATTATTATTATTATTATTATTATTATTATTATTTCTGTGCAGAAAATGGTATTTCTTTTGTAGAAAATGCCATAGTGGGGACTCGTACAGAGAACTTTCATTTGACATTTTAAATCAAAAATAGCATTTCCTTATTTGTAGAAAATTTTGTTTCTGGTAGAGATGGAAATAATATTTTAATTTTTTAAAAAAATAGTCAAAAGCAAGTTTTGTGTGTGTTAAGAAACCTTAATGAGAAGAATCCTAGTCTGATGAGAATCTTCGCTGTTAGGGACATTGTGTACAAAATTTGTGTTTGGTTCTTTTATACAGAAAATAGCATTTTCTGCACAGGAAAATGCATTCTCTGCGTGGAAAAAATATTTCAGTGCAGAAATATTAATTTTAGTGCAGAAAATGCTGTAACTGGTGATTTATTCATCATATAATTTGCACATTGTTGATTTTCATAGAAAACAGTATTTTGATATTTTTTTGCACAAAACATCTGCAAATTTTGTATAGAATAGGTCCTGGATTAAAAAGTTGTGTGGTTTGTGAAGACTTTCTTGAATTGGGAAGAAAATGGCTAAATAATTCATTGCTACTTTTGAGATAAAACTTAGTGAAGAATTGCACCCCTAGTTTCTGGTGGAGAAAATGTGCAAAATACCACATGCAAGTATTGACAGAATAAGTCCTGAACTGCAAAGATTCTCCATAGTCCAAGATCCTACTCATCAGGATTTGCTGACACTAAAGAAACACATTTTTAAATACCATTTTTCATTTTTGCCCCAAATATTATTTTCATTCTGTATTCATGACCATGTTGAAGGGGATCTACAAATTGTGTCTGTGTGTGTATGAGATAAAAGTGATTAGAAGTTATAAGAAGGGCTTTGCTCAAAGAGCAGTTCAGAAACAGAAATCATACAGACAGTATCCCAAAGACAACTGGTTGAACATGCACACGACAGGGCTGAAAGTCAGTGGAGTGAAATGAGGTAACCAGTTTAAATTTGTAATATCATAGTCATAACTCAGAAAAGACTTCTAAGTAAATATTCTTAGACTCAGGCTTCTAGCTGTTGACTTACACCATCACCTACTGTCTGAGGGCCACTGTGGAGCAACAGATGCATGAAACTCTGTATAATACAGGTATGCCTCTGTTAACAAAAGTGTTGTCAGTGAAACTCCTTTCAAAGGGTTTTTTTTTTTTTACACCTACACTACCTTCTCAACCTTTTTCCTCCTCATCTTCTAGCTGGCTGGAAGGTTTCTCTCTCTCTCTCTCTCTGTTTGAATGTATGTGTTTTAATGAAGTGTTGGGACTGAGATGATGGAGAAGGGTTGGATAAACACAGATTACCATGACTGCAGAAAACAACATATTAAGCAAATTGTGAGCTTAGGGGGAAGGGATTCCTCTCTACCTGATCCTATGTTGCCATGTGTACCTGCCTACAATAGGCAAGGTAAACATCAGCTGCCTCCAGATTACCTTACTAAACATGCATGAATGACAAACCTGCCCTGCCAATTCCTGCCAGCATGTTAAAAGAAGAAATGTCCAGAGACACATGCACTTCATTAACTAATTTATATCTCAAAGACATAGCTGTGTTAATCTGCAATCAGTATAATAAGGGTCTTGTAATACCCCTGAGACTAACTGAAAAAAAGAAGCTGTTAGCATGCATTTTCATAGACTTGAATCCAGTTCATCAGATGCATATAAACAGGATGTGTGTGAAAATAGCAATGGAAATGCAAAAACATGTGACTATGAAGCCGAGCTAACAATTTCAGTTTTAAATATGGTCACTGGGGGATAGATCAGGGGAAACTATGTTGTCTAAAGCCAAGGTAGGAAGAAACCACATGAATGGTGGTGGGAGTATTGGAATGTAGTGTGAGAATCAAAAAGGAGATGTCATGAATTAGCTAAGAGGGCCCTCATGAGGCTGGGGGGGGGGTTACCTAGTTTTATAATGTGTGCAATGTACCAGGACACTATTGTCTCTGTTTACCACGTCACTTTGAATTTTGACTTAGCTCCAACCCAGTGCCACTTCCCCATCCTATCTTCACAGCTTGGGTCCAAAGCATCATTTCACCATCGGAACAATTTCATTGGGTAATTATCACTATTAGAAGGCCTTTTGTCTTTCCCAAAGCTAAATACTTTATTCCTAAGTTCTTGGGTGAGTGAGTTAGTGAAAGGCTGTTTTAGAGTGTGTGTTTCTCCCAATAAATTTTGGAAAGCAATTGAAATACTTTGTCTCTGCCAAGCTATTATTCTTAGCCACCATCGTATCAATAGAGATGTATCCTTGCTAATTAATTGAGCTTATTAAAATTCCCCAAGTTCAAGTTCATTCATAATATTTGGTGCAAAGAATGCGGGCATCTTCTGAAATTTGACTATTCCAACTGCACAATCAGACTGTTCAAATCTTGGACATAGAAGTTAAAAGGAATAGAGATTTGGCAGACGCAAAAGAAGAATTCCATGCATGTGTCATTTCTGTGTGTTTGGCCACAAGGGCTTGGCTCTATCATGGGTTGGCTGCACTTGTTTCATCACTTTGATTGGCTGTCCTGTCAGCTGGCAAGGTGCAAACAACCCAGTAGCAAGCTTCCAATCATCCTTGGGAGTGGTGTCAGCATAGATTCCTGACTCCCTGTTTTTATTTTTGCTATCGTGGATTGGGAAACAGTGTTAGGATTCCCTTCCACTCCATCCCACAGTTCAAAACCCCAGGTTCAAGTTCAAAACCTCTGTAAGGAGAGTGATAACATTGTCTTGGTCAAAGGGTGGTAAAGCTGCATCAGGGAGAGATGTCCCCCTCTTATAGTAGTTAGACCCTACATGAAACTCCCAATTTCCCTGGTCAGTGGGCAGTAAAGCCAGTTACCACCCCAGTAGTCAGACTCTTTGAGAAGTTGAGGAATCCTTGGTCATTGGTGGCTGGTAAAGCCATAGCGGGAAGATAGGGCCCTTACCCCTCTTACCAGGTAGTAAGACCCCCACAAGGAAATGAGAAAGCACTGTCAGCTTCTCCAAATCAAAGTCACACCATCAAGAGTACTCCAGTAATGCTTTGACCAGGAAGGTGGAAGCCCTGGATTTCAGGCTCTGGGACACTTGCTTGGTCTAGCTAGGAATCAAAGGTTCTGTGCTGTTCATCTGGCTACCTAGAACTCAGGTAGGACTGCCGTGTTAGATCTCCCTAGTGAAAAAAATCAATGGATTGGACTGCTTGGTCATATCTTGCTGAGGGACCATCTGTAGGTTCACAACTGCACTGTGGCAGGACCCCTCATGTGAACAGGTACTTCACCCCTGATCTGAGTTGGAGAGTGATAGCTGGGGAAGACACCCCATAGGTGACCTGAAAAGGTTTTGTAGTGATAACAGGGAAAGATATCCCACAAGGATGAAGGCTTGTTGTTTATTTGATTTGGGGTGGTCCTGGATTGGAATTTAAAGGAGAGTTTCTGTCTCCACAGTAGAGCAGCACCATTTTTCTTTCTTTGAGCAGGTAGAAATCAGTTAAGACTCTATTCCCTCTTCCCCTTGATAAAGTTCCTTTGCATTCATCTTCCCACCCATGGATGCAGGGAAGTCTTCCTATCCCTGATTTTGAGGCCAGTTTAAAGGAAAAGAGATTTATCCAGGAAAAGGAAAGGTGCATTTGAGAGTCAGGATGCTTTTACTACTCTGAGAGCAGTTTTTCCTGTCTCAGAGGCCAATTAAAGAGGGGCTTTGGCCATCATCCTCTTTGCCTTGGAGGACTTGCAGAAAGTGAAGGGAAGAATGGCTGGCCACCCTCCCCATGGTATTTTGAGGAATTAACCCTTTCCTTCCTCCCAGCAAGGTGTCTCTCTTAGACAAAGAAATACCTTTATAGGATACTGTACCTTTAAGGAACCCAGAGCTTCGCTGCTGCTGGGTGGAATCCTTTGAGAAGGTAGTAGGTTCAATTTGAATCCCTAGTTTACCCCAAGTTTCAAAAGAGGAGTTTGCCTGAAAAAGGAAGCTGCCTCAGACTGGAATTTGGTTGTGGGGAGATTTGGTGGAGGTTGTTAAAAGGAGCAAAACCTCCTTCGCCTCCCTGTTAAAACTGAAAACAGAACACTGTCCTTTTAAAAACCCTCTGGAAAGTTTGCTCTGTTCTCTAGGGCATGATTTAAAACATCAGCTTTAGGAGCTTTGGAGGGGTGTATAAAAGATGGAGTTAGATAGTGTGGGGAAAGCTAGTGTGGCTTTGCAGGAATCCAAGCCCCAATGCATGGCTAGAAATGAAGATTGTGTTGTGGTGGTTTAAGGGAATCCAAGAAATGTAAAAATAGAGAATCCTGCAGATATGTCAAAAGATCTGCAGAAAACATTTGAGCTCCACAGATTGGCTTTTGATAAAGGTTGTTAAAGTTTGGGAGGACAGTCCTCCAGGTGGAAAAGATGTGATAGTACATAAAAATGGTGGTCAGAGAAATGAAAAAAGGAAAGAGAGATTGCGAGAGATACAGAATGTTGTGTTGTTTGAGAATTAGAGATAAAGGTGTTAGAAGGTTGTGGTCTTCGAGAATGTCTTGTTTTCAGAGACTGCTCTTTAAGAAAGGATCTGTGAAAAACTTCTGATCAAGAGTGTTGTAAGTTTAAAAACAAAATGTTTTTCCCTTAGTGAGTCTAAGGACCTAAGCAGACGGATGGCCGTGAGCTGCCTCAAGAAACTGCAGATTGGGGCCGAGGTATCTGTACTCCTCAGCCCTGATCCACTGCACTCCTTGGCCTCGATCCACAAGGTGCCGAAGGTGCACTGCAAGAGGCATTGGATGCACCTTCAGCGTCTCTTCTGCCGCAGCGTGTGTGGACGCTGCAGTGGAAGTACGTCGACGGAGCGCGGGTGATGTGCAGTGACGGGCGCTCCAATGACGTGTTTGGGAAGGGGTTGGGGTGCCTAGCGTGAGGCTGCCCCTCCCCTTCCTTGCCTCTAAGATGGCACAAAGTGTCATCTGCTTCCCCCCTAACTTGACCTAAGAAAAGTTGCAAAGCTCATCGTCCTGTCTAAAGTTTGACCAATTTGGCAAGTGGTCTTTGCATTTTTGTTTGGTGGCTTGCCACACGTTGATGATTTTTAGAGTGCTTAGATTTTGTTCTTTCCCTTTTTAAAGCACTGAAGTCCCATTTTGGTCCCTTATTCATTTTTTAAAAAAGAGCTTGTGTTGGGGAAAAGCCCCATTCATTTCACTTTTGACCTCCTTTTTGCCATTGATTACAATCGGCTTTAATTTGGATGTTAACAAGGAGCTAATCTCTACATATACTTTGAAGTTTTAAGGGGGGACAGAAGACAGCGCCTTAGGATTTTGTTGTTTTGTAGCATTTAAGTGTTCTCTTTGTGTACAAACTTTGCAAACAAAGATTCTATCATGTTGTTAGGCAGAACTTAGTTAAACTGTAAATCCCTCTTGCAGCTTGAGATCCATGTTTCATTTCAAAGTGGTGGACAGTATTGCAGAGCCTTTGCTTCCCCTTAGAAAGGAAAAAAAAAAACTGTAGTCTTTGTAGCTTTGGGCCTTTGCAGACTGGCCCAAGTGGGGCAGCCACATGCTGGCTGCCTCAACCCCACAATGATGCCGTCCTGAAGCCGCATGCTGTTATGCATGGTGCATGGTGTCAGGACGCCCTCCCAGCACAGCGTTCTGATACACTGTGCTGGAAAGGGCGAAGAAGAGCTGCACACCGGCTCTTAGGGAAGCCTTTTGCCACCCGTAAAAGGAGCGGCGTTTTGCAGTTTTTTTCAGGGTGGCAAAAGGGAGGATTGGGGCCATGGTGTGGGGTAGCCATGCCCATGATCCGCCACTTCCTGTCTGCACCCCACCTTTGTATTGTTGAGAGATAGGAGATATAGTTTTCTCTCTGACCCAATAGTACTATTTATTTTTGTGATATTGTTATAGTAAGACATCAGTTTGATTTTTGTATAGGTGTGCAATTCGTGCAGACAAAGAGAGGTTAGCATTTTGTTAAGTTAAAGCCAGTACTTAGTGTGAGAATTAGAAAAAGAAACTAAGGACCAGTGCAGACTGGCCATTTGGGATGGCACAGAACTGCCCAGGGAAGCAGCAGATCTGGGCTGCGGCAACCCCATTCCATTCTAAGAGGCTCTTCAACACTCTTTCAGTTCAGTGTGTTTAAACGTTGCACCGGGAGGGCATCCTGATGCCTCATGCTGTGCATATGGCTGTGCGGGATCAGGACAGGATCAGGGTGGTGTTGGGGCAGGTGGCATGCAGTTGCCCCACCCCAACTCCACCCCCAGGCCAGCCCTTTGGGCTGGTCTGCAATGCCCTTTGTTGTCTGATACAACCAGATCCCTCCATGTGACTTGTTAGCTCAGCCTGCCTGAACAGGAAAAGAGAGTTCCTTTCTCCCTCTTTGATTAGAGTGATTTTCATAACATTGCTAGAAGTGAGGCTTGGCTGGAAAATCTCAGCAGCCAGATGCCATCATAGTCAAACTGATATTGCAGATTCCATCCTCTGTGGCTTGATGTGGGTCTAGAGAGGTTTACACATAGAAATTGTTGCTAGATTTTTTCATAGTTTTTTTGTTCAAAGACTACTGTTCTGAGGTCCAAGATGGAATGCCCAGGAAGACTGAAGTATTCTGCAACCTCAACAACCATAATCAAAACTGAACTTGTCACGTTATCTCCATAATCACATTTTCCACTTTTCAAAGGTGCTACAAGATACATTTGCACACTAATTTATATCTGTATGCAAAGAGATCTTGTAGCACCTTAAAGACTAAGGTCCAAAACACACTGCACAAATAATCCAGTTTGAGACTGCTTGAAAGCTTAAGTAAGAAAATTAGCTTCTCAACTTTGTTGGAAATTCAGGAATTAATTCATTGATATTCCTGTCAGAAGGGAATACAATTTAATTCATGGAACAAGACACAATTTATTCATTAATTGGGCTGTTAGTTTTTAAAGGAACCATGGATTTACAGGGAATGATATGTTAGTTGATCACTTTTGGCCCTGGGCACCACTTTTTTGTTGGCTTTTTCAGAATCAGAATTTTGTAGTGTTTATAATGCTTCCATTCCAGATGTCTTGGACCAGAAATCTTAATCCTATTGAGAGCTGCAAATAATTGGAACTGTACTTCAACATGCCTGGGAAAAAACAGGTTGGGCAAGGCTGTACTGGATTTTAAAACCTGCTCCATTAAAGACTGGCCATGGATTTGCATCTAGCTTCTCTTCTATCCATTCCCATTAATATATATCTTGTTCACTCACCTTACAAATGCCTTTTTTTTGTTTATACTGGAAAAGGTAAATAACAATGCATGTGTTTATTCCAGTTAGAGGATTCTGATCCAGCATAACATGGAAATAGTACCAACACATGGCTACAAAAATCAGTTGGTGAACCACAAGGGTGGAGTA
>JAIPUX010001880.1:4229965-4245833 GCA_020142125.1 Phrynosoma platyrhinos | reverse complement strand
ACTCCACAGTGTCTTTATTATTATCACATTCTTTGATATCCATCTCTCCCCCTATGAACACTGCCATCAACTGGTGCTAAAAGCTGGATGGTTGGGAAAAGAAAAAAGATGCCCTAAAGAGCTAAGAATATCTTTTCTGGTTCATAGGGGGGAAAGATTTATTTTCTTTTTTTCTAATTATTTTTTATTGAGTTTTTACAATAAAACACATAACGTCTGTAGAACAATGACAACAACAACAACAACATATTTTTTGGTTCATGGGGGGGAAAAAAGAAAAGAAAGTTGCAATCATATACCTCAGGACCAGTACCTCGGGACCAGTACACATTTCACTCAATGGGACTTATTTCTGAATTAACATATGTGTGCTGGACTTCCAGGGTTTTTTAATGAAAAAAATTGACAGGGCAAGACACATATTATATTATTTTCCAGCAAAAATCATTAACGTGTATATGTGTATGTAATCCCTCCTCTCACAAGCACACACAGCCATTGTATGAAAGATTTTAATAAAATGGTAGCATTTCATCTTGTAATAAGCAGGTAGAAAGGTTATAATATCTTATAATATCATTTAAATTATTCATTTGGGCTGCTCAGGAAATGTGAAACAAGTATTGCTAAATGTGGCAATGAACTTTTTAAAAAACCAGTAGGGCAATCACAAAGAAGTGTCTGGAATTTGTTGCATGCTTGCAGGTCTGGAGGATGGGCCAAGATAATGTCCAAGGCAAAAATCACAATCCAACAGAATTTAAACACAACTCCACATCTCTACAATCAGCCATAATAATTTTTCTATCTGATTCTTGATTGACTTTCCCTTTCAGTCCTTGTTTGAAGGCTCCACCCCTTTGAACTAGAAATCAGAATTAACATGTTAAATAATCTTTTAAGAATTAATTCACAATGAAGGGGGACTGCCTTGTTTGAGGCCTCTTAGGCAGCGGGCACAGCAAATCAGTAATGAGATTAAACCTTGTTGGTATTATTATCAACATGTTATGTTACATTAAAACATTAAGTTACAAATGCTAAGCCCTGGTTAAAGTGTGCAAGTGTGTGTAAGTGTGTGTGTATGAAAAAACAAATTTTTACCATGCTCTAGCATTATCTACACTGAACTGGCAGGGCCTCTCCAAAATTTCAAATAGGAATATAATCAGCCCTACCTAGGGATGTCAAAAATCAAACCTGACCTTTCTACATGTAAAACACACACTCTTTCACTGAGCTACACTTCCCTCCTGTGGGGAGACAAACTATGCTTTCAGCCTACACACTTTCAGACCACACCATCCTCCCTTCCAGATGTTAAAATTTTAATTCCCCTTTTGACATAACGTCTTTAGAAAGTGTTGATCCAACATAATGGAAGTGTTTCATTCATCTGCATTAATAGCATGTTCCCGAAGATTCTTAAAGAGCTATTTAAAATCAATTAAATGCTATTACCATGTCAAACAGAATTCAATTTAATATTTTTCTTCATATAATATTTTGTTTCAGGTTTTTTAAAAACTTTTTGGGCTAAGATTTGTTAAACCTCAGGTTTCAAACTCAGAGGCATGAACTCAGTCTCCCCTACTGCATTGCACAGCATAGCAGGCAGGGAGATGTCTTTGAGGCCAGGGTAAATTGTGACATGGTGCCACACATTGGTACAGAGAGTGTAGAGAGCAGAGTTGGAGGGTCCTCGTCCTCCCTCTTCACTCTCTCTTACTGGACATCATCAGTCCACCCTCCCATCTCTGATACAGTGCAAGCTTTGCTGATAACTCTGGGACTGGGAAAGGATCCCCCCTTTTTGTTCTCTTTTCTTTTTTTCTTTTTTTTTTCACCTATTCTACACTACTGATTGGAAATTGTTACAAAGATACCCCCGACAAGTTGGGAGGGGCTCTCTGTTGCACTGGCCTCTAAAAGGAAGTCAATGCCTAATTGGCTGGGTGGGCAGGAAGTCCCGCCCTTCCTGGACTGTTCAGCCAAGCGATTTTGATGCTGATGGATCCACAGGCACACTGGGTAATCTTGCGAGACTTCAACTCTCGCGAGATTACCAGTGTGATTTCAGGACTATTTAGCCCTTGCAAACCACGTGGTGGCAGCCATTTGCCTGCTGCAGTCTTCTGTCTTGTATGGGCTTTCAAAGGTAAACATTAAGAATTTAAAGGGTTGCTGCCTGAGGGGTTTATTTCTTCAGGAACACTCCAACCTTCAGCATTTAAAAGGCCTACCAGCCTTATTAGTTCCACTGCATTTATCAAAGGTGCTCTACTACTTTAATTGGCCCATTTTGTTGTGATTCATGGGTATAGTCTCTAAAGGAACACTATATCCCAATTAAATTAGCTCGAATTGTTACCACTGCCTTATAGATAGCCATGCCTCACAGTAAGGCCCAGTCCAAATGATGCACAGCTTCTGCTGGCCCTAGTACTAGCCAGTCTGTGCCTAAGAGGATTTCCAATTCCCGAGCAAGGGTGACAAAATTGTAGTGCCCTTAACGCAGCTAGGCCAGACTGTGCAGGCTTGCACAGCAGTCTGCAAACAATTAGCTCAAAAGGGGGTCCTGGGTACTAACTTGGGACCCCAAGCAGCACTTTTTCAGTTGAGAACCAAAGTTTGGGGTTGCAATCTATTCAGGTGCAATTGGCATCTTCACCTGACATACCTTTGGTTGACATGGCATGTGGTCCCCTTACTACCTCAGCTATAGAGGTTGGGCACCCAACCGTAGCTGACATAAGGAAAGTTCCTGGAGTGGGAAAACAGGGTGCAGCTGCCCCTGTGTCAGAACAGCCCACTGTGGTGGATTTGTATAACCTTGTACAAAGGTTGTTTCAGGTCATGCTGGTGGGCTGACTCCTGAAACTGCTAAGACTTCCAGCAGAGACCTGGTAAGTGCTACCACAGCACAATACGACACCCAAGCCACTGCTGCTTCACACTCGGTGGGAGCTCTGCAAGCATCTGGTGATGCTTCTCTCCAAATGTTGAGCTCAGGTTTGCCTCATACCTTGAACTCACTGGCCTCATGGCCCACCTTGGTATGGGCTCCAAGTGGACAAGTTAGGCAGAGCTCTGGTGCTGAACGCCCCATCTCTGCGTTGATGGGTGCACCTTCAATAAATCCTGGGTCCTCTCAGGTTTCTGACTCGAGGTTGCAGGCTGAGCAGATTTCGGTCACCACGGTAGGTGACTAAAGGGGGGGTGGCATCCATGGGAGCTTTAGGTGTGGCCAGGGTGGATAGAACAGCTGAGTGCAATCTTTATGCTGGAACGTCCACTCCAACGTCCAATCTTTACGCTAGAACATCCACTTTACGCTGGATCACACCTCCCCTTAACTACTAAGGAGAGAATATGGAAAGGGGAATACATTGACTTATTTTCTCTCATGTCTCATGATCCTGAGCCAAGCATCATGGTGAATGATGGAGTTGTCTTCAGCCTTCTGAAGGAATTTCAGGCTCACAAACGCCCTAAATTGGAAAGAAATTTTGTGAACTGGATAATGGGCTTTACTTTATACAGGGAAATTAATGAAGAGAGAGAGCCCTCTAGGGCTCCTGATTTCTCCACATATCAGGAGATAATGATCAAAGCATACAACAATTGTGATTTTAACTCAAGGGGGTCTGCTTGGCTTCAATATGATGAACAGTTTAGGATGAGGGCCGCTTTAGACCATTCTTTGTCTTGGCGGCATGTACAGTCTGAGCTTTAGGCAGATGTTATGGTGGGGGCCTCCCCTTCGAGCCAGTGTGACAATGGGTTTGTGCCTATGGTCACACAGCTGAGAGACAGTATGCAGGACCTAGCACAGGAGAGAAAAAGCAAACCGGGCTGTGCTGGGCCTTCAATGCAGGTGAAGGCCTTTGCAGACTGCCAGAAATAGTGCAAATTGAGTCCACTTTAACTGCCCTGGCTCATTGCTAGGGAATCATGAGAACTGTAGTTTATTGTGGCACCAGAGCTCTCTGACAGAGAAGGCTCAATGTCTCAGAAAAAAATACAGTTCCCATGATTCCCTAGCACTGAGCCAGGGCACTTAAAGTGGATTCAGTTTGCACTACTTCTAGCAGTCTGCAAAGGCCCTGAGTGCAGGACGCAGCCCTGCAGCTTTGACCATAAGTGTAACACCTGTAGTGGTAACCACCCTGGCTCATCTTGTTTTAGAAGTAGGAAGCCTGGGACTGGGCTCCCCTCACAGCCATCCCCAACAGGAGAAAAAAGGCACCAACGCCAATTAAGTTTGATCTGTTGGTTCTATGGTGGTCAATTTACCCTAATGAAATCTGCTAGGGTAATGGCACTGGTTAGGAATATTGTGGCACAATGTTTGAAGTTCATTGTTTTGTTCCAAGCTCACCAAGTCCCTGTTTACTAAATCCTCTGGCAGACACCCTCTCATGTTTTCAGTTCTGCAGGTTTCGTCCACTGGCTCCCCAGGCAGCAGCACAACCAATGGAGATACCAGCACACCTTGGAGCCTTGGAAACCAGAAATCGACAGGGCAACTCTTCAGTCCATTGTCCCTTCGACACGCAAGTCGTATCATATCAACTTGCAATGCAAGCCTTTAGACATTTCTTGTTAAATGTCAGGGAGGAGGTTTGGCCCCTGAAAAGGGAGGTTATCTTCCGCTTTACTGTCTATCTTAGGCAGTATGGTTAATTTCAGTGACCATGAAGGGAGGGTTGGCAGCCTTGGCATTTAAGGGATCCCTGGTAATATTATTACAGATATCAGTTTTAAGCACTCACACTTGTTTGTTGTTCTACTAAGCAGGTTTGGATCTGGGTGAAATGTGGATCCATGGTCACAGCCTCTTTTCCTAGGACGTGCATCACGTCCTGGGACATCGCCTAGATTCGAATAAGAATAAAGGATGTTGGTAATTTGCTTGGTTTAGATGTAGGGGCTTGTTGTAGGGACACCTTATTCCAAAATTATTGAATTGCTAGAGGCCTTCCCACATCCCAGGATCCTTTTCATTCACCTGGGAAAAAATGGTTTACTAAAGTTGTCTTATTTGCAATTGGCTAAAAGAATTGTCAGAGACATGCAAGACGTTAGGTGAAGATTACCCAATATTGTTATTATATGGACAAAAAAAATTGCCTCAGCACAGCTGGTCCGGTGTTCAGAAGGATGCGACCATCACCAAAGCATGATGTTCACTGAATGGAACTGTAGTTAAGAAGTTGGGGGGAATGGGAGTTTCATTGTTGAATATGACTGGATTTTGGTCTACATGCCACATCTGTACAGGAAGGATGGAGTTCATCTCTCCCCGGAAAGATCTGACGTATACTTGGCTTTCATTGCTTACCACATTGATCAAGTGACGGGGGGGGAGGGGATGCCAAGCTAGGCTGGCCCCCTCCTGTGGTGGGCAGGGACCCCTCCCTCAGGGGGATAATTCGGTTAATTGGAAATTACAAATTGGGCTAATTAAATTCAATGATTGGTATACATCATTAAGTTAATCAAATGTTACATGATACCATCAAACAATTTGATGATGTCATAACTTTATTACATCATAAACTAATCTATGATGTCATTTCCGGTTGGGGAGGGGGAGAGATAATTTGTTGGTGTGCCTATGATTTAAAACAGATGTTCTTGACACATGTTGTGATAGATATAGTTGACCTTAATAATAGCTGCAATCATCTACAAAGACACATGCATTAAGAATAAATTCTGCTATTTTGTAAAGTTTGTCTCATGCAAACTGTTGAGACCCTATACAGAAATAAAGTTGTGGCCAGTTACTACCCAAGAGAGGCATGTGGCTTCCTTTGTATCGGTGCAATTGCCATATGGTAGTGTTTTAAATGGGTGGTCACTTGGCATGTAGAGACAAGCAGAAATTTGGTGGATGCCTGTGGCATGCATTCGGTGCAGGGGAGGGCACTGGAGGTGCCTCTTTAGGCCATGCATTTATGGGTTGGAAAGAAGACTTCCCTTGGGGCTGCTTTTGGGGCTTTAGCCCTCACTTTGAGTCATACAACTTGGGGGAAGGGTTCTTGGGTTATCCTTCCAACTGCAGGCTAGCTGTTAAGCAATCCAGCCTTTGGGTTCTCCTTAGGGCAGCCTTGCTTTTGGGTTCTCCTCCTTTTGGGCTCTCCTCTTCCACCTAGGGGGAAGAGGTCTCAGGGAGACCACTTGTCTCAGAAGGGTAGAAAACAGTGACTCTCCACATGTTTTTCACCTACAACTCCAATGAACACTAGATGGTATACCTAAGTCATGAAGAATCTTCAGAGTTACAATCCAAAAATGTCTGAAGGACCAATGTTGACTATTTCAGCTTTAGGGGACAGATAAAAAGAGAGTGAATGAAGAATGCTTCCCCTTCCCCAATCTTTGATTATATAAGCATTTTTCCCATGTAGAAGTGAGCAAGGCCACTTGTTATGGACAGTATTATTGTCTTTGCTCTTTCTTGTCTATGACATGGGACCAGGAAAGACCACTGAGCACTTCCCATAATCACACACTAAAAACTAAACACTACGTTTCACAGAGCCGAAAGAAAGTCATTGACATTTTTGAAGTCAATACTTTGCTGTAAAGCCTTCTGTTACATGTTCTTCCTTATTGTGTCCCACTCAGGGCCTTACCACACACCTCCTTTATACCACATTAATCCACTTGAGCCATTCACGGTAGGGATACTGGATTGTACTGCACATTGCTGCATTTCTGTAGTAATCTTGCCATTAGCATGCTGTGCACATAGATTTCTATCCTGCAATACCTATGTCATAGCTTCCTCCCTTATCCTTCCCCTAGCTTCATGATTGTTCCTTTTGCTTGTTTTTTGTCATCACAGTGGAAAGACTGTACTAATGCCTGATGTTAGGCAAAAGCTTTTCATGTGAGATGTTGAACAAGACAAGAAGGTGGCCACATTACACTCACAATTTCCCCCCATCTTGTGTAAATTAAACTGCCTACTTTTGCACTTGTATACACTTGTATATACACTCTATACAATATACACTTGTATAGAGTGTATATTGGCCTTTTAGCCAGTTCCTTGCCACCGTGCCATCATAGCATCTTCATATTGTGGTGACAACCCAGTAGGGTTCTGCAGCTGAGAGTGATATTCTCAGACCAAGCACCAGAAGTAGTCGGGGGATTCCCTGCACAAATTTCCTGGGGGGAGGCCACACCTCAACATCCTACCCGGTAATGGAGTTCTCATAGAAGGAAGTGGGCCCAGAGCTCTGCAGAAAAAAAGAAAAAGAAAAGAAAACACTACTGTTTGGTGATGTGAAAGGTTTACATAGATTATTTTCAACATGCAAAAATGCATATTTTTGATGGTGCTATGATGGGACAATGCCAGGACAGCAATGATGTTATGTGGTAGGACATGATGATCACTGGTGGTGTTGCTGCGTCACAATGTTGCCATAGCACCATGGTGTGATAAGGCCCTCAGACTACTCTGTTAACCAACAGCATCACCTGGAAGTTGTATAAACTACATGTAATAAAGTTGCCATCAAGAAATTATTGGGAGGTGCAACAATATTGCAACAATATTGCTTTTGAAAAGTAACACAATAGTTTTTAAGACAAAGTTAAAGACACTTGAATGAAATGTCATGAATGGAATATAATCAGAGGGAGGGAGAGAGGGGGCACTCAGTAGAAAATTAATGGATAGCACACCAAGTTACACAATGTTCATTTCTTTTCTCTAAGCACACAGACATAAACACACACACACACACAGAACTCCCCTCCCATGCAGCAAAAAGACAATGTACTGGAGTTCCTACCACTGCAACACATAACAAGAATGAAAAAATTCAAGGATATAGCCATGTTAGTCTGTAGAATCAGTATGTAGAGAGATCTTTTAGTACTTTTGAGACTAACTGAAAAAAGAAATTGGCAGCATGAGTTTTCATAGACTTCAGTCTACTTCCTCAGATGCATTTGGTGGAGTGGAGGCCAGGCACAGACATATATAGGTGAGGATGTCAATTCAAATGGGGAAAAAAAAAAACTTTTCAAGCTCTGCTCTTTTGATCTCTAAAAGACTAGCAAATTCTTATTTTCCAAAGTTTGTAAAGGCTGCTAGGCTGCAAAGACAGTCCTTGCTATTGCATTTGTTATATTTCAAAGATTATTAGGTGGTCTTTAGGTACATCACATTTCTAACTACTCTAGTGTGTTCTACTGTTATCTGTGAACTATTTTGAGGCAGAATATAAATGACAAAAATAAATAGGTTAACAGATAACCTAAGTGATCTGAAGTGTTTCCAAATTTGGAAGGAATTTGTTGTGGCAGATGAAAGGAAGACACATTTGGCTGCCTTCCTCCTTGCTTAGGGGCTATTTGTTAAAAACCTCTTTTGAAGATAGTTTTTTTTTTTGGCTGCTATTAAAACTATGGACATGACCTGGAATAGTGAATAATATTGGTTGGTACTCAGGTTTTTCAATTTTGTTGTTGGTTTATTAGCTAATGTCTTGAAAGATGTTCCACAATTCTCCATTTTGTGGGAATAGCAGTTTCTGGCTCATGTGCCTTCCTCTGTAGATGTAGATCCTCCAGATGTTGTTGTAATGTAACATCCATGATTCCTCACATTTGCTATGCTGTAATATTCTGCACAAAACCAAGGGATATTTTAAATATTATTCCCCAAGAAAAGTGCCAAAATGCAATCAATCAATATTTCAACAAGGTAGAACATATTTTGATAAGATATCTCAGCCTTGGTATGGATGATAAAAATTATAATTATTCTTTAGATATGTAAATAAAAGTAGTCTTGAATAGTTGAAGTTGAGAAAGATACAGACTGTTGAGAAAGATACAGACTGTTCAGTGCTTCACAATGAGCTGCATATTGGCTTCTCACTTTAAATTAATATTCTAGTTGTAATATAGCATGGAGAGGTCATGGTGGAAATACGAGGACAATACTGGCCTACAATGGTGCTGTTTGTTGACCTGGTTTTCTCAAACGAATGAACCAAGTGGCACCCACAGCCCCTTCAATAATCATTACAAGATTTTAAAGCCACTACATGTATACTTGTTAACCTATAATACATCTTGCTAAAGTTTGTCTTGTTCTGTTAACATGTGAAGGAAGGGAAAAAGAAACCACTCAGACATGTCTCACATCTGACACAAACCAATATGAGCTTGGCAGAGAAATGATTGGCTTAGTGATGCAGGAAATCTGATTGAAAACCATGAAGCTGCCTCCAATTTACATTTGGTCTGCTCTGTGAAGGCCAGACAAATGGTGAAAAGAACAAGCAGTGCATATTTCTATTCTCCCAACAGCCCAAGGAAAGATTGCCTTGGCAGTAAGCATCCATTTCACAATTTGCTGCCAACATTCATTGCAACAGGGGAAAAAATACTTTACACAAATAATATTTTCTTTTCTTAAATATTCTTCTTCCTGGGCATTTGGGAAATTGGCAACAGCTAGGACCATTTGCACGACACTACTGCTTCTGGCCAAGAGAGAAATTAACACCATCCTTTATAGGAGCAGGCATAGACATTCATCTTTGGATCAAGCAATGTAATATTTATTTGGTTAGTATACTTTCCTCTCTGCTGTAAGATGCAAATTCTGTACTTTTCTTTTATTTTTCTTGCAAGTATGGAATCACAGATGCTTGCATACATATGATATTATATTGACAATATTTGCATGAGTATAATGATAATGATGAGATCACTATATTATTTTAGGGGGGAGAACCCTTTTACAAGTAGAATGAAGGTTTTGTCCCCTCACATCTTCTTTTTGCTTTCCTAGAACTAGCCCATACCTCAGCTAGCAAATAATCACCATCTCCAGTTTTCTACCTTGTTTCTGAGAAATCCATGTCTTTTATCCAAAACAGTAAAATACTATAGATGCTAGCTTTCTAGAAATAATTTCTGTGTACCCTTTAGTCAAAATCCTATTGAAAACTAAGATGTGGCAATGCTTAGCTGGTGTAATTCTGCACATTTTAACCAGTCTGTAATAGATCTGTGTTCACACATTATTTTAAGAGGATCATGGACTGTTGTACCACCCTGAAGAATGCTTACATGAAGTGGCCTACACCTCCTCACACAAGCTGGAACAATGAACATCCACATGTACTGGTTGCACATGCATAAAGCCCCATCAGACTTCTGGTTTATGCCAGGATAGAGAATGTGCAGCTCTTCAGACATTGCTGTTTTCTAATTCTCATTAGTCATGGCCACTGGAGAGGCATCTTATGAAGTGACAACCAATAACATCTGAACGCCCATGCATTCCCTATCCCTCCCTTTGGCAGGGGTGAAAATTTTTGCTTAGATCAGTCTCACACGTTAAAACAAAAACAAAAGAAAAAGAATTCTCCTATTGGCTAAGGTTATGAGCAGGTTTTAAAATGGCTTTTTTTCATTTGGGGATTGTATGTGTGTGGAAAATTATTTTTAATACAAAAATTTCTACCCCCACCCCCAAAAATAGGTTTTTGCAAAATACTTCCAAATACTATTATTATTAATAATAATATTATTATTATTAAACTTTATTTCTAGAGCGCTGTAATTATACACAGTGCTGTACAAAGTAAAAAAGTTACAAATATAAAAAAGCCTGCCCACGGCGTACACTCTAAGAAATAAAATAAATAGATAAACAAATTACCATATAGAGGAAAAAATTAAAAAATCAAATATCAAACAAATCAAATGACATCAAATCACAAATCACAACACAATTAACATTATCAGAAGAATTACCAGATTATCAAACAGCCAGATAACAGTCACAAAATCCCTGAGAACGCTTCCCTAAACAATATGGTTTTCAATTCTGCACACAAAAAAGCCAAACGTGTTGTTTTTCCTTGCTCTACAGGGGTGAAAAATCTTAATAGCAATTGGTAATTCTTTTCAGTGCAGTGTCTGAGCCTCTTAAGATTTCCTTGTTCATTAAGAACAATAACATTTGTGAACATTATTTATATACTGAAATCATATATGTTAAGATGTTTGTCAATTTAGCACAGACAATAGAGATCAAATCACATCAGCTCCACTTTCAACTCCATATATTTTGGCTTTTTATACCCCATTAATGCACACCATAATACACATTATATTTGCAGCTTCAGATCTATAGCTAAATTGACATCCTCCACCAATCTGGCCCCCAATTTTTTTTTGTGTGCCAGAGCTCCCATCATACATGAACATTGGGCCAGCTGTCTTGAGCTGATGGGACATGTGGATCAAATCCATGTTAAACAATTTGTACCTAGGAGATAAGGCTCAGGCTGAACTGGATTTTACATAAACTGTGTGCATAGTCTCAGAATATGCTAAAATGGATCACTCCGCAATGGAGTCAATAGTGCTGGCAGGAATATAAACAGGCAATAAGACTAAATTACAAAGCTTAATGTTTTCACACATTATCAGAGCATTATGGGAGCAATATACCCTGAACTAGTATAACAGCAGTAACCATAAAGCTAAGGTAACAAGTAAATGGAGCTAAAGTGTATTTCTTTGTGGAAGACCTGCTAGCAGACCACAAGCATATTTTTGTTTCTTTGTAGTTTCTCTCTCTCTCTATCAGATAAAGAAGCACAGTTTTAACTAACTTCCAGATTTCTTCTAGCAATATGCCATGTTGAGATATGTAGTAGTGTAGTGGTTTGAGCACTAGACTAATGACTCCAAAGACCAGGGTTTGAATCCCCACTCAGCTATAGAAATCAACTGAGTGGCCTTGGATAAGTCACATTTTCTCAGCCTCAGAGGAAAGCAGAGGAAACCCCTCTTTGAACAAATCTTGCTAAGAAAAAACTCATTTTATCCTAGTTTCCATAGGTTGGAAACAACAACACAGTAGATCATAGATCAATCAAGCTATAAGTTGTTTCCTATGACCATAATTTGTTTGAATCCACAACTCATCAACAATTTAAGGAGGTTCGGCAGAGTGCAGTTTATAAAGTTTATTAAGGTTCTATATCTATTACTGGAAAAGATGACAGTAATACAAGTGTCTCTTAAAATTTAAAGTAACAACAAACAACCATATGCTTTTGACTCCTGTATGTGATTAATCTATCCTTAGCCAAAGAAACACACAAGTCATGCCTATATTCAGAATGGCAAAATGTATAAGTACTACTAATGCCTAAAGCACTACTGTGATAACTTTCATAGATTACTTCTATTTCATACTATTTCATATAATCATACTATTTGAATTATTAATTTAAATTGTCTACACATCAATATTTGTATGAATTATTTGGTTATTCAATTTATTCAATCCTTAATTTATGGTGACATTCCTCCTCCTGTCTCCTTTTAGTCTCACTGCACCCCCATGAGTTATTTTAGGGGGTTGGGCAGGGATATAAAGTTTGGTCTCCCCAGTCTGGTTCCAAAAGTAATGATCATATCATACTGGCTCTTTGGGATATCACAGAGGGGGAAAAAAGGACAGCAAGATTATACACATTTTTTATTCTAGTTTGAAAACTATATGTCCACATTTACTGAAAGGTATTCCAATGTGCGATAGATACAAGATGGTTAGGGTATTATTAGTACATTCATTGTAACTAAGAAGATGGTAGTGGACAATGATGACTGGATGTGCACAAGGGTGCCAGCAGTGGGAAAGCCCAAAGAATTGAACCTTCCAAAGTACTCCCAGAGCTAAATTTGGCATCATAACATGCATAATTTCCATCAAATCAGTTTTACATTCTGCAACAATATACTTCTCAATAGAAACACAATGGACTTTACTCCAGCCTAAGTACATAACACGCATGCATTGCCCTACCCTGAAATTTATACTGTTAAAAATGGGAGCCTACATGCTGTGCATGTGTGGTCATAGCAGTTTTGAAAAACAACATCACAACTTCAATGTGCATTATTAAGTCCAAAAGGCAGAAAGGCAGGGAGTCCATGAAGGAAAAAATCTCTGTGGAAATGAATAAGATTTCACACCTCTCTCTCTTCAAAAATAGTGCAAAATGCTAAAACCACTTATAATCTTACATTCATAACAAAATGTTGGCTCAATATATCACTCAATCCCTAGTCAGCTGTATATCTTCTGTAGTGAATGGACTGCATATTAATAAATATAAACTTACACAGAGTGTTAATAGCAGAATGGATTAAGAAAGAGAATAGGGAGGCTGTGAAATCTAAATCACTCAGACAAGCGGATTTGGGTTTTTAGTATGCTAAGTTGTTTCCCCCATGACATTTTATAATTATGCTAATACAAATAATAAAGATATAATCTCACTTTCTAATTGCAGGTCCCCCTAATAACTCTGTAACTGATAGCACAAAAGACTAAATGCATATGCAGAGAGAAAGAGAGTGCCATCCTAAGGCCTACTTTTAATAAAGCAAATTTATACCAGTCAAATCCAAGAAGGATCTTGCAAAATGGTTCTTTTCCTCTTAACCTTCAAAAATATTCAAGAAATCTACAAGACAGGAATCTTCAGCTTCAATAATGAAAAGACTTAATTAGAGATTGAACATGAAAGAAAAATGACAATGGGGATGTTTAAAAAAACAAAACAAATCTTAATCACTATGCGCACAAAAAGAACCCACATGAGCAATAGGATAATTTATGTGGTGCCTTAGTGGTTAAGACACCAATTCTGATGATCTTAAGATCTGAAGGTTAGCAGTTTAAGGCATGAGTGTTGTATGCTGGGGTAAGCTCCTGTCACTAGTCCCAGTTTCTGCCAACCTAGCAGTTTGAAAGCATACAAATGCAAGTACCTGGAAAGATACCACTTTAGTGAGAAAGTAACAGCATTTGGTACAGTCATGATGGCCACATGGCCACTGTTGTAGTCCTTGGACAATGCTGACTGTTCTACTTAGTAATGGAGATGAGCACAACCCCTTACAGTCACTTACGACTAGATATTCATGTCAAGGGACTGCTTTGTCCTTTACCTTTTACAATTAACCCATCTAGATTGTGTTACTATTTCAGCCAAGTCCCTAATGGAAGAAGTTTCATACTGTCCTAATGCTATGCATTCCCATTAGTTCTCCATTTTCAGTGGTTATGATACTTTATAGGACTCCGGCTTTCTTTTTTCCCCTTCCCATGTTTCCATTCTCTCTCTCTCTCTCTCTCTCTCTCTCTCTCTCTCTCTGACTCTTGGTCAAAGTTCAGAAATAACTCATTAAAAATTAATTCATTAGGCCACATTAATTAACTTATTCAACAATTATTTTTAAAACTATTATTTAAATCATTACTTATTAGTTACATGAATTAATGGCAATGGTAATAAGCTCAATAATGATTTAATGTTTCCTGTTTTTTTCATCTATTATTTTGGTGGGATTACCCTTTCTGGGGAGAGAGGCTACAATTTGGGGCTATTTTTTTTTTAATAATTGTATTTCTATATTTCAGATTTAAAGCTAATGTTTCACTAATCCTTTAGTAATGATCCCCTCTGTGATTTTTTTTAAAAAATAATAATAATAGTGACTGACATATAATTTAAGTGCCAACATAACAGCATAAAATGCTAATATTTCCAGACTTCAGGTCACATGCCTCTCTACCTCCCCATTTTTAAACCCTTTGCTCTCCAAAAACACCAGCCAGAAAGGAATATTTTTTTATGCTCCAAGTTACTTTTTCTTGAATGAAGCCTTTAACCTTAGTCTAAACCTTTCACTTTGTAAGTTAAACTGATTAAGGGCATTATGTACATTGATGAAATAATCAAACTCACCTGACATTTGTTTGGTCCCTGCAGTGACTTTGTTAAATCCACATACTTTAACTTTGGCACAACTGGCAAAATATTTTCCCCTGATGAACTCAGTGTTTTTCCCCTTCTTGGTGTGCATCAATCTATCAGCAAACAGTCCTTATTCTTTGCCTTCAATCTAACTACCACCGTGCATTCTGTTTGGATGTCTCTCCACCAATCCTCTTTTCCCATTCCCATCTTAGTGTGTGAGTGAGGGAATTGTAAATGTACACACCCACATACACACACATGATGGAAGAAGGAAAAAATAAAAGTGTATTTTATTTATCTTGTATTTATGAAAATGTCAAGTCATGAGATCGATACAGAGGAGTTAGATTAGGTTACCCCATCTTTCTTATCTCTCCCCCTCCCCCAACCAGAGTGTCACATTTGTATTACTGTTTGTACTTTTCTCACTCATCCCACTTCTTCCAACTCATTCAGTGTTGTGACATCTTACTCCAGTCACTGGAGAGTGCATATTCCCTCCCTACCACAATCATTCATTTGTTCACTTGGGCTAAGATCACATACATTCTCATAAGTAAATATACTTCAGATCTCTGCAGGAATGAGCAAGCAAATTAAAAAGGGTAGGAAAAGTAACTAATTATACATTTACTTATTTTGGTGAAACCTTTGTTGTTTGTTGTTATGTGGTTTCAGGTAAATTCCACCTTACCCCATCATAGGGTTGTGTTGGCAAGGTTTATTCAAAGAAGGTTGGCCATTGTTTTTCTCAGAAGCTGTGAGAGTGTAATTTGTTCAAGGTCACTTAAACAGTGATCTGTGGCTGAGTAGGGATTAAATTAATTTTTCCAGATTCCTAATCCAGTATTCAAACCACTACCTCACTCTGGGGTCAAGCAGATGGGTGGCTGTGGGCTGCCCCAGGAAGCTGTGCCGTGGGGCCGAGGTATCCCCACACCTCAGCTCTGTGGCGCATCTTCGCCGCCCCTGGAAGGAGCGCTAAGTTGGCGCTCCTTTCACAAGTCGCCAAAGGTGCACCGCAAAAGCTTGCG
>JAIPUX010001880.1:4213509-4229865 GCA_020142125.1 Phrynosoma platyrhinos | reverse complement strand
CCTTCCCTGCCCCCAAAATGGCTCTTTAAGCCATCTGCTTCCCCCCTCTGTTTCTCTGGAGAAAACTTTTAGGATTCCTGATAAAATTCCCTTTTAAATAAATAAAAAAAATCAGTATGAAAATTCTGTTCAGCCTTCACTCATTCCTTCCTGCACCAGTGGTCTAATCTTTTACAGTATAATGGGAATTCATTAAGCTCTTAGATCCAGATATTCCCCAACCAAACTCAATAACTGAAAGAAAATGAAAGGCACTGTCAAAAATATATTTGCTTCTATACTAGTATAGTGGTAGTAATACCAGTAGTATCATATTAGTTTGTAGTAAACCAGGTATGGAGAACATGTCACCTTCCAGATGTAATTGGACTTTAATTCTCACTCTCTTTTATTGGCTATGCTACTAAGGCTGATAGGAGCTGCAGAGAAAAAAAAATCTGGAGGCACATATATTCCCTGTCTGCACATAAAAATTGTATTTTATGCCTAATGATAAATTACAAGTGACTCAGTTGTTGTTGTTTTCCGATCCTGTGTATAGGACTCTGCTTTGTAAATTATGTTGCAATATTAAAAATGAAGATTTCACACCAAAAAGTATCAAGGGTTAATTCCAACATCTTCCTTATTCAGTACCTTCACCTGCCTCTACCTTTGAGAGTCTTGAAGAACAAAAGCTATCTTCTAAAATAAAGAAAGAAGGCAGTACCAATAGCCATAATTCATACCTTTAGTGATTGTCATGCAGAGGTGCTACAATACATACTGTTTGGAAAAATACATATTTTATCCTTTCTACAAGATGGCATACCAGACCCTTTTATTTCAAAAATGAATCTGGGGAAATAATGTAACAGGGTTAGAAGTAAATCTGAAGAAAAACCCTTGCATATTGAGGTTTTTACAAATGCCAGCACTAGTCTTTATTATCTGTGTGGGTGAGACTGTCTTTTGAATCTGGAACAGAGACTGAAAAAAAAATGAATACAGTTATCCATTTTCCATTTCTCACAAGTGTACCTCAGCATTTTCAACTGTACTATGTAGCTCTTATATATTTCTCTAATTAGCAAAATCATAAGGCAAGTGACGTAAGCTACTTAAACAAAGACAGAAAGGAATGAGCATGCATGCCTTATTACACCATTCAACCACTGAGAGCTAATGGTGAGGGTATTTTAACAGCTTAAAAATAGGTGAAATGTAATAAGAAGAACTATGATAGTAATCAGTGATCTGCAGTGTATAAGTTTGGTATGTTTGAGCAATGGACTATGGAGATTATCACACCACAAAATAAAGTGACTGATCCCTGATGGGATACAGTCACATTTCAGATTGCTACCAGAGAGTATCAATCAATTTTGCTGCATTCCAGCTGCAACCTGGGTCTGAGCAGCGCTTAGCCAGCCAATTTTCCAAAACAGCAAGCTCCTGTTTGGGAAAATCAACCAGCTAAGCATGGCTGGGACCCGGGCTGCAGCCAGATTGTAGTCTTCCTGACAACAGTGGTGTCAATTTGAGTATGATAACATCTGGTAGAAATCCAAAATACAACTTTTTCCTGTTGGGGATCAGTTGCTTTATTTTGTGGTGCGATGATCTCCTATGACTCTGGAGACTAAGGTTAGAATCATGGCTTAGCCATTGAAACCCATTGATTGACCTTGGCCAAGTCACATTTTCTCAGCCTCAGAGGATGGCAATGGCAAACCCTGTCTTAACAAATCTGGTGAAGAAAACCCCATGATAAGTTTGCCTTAGGGTCACCATAAGTCAGAAATGACTTGAAGGCATACAAAAAGAAGATATTTAGAAGGGTTGTGCCCTGAAATGTCACCAATAATCTCAGCACTTGAATACAGATGAACAAACCAGCTCTTTTAAAAGGATCTGAAATGGATGTGTCAAGGAATTTGCAGAAGTGCCAAAAGGAAATGATGAAATTCAGAGACTTCCCTTGGAATACCTTGAAACCAGACATTCATTCTCATCTCTCTCTCTCTCTCTCTCTCTCAAAAACATTCACTCATTAATCCATTTGGCAAAATGGACAGGACAAAGAGGAGGTGATATTATACCACTAATTCCATTCAAACAAGGATGTTCTTGCACTGCAGAATTAATGCAGTTTGAGATCCCTTTAACTGTCATGCCTCCATGTTATGGAATCACTGAGATTTATAGTTCATTGTGGTACCAGAAGTCTCTAACAGAGAAGGTGAAATATCTCACAAAACTACAAATCCCAGAATTGCATGACATTGAGCTGTGTCAAACTGGGTTAATTCTGCAGCCCCAGTCTTGGTGACCAGGGGCCCATTCACACTACATATTTACAGCATTATTATTCTACTTCCAACTTCCTTGGTTCCATTTAGAACTATTAGCCAGAGAGTGAGTCCAGTGCCTCTGTAAACTACAAATCCCAGGACTCCATAGGATGTTGTAATGGCAGTTAAAGTGTGCTATAACTGTGTAGTGTTAATGGACTCCAGTCAATGAATACTTATTTCAAGAGAGACTAATCAAACTCTATAGCTAAATGGAATATGTGGACTATATTTTGGGAGTGTGAAACTGGATGGTGGATACTGAGCTGGCACTTCATTCACTAGTCCCCTTTAAATAGTTCCTTGAAGTCTTTCCTTCTTTGAAAATGCTACCTTCTAGGCATGGGCTAAAAGCCAAGATTCTGGAATGTATAAAGTCTTGGTTGACACACAGGCTTTGTATTGTTTTACAGTCACAGCAAAGAAAGTTTTCTACCCTTTATTCCCTTCTATGCTTGAAGAAGACCCTGGGCCAGAATAAAATATTTTTCTAGTAACTCTTTAGTTTGATTCCTAGGCTCAAGTGCCAACATTTCAAAAGTATGTTTGGAGTGACAGAATAGCTATTACCATTCTGATGCCTCATATAGTGTATATAGTATGTGCAGAGTTTGACTCACAAATGGCAAAAATGTCAGATGGAGCCCCAAAGATAAAATCCTATGTAAAATATTCCTACTGCCTCCATAATGAGGGAACTGAATATTTCCCAATTTTGATTTTGCTACACTTCTCCAAATCCTGCTTGCATTTTCCTCTTTCTTTGTAGTGGTTTTTCACATGGGAATTCATGATTACCTGTTTATTCACATTCTTTGCATCTAATTTACACACTTCTTCACACCACCATAGCCATGCTTGCATTTTTTTTTAATTTTATTTTATTTTACAATTGTGTGTATGGGCCTGGGCCCATCTTACCTAAGGAGTTGCCTATCTCCATATAATCTGCCCCGTGCCCTCAGGTCCTCAGGGAGGAAGTTGCTTCAACCAGTAAGAACTAGGTTGGCAGCAACCTCCCAGAGGACTTTCTCTGCCACGGCTCCTAGACTGTGAAATGTCCTTCCGGAGGAGATCCGTCAGATAACCAACTTACCCCCTAAGCAGACGGCTTAAAGGGCCATCTTGGGGGCAGGGAAGGGGAGGGGCAGCCGCATGCTCAGCGCCTCAACCCCCTCCTGAGGTCGTCCTCAGAGCAGCTGGCCCTCCACATGACTGGCATTCCAAGGAGGACCTCCTGCCGCAGCCTTTCCATGCGCTGTGGCAGAAAAGTAGACAAAAGTGTGCCACAGCCTTTTGTGGTGCACTTTCGCTGACTTGTGAAAGGAGCGCTAATTTAGCGCTCCTTTCAGGGGCAGCAAAGCTGCGCCGCAGGATCGAGGCATAGGGATGCCTCGGTCAAGCGGTGCAGCTTCCCAGGGCAGCCCACGGCCACCCGTCTACTTAGCCCCTAAGATGGCTTTAAAAAAGCCATCAAGACGGATCTCTTCCAGCAGGTGTTCCCAGAATGATATTTCCCATAATCTCTCCCCCACCATTAAATCACTCCTTTATAATCAGAGTGCCCTGTTTAATTCGTATTGCATTTGTAATTTGTTTTAAGTTAAATTTTAATGTTGTTATGAATTTAATATTTTTTGTGTGGGGGTGAATGTTTTTGTATTGTATGGGATTGTGCTTTTAGATTGTAAGCTGCCTTGATAGCCTCAGCTAAAGGCGGGATATAAATAAATTATTATTATTATTATTATTATTATTATTATTATTATTATTATTATTATTATTCACTCCTCAACTTCTAAAAATGTGTGCATTGGTTTGTGTACACTTAATTTCTCCAACTCTCACCTTAACCTGTGAGCCACAAGGCAAGGCTCATGTCTCCTTGCAACAAGTTTGGCAAGTGTGAATGAGGTATTTTAATTCATACTCTAGGATCCAATTAAGTTCTTTCTCATCCCGGCCTATAATCTATCATTAAAAAATAGCTGTGATTAATTCCAGAGAAGTCCAATGGCCCCAATTAAGTGTGGATAGTAATGCAATGTTCTTAAGCATATTTCCATGTAAAGTGGAGGTCAGGCTCTATTTATAAAACATAAGAGAGGAATAAAACCTCCTGTTTTGTCTCACAACACCAAACACATTTAAAGCCATTTCCTCCTAATCTGGATCCAATACTGAAAGTGAGATGAGGAGAGAGAGAGAATAGTTAAAATTTACATGTGGCAGACAGTTAAAACAGAGAAGAAAGTAGGCATCAATCCCATTTTTAAATACAATCTATTTAAAAAAAAAAAACAATTCTATTTGAAATGCCATTAAATATAATGCCATGCTACAAGGACAATTTATGAGCACAGAAATTAAAATAGCTTTTCATTTTCTAAACTTAATCAAACTGATTGCTTTGCAGTATAATACTGAAATTAAGAATTCTTTAAAGAATTCTGTCTATCATTAAAGGAATCTATATGTGAATATCTGGTATATATAATCAGCCATTTTCTGTATTGTAGTTAAATGCTATAATCCTCAAAAGAATATTTATCACACATTCAAATTATGTGAAGTTAATTGCAGGTGTCGAGGGGTCCAAAATTAAATTTATAATGGTTTAGCATAAATTAGCTACCCATTTTAAGTGGATTTGCAAAGCAAAGAATGAAGGACACTTGCAAATGCCTTCTAAAATGTTCCTCTTACTTTTCTATCTGCTACACCTATAAAATTTAAGGGGGCTAAGGAACAGTGAATTCAACATCCAGAGTGTTGAGTGAGAATCATGAAGATATTTTAGAGTTGTCAGCTGGCCTGGAAAAAAATAGCCTGACTTATTCATATGCTTTTAATAACTTCTTAATTTGTAGAAATCAGATAAACATATTATCTACTAATTGTTCCTGATCTAGCAGCTGTTAAAGGGACAGATACAAAGAGAAGGTAAAATGATGAAATCATTGAAATGGATTCAACATTGTAACCTTTCCCTCTGTGTGTGAATTATACAGATATGGTGCACACTATTATTGGTTTGTTGTGTGGTGTTTTGTTTTAGGGATGAGATGTTAAGAACCAGAAGCATCACTTTTACAACATTTGTATTGCCTTCTAGTTAATTCTTGGCCTCGGTTCAGGGTATTGGTCCTTATAATTAAAACCTCACAAATTAGGCAAGCATGACTTAGCCAGGTCCTCTCTGTATATATTTTGAAGTATCTCCAATGGGCAACTAGCACTTTTGTTTCACAAGCCTGATTTAGCTGAAATTACAATGATGGAGAGTAACAATCAAAGCTTTCATGGCTGGGGCTTCTTCCTTGTGAAATTTGCTATCTCAAGAAACATTCATTCTTTTCAGCCTTGTACAATTTTTGCTACAAAGTCAGGGTTGCTATATTACATGGCTGTCCAGATTTTACCCATAATCCAGGCATGCACTCAATGCCAGTCATACCACTTGCTGCTCCAGAGTCATTATTAATTTTGCTTACTTATCTGTCTGCTCAGGCAGAATAATGAAAATTCAGAATCCATTGCATAAAACATAATTACCACAACAAACTGTACCAAGTAATAATCTAACTACCATGAAAGCAATGGCAAAATAATGAAGAAAATATTGTAAAATGGAGTAAATAATGCAAATAAATATAATTAATATATAAGGCAATAAGATTCTATTGAGTGGATGCAAAGGTGGTATGAGGTCTCCCAACAGACTTTGCCTTCCATTATACTACTTTAAAGGCAAAAGTTGTGAGAAAATGTTAGATGCTACAGGATCATTCACATAACACCATCAAAAGAAATTGAATGGCATATGCATCTTCAAAGCCTGAGGCATGGGGAATCTCCTGATGCAGAAACTTGAAGTTAGGGGTGTGTAGTGAATCACACTTGCTGATGAAAGTAAATTATTTATGGGTGGGAAAGAAAAAGGGAGATTGTTAAGAGTACTTTTTGAATAGGCTTTAAAAGTCAAATAAAAATCAGTGCAAACAAGTGAAAAGGGATGTATATTGGAGGGGAAATCACCTTCACATATACGCTGATGAGGTGTGAGGTGGAAGCAAATGATCAAGGAATCTGGGGCTCAAGGTTGACATCTCCATGAAAATGTTAACCTCATGTGTGCCTGCTGTTAAAAAAGAAGAAAAGGAAATTTAAAAAAGAAAAAAAAATCAAAATTGGGCAAATAAAGCTATCCATTACACAGATATTACCACATTCAAAATACTGGTCCCTGTACTTAAAAGAGATATTGTAGAGAAGGAAAGAGTGCAGAAAGCACCAGCCAAGATGATCAAAATATTGGAGCAATTCATATTCATGGGCATATTGCAGTGTTTGGGACTGCACAGTTTAGGAAGAAAAAAAGTAAGCGGGGACAAGATAGAAATGCATAAAATTATTCATCTCCTATAATCCTAAAGCCCAAGATGGGAGATTCAGCACAGATAAAAGTAAATGCACAAAACATAATCAGTGTGAAATTCACTGCCACAGAGTGCAGAGGTAGCTGCCAATTTGGATGGCTTTAAAGAGGGACAGGATGAATTCCTGGAGAACTGGATGGTCAATGGTTACTAGTCAGGATACCTTATGTGTTACCTCCAGCATCAGTATGTCTGCACCTATGTGCATCAATTAATGGAGAGTACAAAATGGAGGATGCAGTTGCATTCATGTCCTCCTACTGGACTGCCCAAAGACAATCAGTTGGCCACTGTGTGAGCAGAATGTTGGACTAGGTAGTGCTTCAGTCTAACCTAACATAATTTTAAAAATTCCTAAATCACCCCAAAGGCTGAAGTATCAATAAAGTTCTTTAAAAACTGTTTAAAATAAATAGAAAAAAAACAAGCTTTTGGTGGAGTGAAAGCCTCTTCTTGGGGGAGGCACTGAGCAGCAAAAGATAACTTGCCTCTCTTTCCTAGGAGAAGTACCATAAATTCAAATTGAAGGAATATTTGTAAACAGGGATCAACAACAAAAATGGATGGACAGAGGAAGGAAGGAAGGAAGGAAGGAAGGAAGGAAGGAAGGAAGGAAGGAAGGAAGGAAGACACCACCACTATATTTGGGTTCTATGTCCATATAAGGCTTCTATACCATGTATACTTTTTCTGCAACACCTTTGATTCTTTTCTACGGATGATGTTAAGAGCCTGTCCCACTTAAAAATTGCTTCTGTCTTTATAAATCAGGCTATCACTATGATTTGTTGTTCTTGTTGTGTGCCATCAAGTCATTTCTGGACCTATCCATGGAGATTTCTTGGCTAGTTTCTTCAGGGGGGAGGGGGGTTTGCCATTGCCATCTTCTGCAGCTGAAAGTGTGTGACTTGTCCAAGGTCATTACAGAACTGAAATTACATTTTAAATTTTGAGTGTCTAAAGGCCTGCATAAAATGTAAACCTACAATGCAGTCTTTTTCTGCCAATATTATGCACAACAGCATTACTCAGAGGAGAGCCTTTGTGGGTGATAGACAGGTGGAATTTTCTAACAGAGGTTGGATGGACACCTCTCAGGAATATTTTACTGGAAGGGAGTTAGACTAGATTACCTTTGGGAATATCCTCTAATTCTATGATTCTATGACTCAGATCTGAGACACCAGTTCACTAAAGGCTATAGTATTGAAACTAGTTCCAGAGGATATGTAGTGCACAAATGAAAAAAGAAACATTGTGGATGCTACTCACTCAACTCTGCATCTGCACAACAGAAATAATCCAGTTTGAACCACTTTAAATGCTATTTCTTAACTCATTTACATTTTTTAAAAACAAACATCATGCAAAACAAACATCAAGAAAACAAATGAACCTTGTCTTCTATCTTCTCATCAGCTTTCTAAAATTCTTGTATTTACATTAACCATAACTGTAATCTTATTCTTCCTTCAGTCATTATCCTACCGTACAATCCATTTTCTTACTCCTATAAATTTTACATTGATATGACTCAGCTCAATAATGCAGCTTGTTTATTTCTATCTGTTATTTTACAGAACTCGATCCTATAGAATGACTTATTCTCCTTCGTTATCTAAATGGTTTTGATATCAGCTATGACCATCTTTCCTTACAATACTGCATCAGAAGCTTCCAATCATTATCCCATCCTCTTTTATAGGTATTGTTCACACAAATCATCAGTTTATCTGATCTCATCATTTCTACACATTTGATTAACCAATCATCAATTGTCGGGCTATTTTTCTCTTTCCATTTTTGTGCATATATTATTCTGGATGCAGTAATTACATATAGAATACATTTTAGATGTTTCCTATCACTTTCTCCTTCCACCATGTTTAACAGGAAATATACTGGTGTCATTCTTATAGATAATTGCAATATTATTTTTAAGGTCTTATGTACTTCTTTCCAAAATTTCAGTGCAACCGGGCAGGTCCACCAAACATGATAAAGTGATCCTTCACTTCTCTCACATTTCCAACATTTCCCTCTGAACCTCTGAATTTTACCAGTTTGTTAAGTGTCAGATACCACTGGTGCAGCATTTTATAAAAGCTTTCTTTCAGATCCATACATAATGTAAATTTTAAATCTTGGTTCCAGGCCCTTTCCCATTTGTTTATTTGTATCTGATAACCAAAATTTTGAGACCACCTTATCATAGTACTTTTGACTAGTTCTGTTTCTAGTTCGATTTTTAGCAGTTCCTTATATATTTTGGATATGAGTCCTTTTGTTGATTCTATCAGTACTTCATCTAACTCATTCATATCTCTTTTGAAACCTTCTAGTTTAAGGTCTTTTTAAAATCTCTCCATTAGCTGATGGTATGTAAATCAGCAACATCCAAGTTCGTCCATCTCCTTACAAACCTTCATTCTTAGTGTTCTCTCTTCCCAATAGAGGATTTGATGATATCTCAAACAATCATTTGGTTGCGGTTTGTAGCCTATCATCCATTCTTCTTGTGGAGATAGCCAGTATGGTATTTCTCTATAAACCTTATTTTTGATTTTGATCCATACTCTTAGCAAAGCTCTTCTAAGTATATGATTGTTAAATTCTCTATTCGCCTCTGCTCTTTTATACCAAAGAAAACCATGCCATCCATATATTTTGTTGAAACCTTCAAGATTTAACTTCTTGGTATCTTCAAATGTTAACCAATTATGGATAGAATCTAATAAACAGGCATAGCAATATATTTTAAGATATGATACTCCCACTCTGCCTCTTTCTTTTGCATCCTTTAAAATTTTCCATTTTATTTGAAGTTTTTTTCCCAGCCCAGATGCATTTTGAGATAACAGCTTCCCTTTGTTTGAATGATTTGTCATTTAGCAAAATTGGTATATTTTGAAATAGAAACATGATTCTAGTAAGATGGTCATTTTGATTACTGAAATTTTACCCATAAATGATAAATTTAAATTTGACCATTTGACCAAGTCCTTCTTAATCTCTTTCCATATCGAGCCATAATTGTTGTTGAATAATTTTGAGTTCTTTTTTGAAAGCGTAATACCCAGGTACTTGACTATTTTTTATGACTTTAGAAACCTGATTTCTTCTGTAGTATTATATCTTCTTTTTCTGACATATTTAATGTTAGAATGTTAGATTTAGTTTTATTAATTTTAAAACCTGCATAAACTCCAAATTCCAGAAGTCTGTCACATACTCAATCTTATCATTTGGCTCTTCTAATATGAGTACCAGATCATCTTCATAGGCCAGAATCTTATATTTATATCCATTAATTTGAATTCCTTTAATTTGATCATCTTCCCTTATCCGTTTAATTAGAATTTATAAGATTAAGATGAATAGCAGGGGTGATAACAGGCAACCCTGTATTGTTCCTTTCGTAATTTGACAAGCTTTGGTTCTCTCTCCATTCACAATTACCTTAGCTTGTTGCATTTTGTATATTGTTTGAATCCATTTCATAAATATTTTGCCAAAATCCATTATTTCCAGAGTATGCATCATAAATTTCCAATTTACCTCATCAAATGCTTTTTCAGCATCAAGAAATATTAAACCTTCTGACAGAGAAGGTTAAATATATCAACAAAACTACAAATCCAAGAATTCTACAGCACAGAGCCATGGCAGTTTAAGTGGTGTCATACTGGATTATTTCATCAGTGCAGTTTCAACCTGAATCAAAATGCTGCAGTAGGCCTTTCTTTTTCAGAATTTCCTGCTTCAAGGTAAGCCCATTTTTTTTATGAAACAACTAAAAACACAGATGTTTCCAAGGTTCACTCAGAACACAACACTCTGTCTTCTGCTATGACTTGAAAACTTCAGTCATGCTGTCACAACTATCATAGTGTCAGCGAGAACAGTCAGAGGCCAGGCAAATTACATCTCCCACCTTCTATCATTCAAACAGGCTTAATTGTGAAGATGCTTATAAGCAGAATCTATATTTAGAAGACCCTTCCATGAGTTCAGTGTAGCTCACTACCAAGTAAGGGTGGACAGGGTATATTGTATGCCGCCTTTGTTATTCCCAGGAATGCTCAACTACAATAGTACCAGGGGACACATGTGTCAGCTATTGACAACTTTGTTGTTGCTATGTGCCTTCAAGTCATTTACAACTTTTGGCGACCCTAAGACAAGCCTCTCATGGAGTTTTCTTGGCAAGATTTGTTTAGACATTTGCCATTGCCTAGCTGTCTTAATTTTTAAAAGAAGAGGCTTGGTAGTCCAGTTTTGCTAGACTTAGTATAGAGTCTTAAGCCCTCTTGTTCCCTATTCTAGAATCCATGGACTCAGCTTTGCTTTAAAATAAAAAGTGGTTTTTTTGGGGGGGTATCTTTGACCTTAATCACCCAATGACCCAGTTCTTTAAAACTGGTTTTCTACTTTAGCCTCTGCTACCTTCATTAATTTCAGATCACCAACAAACTTTGCCCTGACATTCATTCCTTTTTGTTCAGATACATCTGATAGCTGAATCTTGACCCAATCAATAAATGTATTTCCTAATTATTATTTTTTAAAAATTTGAATTAACTTTCCAAATTATTCTCCTGTTGGGAGGAATAATGTTCTGTTCATGTCAATTGGTAAGGTGGTTTACTTTACTTTACAGATCAAGCTAAACTAAAATGATGATAATTTAAAATAAATAGATTTTATTAGGTTATTTTGAACTGTATTGTTTTTCTACATTCTGAATTACAGTAGCTAGAGCTATAATGCTCTATAATATGAAAATATGTAAAGATGGCAATTCCTCTAATATTGTTCATGATTTAATTGCTTATGAACATAGTAATCATAATCTCTGTCATTTCCTGCTGGTTAGCAATAGAATGAGTGGAGTATAAACATCTATTACAGCCATGTAATAGATTCTTCTTTTGGGAATAATTTGTCCAGGATTACATATTGGTGCTGGGTGGGATCAGAATCAAAACTGGATGTGGCCACCTCTCTTTTTGATAACTCCTTCACTTTCTTCTGATCTCTCTTTTGCCCTCCCCCTACCAGTATGCTCAGAATCTGCTTCCACACTGCAGAATTTTTGCAGTTTGACATGGCTTTAACTATCATGGCTCTATCATGTGGGATCCTGGGATTTATATTTGTTGTTGGACCAGAGCTCTTTGATAGAGAAGACTAACTGCCTCACAAGGCTACAAATCCCAGAATTCCATAGCAAAGCAAAGAAGCTTCATTTGTATACCGCTTCATATCGCACTATGGGATGTCTAAGCGGTTTACAGCATTGAGCCATGGCATTTAAAGTGGTATCATTAATTCAACAGTGAAATGCAGCATCTATTTTTTTCCCTCCCTTTATCACTCTTTTTCTCTCCCTTTCTTACATGTCCAGTCTCACTTTCAGTTATTTTCTCTTTCTTTCTGTTGTCCTATCTTCTAGTACAGGGGTAGGCAACTTTTCCCCTTTAAGGGCCAAGGGACTTCAGCTCCCAGAAGCCTCAGCCATGTTGGCCAATAGTCCCATGTTGGCCAATAGCTCCTGGGATTCTGGGAGCTGAAGTCCCTCGGCCCTTAAAGGGGAAAGGTTGCCTACCCCATTCTAGTAATTTAGTAAAGAAAATTGTGCTTACCACAGATGCATGTTGTCAGAAGGTGCATCTACAGTAGCCCATGTGCCCTGGACTGACCCTGGATCAACTATGATGGTGACTACATGCATTGGGTTGAATCCAGTGCCATGCTACATCCTTGTGCACATGGACCAACTAGGCTGATATCTCATCACCCCAGATGGACTGTCACCTCAATGCTACTTCCTTGTGAGCAGGAGCCCCCCACAAGAGCTTGCCTGGTGCACCATTGCTTCAGCTGAGGTCAAAGTGGGATATCACACCATATGATCAACAAGGAGGGGGGGGGGTCAATCTATACCCTTTTCATTGATCATGGGAGTGCTCCATTCTGATCCCATTCTGTGGCATTTCTCTCCTAGAGACATCACAGCTAAACATCTTGGGGTGGGGGACAGGAAATCACATGGCTGGATAAATCTTGGAGCCATCACAAGCAGTGATCTAGGAGGGGAAATCACTCTATCCCCTCTTGGTTACTCACAGGGACACTCTGTCCTGACTTTAGCAGAAGTGCCTGCCACACTTGGCAGGCTTCATGCAGAGCTTCAGCCCACAAATAACTCACAGCAGCTCTGGAAACAGGTGCAATGTAAGGAGAATGTTGCAGGTCTTGGCATGTGGATAACTGGATTGGTTGATCTGGACCTGATCCAGCTGTCCATGTGGCTAAAAGAACACAGAGGCACTCTGGATTTTCTCAAAGTCCTGGGTTTTTCTCATCTTTGCTTACTTCAGAGAAAAGTTAAGTGTCAAAAATCATGGATTATATCCAGTGTAGCTGCTCATCATGGAGACTGCCAGTACTGGCTCCAGGGTGATTGCAGCATTTTTCATCAGTGCAGACAAGCCCATATATAATTCAGTTCTTGCTGTTAAACAGTTGTAGAAAATGGGGCACAGCTGCCTATTCCAAATCATAGTGAGTGGGTGGGTGTCTGGGGATCATGTACCCTGCCTGAGAATTATTTTTCCTATGATGGTAGCCCTTCTATGCTACTTCTATACAACAAAATTTAAATTACATAGCTGGTATTGCAGGTGGTTGGGTTTGTTTGTTTGTTTCATTTTGCAAACTACGCAACTTAGCACAAAAAGTACTGTTACATTAAAAACACTAGGCAAAATTTAAACAAAATCAAACATTAAAATACAAGTGAAACACTAATAGTGTGATACAAAGTGTCACAACATACATGCCTCTTCATTTAAGGAGTACTGGAATTTCTACAAAACAAAGCAAATCGTTCCATTCATTCCCTAATATGCATGCATACTATTTTCTATATTTGTTCAACTGATTCCATATGGGTTTTTAAAAAACAACACAAAACAAAACAATTATCAACTTGTTTAGAAAAGAGCACGTGGTCTACTGAATTTGAGTTGAGATTTACTGCACCAGCATTGGAGGGAGATTGATTGCTTGGAGTTTATTAATGTGCTGTTTAGTGGAAGGCTAGCTTGTTGGCTGGCTGGAATCCTGAAATAAATGGAGCATACCAAGAGGGCTATAAGAATTTTATGAACCAGTGAATTTATCCCTAGGTTTCCAGAATGTCTGACAAGTCTAGGGAAAGCAGTCAACCTACAACCAGCTAAAACAAGGCTAATAATTTGGAAACTGTCAGTGAGAAGAGATGGTAGAAATGTAGATGTGTAATATTGAAATGTCATTAACATTTTATGTTTTATGTTTTAAAGGGGGGAAAATAGCTGAGCAATAATGCAGAGATGAAAAGAATAATCAAAAGTTCTTTTAGAAGTTTTTATTTAATTATGACTTCAACTGGATAGCCCTTAAATATTTGTTTATTTATGAAATAGGACATGCAACCACCCTTTGTAGAAGTCCACAAACTTGGGTGGGTTGACAATTTGAGAACTTATAACAGCCAGTAGCAGAGGATTCTGTCTTCATGTTCCTTTTAGACAAATTTTGTTGTTACATCAATTGTAATGGAAGCTCACCTCTGAATCTCAAGGTCCATTTTGTTCCATACTGTGTCTGACAAAGGATGCCACATCATATTGCAGCATCCCTCCAGTGCCACTGTGGAGGTCAAAAAGTAGCTGCCCCCATTGCCATTTTCCCCAGTGTCCCTGGAAGGATACTATAACATTAGAAAGCATCTGTACATGGGCACTGTGAGGTAATGTGGCCCTAGAGAGTTTTGGAGTTTTGTTGCCAGCTGCTTCAGAAAGATTTTTTGCTTGTTTAGAGAAAAGCTACTGGTCCTACCTTAGGCAGAGTAAAGATGCTGCCTGAGGCTGTCGATGCTGAGAGGCAAGGAATGAGCAATATTGTGTGCCCCAAGTGGCTTGCCCTTGGTTTTGTAATCTAGCCCTTTGTCATTGGAAGAGGATGTAAGACTTTTGGCTCATGCTAAAATAAGAGGTGAGAGCTATATATCTATCTATCTATGGAATAAGGAATACAATGCCTGTTCCTCAGGCTGCAAAATATTTTGGGCCAGCCTTGTCCATGGAAGACAGGGACTGAGAAACCAAGGTCATTATCAAGTCCAGCTAAGAAAGCTCATATATTCCCTTTCTTCACTTTAAATACATTTAGTGGGAGAGCTCTAGAACATAAAAAGGGAAGCTGCTCAAATAAAGACTGTCTCAAAGTCACTGGAGCAGCAAATTACTAACTCTTCCACCTGAACTTAATGTTAAAGCACATCTTCTTAAGAGGGGAAAAAAGAAAAAAGAAAAACACCTTGATTTAATTCTGCATATCTGTAGAACAAAGAGAGCAATCTGGGAGGTCACATGCATTGTTCTGGTGCAGTAACTACAGGAACTGAGCCACAACTAACATGCTAATTTGTACAAGCAAATCTGTACACATCAGCAATAACTGATAACTATTCTTGGCATACATTTAGTATGCTTGCAGCTCAAATTCCTTACAGTGCTGAACTTGTTCAGAAGTGTTTCCCGCATCTAATTAACCACTTATGTATATCTATATTGAGATATAACATTATGATTTCACTAAATTACATAACGGGAAAGAATAACCTATATGGAGCAAAAATACTCATGTTGTCATTGCAACAGAATAAGTGGTCCCTACTGAACAAAATAGAATGCCTTGTAGAATTAAATATTTAGTACAGATCATATAATACATGAGATGCAAGTTCTGAAAGTGTAGACCATTGTACAGTGACAAGAACTATAGAACTAAAAAAAATATTACAATTTCTTCAGAAAATGCAACCTTTCTCCACCTACCACTTTATTTTTATTATCCTAATTCTCTCAGAAGATACTCTAAAAGTCCAGATGAATAGTACTTATTTCAAGAGGATAGTCTGTCAACCCATGTCAATTATACTTTCTACAAGGAGATCAAACTTTTTTTAAAAAAACAACACTAGGGGTTGAAACACTTAGGGAATGTGTATCTCACAAACAGAGTAATTAATACTCAAAGGAAGAAAATGAGCAATAAGTTCCATACCACCACATCCTCCTCCCAGTTCCCATTGAGAAATAAAGCAGGAATAGAGGCTATATGGACAGCCCCTAAGGGGCGGCATCGCACCGCCCCTTTCCTTGCCAAATCAGGGCCACAGTAACTGCACACCGCAGCCCTGATCCAGCACTTTGCCACTCTAAAAAGAGCTGGCAAATGCTGCTCCTTTTTGGAGTGGTAAAAAGCTGCCTTTGCTGCCATGGTGGTGGCTTTTCCATGCTCCTTTAATACAACATGTCTGAACACTGTGACAAGGGAGTGCCTTGACACTGGCCACCGTGCAGTGGGACACATGGCATGGCAAAGGCATTGGGGTGGAGTCAGGGTGGCCGGTGTGTGGTCATCATGCCCCAACTCCACCCCCAGGCCGGCCCTTTTGGCAGGCCTGGATTCCCCCTTAGTCTTCATTATAAAAACTTTTGTAATAGCTTTACTTAAAATTATCAGGGGTT
>JAIPUX010001880.1:4187084-4202577 GCA_020142125.1 Phrynosoma platyrhinos | reverse complement strand
TTCTAATCAATCTTCATCTGAAGTTGCCTAGACAGAAACCATCACAATTGTGATTTTGCATGATTCATGCCAGCCTGCAAATCTTTTCCATTGATCTGTTTGTTGTGGTGTAATGTCTGTATTGAATTCTCCTATGTCCCTCATTATGCTTTCCTGACTTTTACATTGTCCCATTTGAAGATTCAGTTGTGTCACTGAGGACTAAAGGAAATGAATGCTCAGGTCTTTCCAATACAACAGCTTTCAGTATTCTGTTTGCAGGTGCCTATGCATTCCCAGACATCAGAGAAAAGGAAAGTTAATGATTAATCCATTTGCACAGTTAATTAACATTCAGTCTGACAAGGCTAAACATTACGACAGTCAGTGTCTAATTTAACACAGGCCTGAAATGTTGTAAATAGAAAGCTAAAAACAGGTTAGGTTGCTCTGTTTATTCTGAGCTTGTCTGTTTTTAGTTGTTGGAAGGAAAGAAGACAATGGAAGGACTCAATTGGTTATGTGATTCTGGGCTGCTGGGCCCAGGTCTAAACTTGATGAGACAAATGTGCAACATTGGGAGTATAACTGAAGAAATCAGATATGAGAAAAAGTGAGAACAGACATTTCCTATGAAGTACTAAAACAAGATGGAGATTTTCAAATAAAAATGACAAGCGGTTAGTTGTGTAACAGTCTATTAAGACCTAGAAAAAGTGGGGGAGGGGTAGATAGCACTGAAGTGGGATAGGATTGAACTTTATTTCCATGACACCCCCACCCCCACCCCAATAATACCTGTTTACAGATGTATTTCAGGAGCTGGTTTTGATGTTGCCTTGGCACAATTCTGCCATTTCAGAAATGCATCAGATCCATCAGTTAGATACTTCCCACCTCCCATATAGTACTAGCAGCAGAAGTTGAACAAAACAAAACAAAACAAAACAAAACAAAAGCACCAATATAGAGAAAAAACAAATTGTGCCACCAGGGGGCAGTGGTATTAACAATAGTACCATATGTCATATTCTTCTAGGATTTCATTTAAAACTAACTAATAATACAGTCAACCCTCTTCATCCATGGATTCTGAATCCAAAGATTCAACCATCAATGGCTTGAAAATATTAAAACTCTTTCTCACACACACACAACCTTGATTTTACCATTTTATATAAGGGACAACATATTACTGTTCCATTGTATAGAATTGAACATCCAGAGATTTGGGTATGAATGGGGGGTCCTGGAATCAAATTCCAGTGGATACCCACCTGTATAACATTTAATTTAACATATTGTATAATTCTAGGATTTCATTTAAAACTAATAATATAATTGCCTTATCAATTAACTGAGTGTTTTAAAATATATTTTGCAATAATAATTACATAAAATTAGTTAGATTCTCTAACAGTACCTTGATCTGCAGTGCCTTGGAAACCCTTCAGTTGAGACACTGTAAAGCTAAAAAGGTGTGGTTTGGGGGATGAGACTTTATAACAATAATGACAGAACTCCATCATCAAAGTTAATTCTAATGATGCAGACCTTGGTTATTGTGTATTAGCTAGTTAAGAGACTGGCCTAGACAGCCCCAGTGCTAATAGGCCTTCCATACTTTTAATTTGGGGCAAGAGATAGTAGGACTTTAATCACCTCCTCAGAGGCCTGGCCAGCTCTGCAAAATGAGGATGTCACAATCTTGAGTTTTCTTATAAAACAGGAACAGAAACAAGTTACCAATTCTAGTTATATTTGCTCCTTTCAAAACAAAACAAGCACACACACCCTCCAAATGCCTGCAACTCTATTCCCATCAGTAAAGTTTCTTATGTTCTCCAGAAGAGAGATGCAGCAAATATGGTCCTCCAAACATTTTAGGACAACAATTCCCATCTTCTCTAGCCACACACTGTACTCACTGGGACTGATATTAGTTGAACTAAAAAAACTCAGAAAGGCCTCAGGTGTTATATTTTTGCTCTCAAATACATCATTCATTGCAAGAGGGGACAAATGTTTTGAAAGATGCGTGTTCTGAGCAAGACTGAAAAGATGTCCAACACCTCACCAATTCTGGGCTTTTAATGATCTTTTTGTAGGTCAGCTACAATTACAATATGTTCTGTTGCCCCTATTCTATTGATATTCTGTAGAGATCAATGAAATTTCTCATTTATATAGCAAACAATCAGGTAAGCTGGGTCATATCTAGTTCAGATCTGATCTTTTCAAAAAGAAGGCTATGGAGACAAACACTCTTGAGGGAAATAAAATAATCTGCTATAGATGTTGTTTTTAAACTTGTAAAAGTAAAATCAGCATGTGTGTCTGAGAAGAGTATATTATCCTCTGATGCATCTTAAAACCTGACTCACATCTGCATCTTCTAATATTAAAGTGAGAAGCAGTACTATATAGCAGTGAGAAGTACTACCTCTCATGTGATGGTGGTGGTGATTTCTCCAGAAACAGCCTTCCCCCTCTTTTCATATCAAATCAGCACTATCCATTTTGGCAATACTGCACACATGAAAGCAAACAAAGCAACCAAAAAGTAAAATAAAAAAGTAAAATAAAAGGTATTGCTGTGAAGGACAACAAATGAAATTAAATGTGTTTATGATATTAGGTAGCTATGCAATTTGTCACATAGCTGCTTGACCAGCTCCTTATCTCAAACCCAACATTTTAGTGAAGAACACTCAGAGTGCCATAGCATGCTGTCCTTTGTTCACTAGCAGCTTACTTTCATTCATTTTGGTTGCCAAGAATATGTGTGGGAAGGGCAGGGGAACCCCCAGAGAGCCCACCATAGCCCCATTTCCCCATTTCCCTGATTGGCAAATGAATACCAGGGCCATGCCACTATGGGGTATGGGAACACTGAATTGATTATTTTTCTCTTTCATTGTTTATTTAGAATTCATACTATGTTTAATAGGAACCTTCAGTGAAGATTACAAAGAAGAGGAGAAGAAGAAGGAGTAGGAGCAAAAATAAGAGTAGGAGTAGGCGTAGGCATGGTGACGAAACTCCTGTGTCACACTAGCAGATATCCACTAACATGCTTGGATTTGTTTATCCTTCCCCCTGTATTCCACCATGGTGTTCCCAAAACTTCTGTTGTAGGTTTTTCAGCCCTCTAGAGAAGTTTTAAAGAAGCACAAACATGATGATGGTAGGGAGAAGGAAATCCTCCCCTGGCTCCAATGACCAAAGCAGTTATGTCAATAAAATGATAGTATTTGATCTCATTTGACTAAAATGCAAGTAAAACCATCAGAACATTTTAAAAACAAATATTAAAAATGACATCAAGATAATAAGAGCCCATGAAAGAAGCCAGTGCAGTGAAAATTAGTTCCCAACCAATTTGGATTTTTTTAGACATAATTGCCCAAAGCTATAAAAATGACAAAGTAAGCAGCAGGAGAACTTCTTTGATTAGAATATTCTGGAACCAGGGGTGCATCTCCACAGCTCCATCCTATGGGATTTGTCACTTTACAAGGTGTTTGGCCTTCTTTTCCAAAAAGTGTTGGTGCCTCACAAAACTATAAATCCCAAAATTATGTAGGATGGAGCCATGAGAAAGGGGTGTCAAACTGAATTATTTCTACAATGCCGATGCATTCTAGGACACCAATACTAGAAGGAGTTATCCCCTATACCAGCATCCTCAACTCAAATGGCAAAGATGTTTGCAGAAACCCATGAACCAAAGATCATGAACATATTGGTAGATACGAATGGAAATAGACAATGTTTAAAATATCCAGATTCTAAGCTTAAAGCTTTAACATTTGTTTAAAGTGATTTTAATTGCCTGAAAGCAGAGCTAGTACAAGTCACCTAACATTTCTGCAATAAGATCATAATGTCAGTTCTGGGTGCTACATTCTAAACCAATTGTTGTTCTTGGTTTTCAAAGGATGCCCCATAAAGATTACATAGGAATATTTTTTAATCCAACATGTTTTTTAAAGTTATTCAAGTGTCAAAAAACTGCCAGGAAAAATCCTAGATTCACAAGACTCTTTGCAGTTCTGGAACTATTCTGTGTGAAAGTTGTATGTTGTTGTTGGGCCAAAAATAGTTTTCTATGGAAGATACAGCATTTTATGCTCATGAAATATTTTCTGCATGGAAAAGGCTGTATCCAACATATTGCATTTGTGACTTCTGAGCAGAATAAGTCTCAAACTACTAATATCCTTTGAAACTTGCAGTTTTTGAAGAATTTCTTACACTGAGAAGAACTTTGCTAAAAAATTAGTTGTTGCTTCCTTAGAGGAAAACAAACAAACAAAGAATTAAATCCATAGAAGTTACCAAAGACTACCAGAGCATAGATCTCAAAGGCTAGGCTATTTTTTCTTAGGTGGGCTCACAGATGACAAATGGTGCTTAAAGTGCTCATGTAATCACAGTAATATGTGTCACAAGTGACCAGAGCAGATCAAGGAACAGCCTCAAGCCTGCTTCTTCAAAAATTCAACCATCCAGAGCAGCATGAACAGCATTGCCCTAGGCAGATGAACCAGACAAAGACAAGGGTTTTGTCTTAATTGGAGAAAGCTGCTGTTTAATTCTTCTAGTCCAGGGGTAGGCAACCTGTCCCCTCTAAGAGCCAAGGGACTTCAGCTCCCAGAAGCCTCAGCCATGTTGGCCAATAGTCCCATGTTGGCCAATAGCTCCTGGGATTCTGAAAGCTGAAGTCCCTAGGCCCTTAAAGGGGACAAGTTGCCTACCCCTGTTCTAGTCCATTATCAAAGGGATATAATCATGGGAATAGCTGTGAACATGCATATCAGAGGAGGCTTAGCACCTGGATGCCTGTGTGTTATCCTCACTGAAGGGAAAACAGAGACATGCCTACAGACAGATCTCTGAACATGGATATGGTAAATGGATTAGGTCCTTGGCATCATTTAAGCACATTCTTGAATGTTGACTTGGCAAATAGGTTTCTAAAGAAAAGAGTATTCTGGACTCATTGGATGAGATGTCTAAAAAGTACAAGGGGGTATCGTAAAGTTTCAATTATCATCTTTTTAAAAAAATAGACAGGAAGTTTGTTTTGATTTGCAGTTGTTAACTTATCTCTACATAGTCACCATCCAGATTTACACATTTTCCCAGCATTTCTTGACCCTCCGAATACCATTATTGTAGAAGTCTGCAGATTGCGCCTTAAACCAGTCTTCCACTTTGTGAAGACACACCCAACTAAAGGTGGTGACAAATATGGGTGTGCAACGCCAGTACCCTGGTGAGATCAAACTCTTTTACCTAAAAAGGCTCCAATGCTGAATGTAAAGTCCAAAAGGGGGAAATTTATTTTGAAGAACAAAAGAAAAAGGTTTCTCCTCCCCAGCTCTAACAGGCTTAAAATAAAAGGTATTTTACAGTTTAGGTTTCAGCAATCTTCAGGATTGTCATCTCTCTGGGTTTGATCTTGGTTTGATCTCCTACTCAATGAAGCTGGTGCAGGGTCTTTCAGCTTCTGGTGCTCTTGACTTCTTTGTTGTTGATATTTAATTTAATTAACTGCTTTTGGTAACTAATCTGGCTAAATGGTAACTAAATTGGCTAATGGTGTAAGAAATGGCCTTTCCATCTGTCTGTGCCTGTTTGCCACCAAATGGATAAAGCCAAGCCTGCCTAAGAAAAAGTATAAATCCCAAGATGAAGCAGAGCTTGTTGAGAAGGGGCAAACCAAAAACTAGAAAAATGCAGGGGATTCTTACAGCTCCTCCCACAATCTAATACAATGGAACATTCCTATGCTCAAACATACTAAGGACTAAACTAAAAATGAAGCAAAATGCAGGGGAGAATTTAAACAGTCCAGGCTAGACATCACACACTTCATGAATGATATCATCTGTGTTGTCACATTGGTGACCCAGCAACTGATTTTTCATCTTTGGGGAGAGAAAAGGTCACTTGGTGATGATGACACTGACAAAATTTCATCAATATACCATAATAACTTCTGGGTGATAATTATTACTTTACAATATTCCCTTGTAGCTTTATTGAGATGGATACTATCATAAGAGCCATAGTAAGAACAGTACTATGAAATTTATTTCTATACATGGTTACTCAAAAATTCATACTTTCTGAGTTCATTGTGACTTTCTCCCATACATATTTACACATGATTGGAAGGTCAATCATGGCAAGCTATTTAACTGTGGTGTCTTTAGGGATGTAACTATTGACTTATTTGATTCTTGCTGGCAAGGACAAATAATTTCAGCGATTTTCTCCATCTGCGGGAATGCTAGGGTTTCTGTGTAATTTTTGAGTGCTATTCACACTTTGTTACTTTGTTAGGGGAATTCATTTGCATTAAATGTAATTTTGCAATGAAGACAACATGTTTTGGGTGGAAAATAGGTTTTCTGTTTAAATAAATAATTAAATAAATAAAACCCTCAATTGTGCATCATCAGACATAGTTACGATGATGGGGTTCTGTTAATGCCACCCTGTCATGGTAGTGCAACAGTTGCTTTTCTCAGTGTGCTCCACAATTGTGACAGTGCTGCAGTCCTCAATATCCAGTGCCCCAGTCTGCAGTATCTTTGACACCCTTCACTTGGATCACTGCCTGGTTGAATTTTTGGGTCACTTTTGTTCATTAATGACCATAAACACTAATCTGAAAAGTTATAACAGCATTAAATCCAGGTTACAAGATCATAAATGCTGAACAGGATGCCAACTACAATATTTTACATAGGAGACAGTGTATCTTTGCAAAATACACTGATTCATATACAAAAGTAGTGCTTTTTACATAAAAAAATGCATTCCTTGCCCAAACACCATTCATTCTGTACTTGAATAATTGTGTTCAAACAATTGACACTGATTCTTGCACAAAAGATATGCCTTTTCAGGCAGGACAAGTATTCTTTTATAAGAAAATAAATATTTCTGCACAGGAATCACAGTAATTGGTGTCAAATGCACAGTCCTTGAATAAAATCCTTTCTTTTTTATGACAAAAATAGGTGTTAACATATGTTATGTACAAAATGATATTTTCATGCAGAAAATCCCATCTCCCACAAAAAGAAGTTCCAAAGTAGGGGAAATCTTGCGTCTTTTCATCTTTACATGGTTAGGATGTCTCAAATATCAGGACACCATTTATGGGGGGGGGGGGTGACAGTAGTTCCTTCTCAAGCAAGAATTCTGCCACCTAGACTAATTTGTCTTTCAGTCCACAAATTTCTACCATTACAGAAATAGAGTTTAGGCACCCAAAGAAAAAGGGTAGGCAAAGATGCCAAAAAGGGTAGGCAAAGATGCAAATCCAGAAAATGCATGAGTTGCAGATGTCACTCATTTTCAGTATCCCATTTTCTGCAATAGTAGAAATTTGAGAAAATAAAATTTCATTGGGAGGCAGAATTTATATTTTGAGGGGTATGCCATTTTGCAATACAATATTTTTCACAGTCCCAGATGTTTTCATATATGCAGCTATCTCTAGCAAACATGCACTGATAGTATGAAGAATATCTTCCCTATTTTTTTAAAAAAATACCTGCTGCATATAATTTTAACTGATTTTTTTCTGGATTTGCTGCTTCATTTTTTTTTCCAGTATAGCTCCTGCTGATGCAGAGAAGGATGCTTGTTAACACAAGTGCAATATTAACTATTTCAATGCTGAGAACTGGATATGAACTTTTTGATACCAGCCTCACAGATCTGAGGCATTATATGAAGAAGAAAAAATGCATACCCCATTCAACTTACTGAATAAATGGACAGACAAAGGTCTTGTGTCAGGATCAGCAAGGTATATTGGGTCACTAGGTATGTTGGGTCACATAACTTCAGTTATAATTCTACCATTATACATTTTAACTTTTATCATTCAAGAAAGCTGTGAGCAAGAAGAGTTTCCCAAGTAGTTCACTCTGATTAGTAATTGATTACCTGTTTCACATTAGTGCTTTCTATATCCATTCTTAATGCATCCATTAAATGTGCAGGTCCTGATAAGCCTCATTTACATAAATGAATGGGGTTTCATTTTGAGAGGCTACTCGAGTGGACAGTACCAATCATATTCTCTGGAACTGATTCCATAATATACTACAGGCACAGTCTGACATTTTATGTTATATTATAGAATTCATATAGCCATGTTAGTCTGTATAATCAGTAATAGAGAGATCTTGTAGCATCTTCGAGACTAACTGAAAGTAAGAAATTGGCAGCATGAGCTTTCTTTATATGTCTGTGCCTGGCCTCCGCTCCACCATATGCATCTGAAGAAGTAGACTGAAGTCTACGAAAGCTCACGCTGCCAATTTCGGTCTTTCAGTTAGTCTCAAAGGTGCTGCAAGATCTCTCTACATACAGTTATGTTTTAGATTATGCAGTTTTAATTATGATAAAAGGCAGAATTATACATTAACCTCCAATTGATACAACTCCTTTCTTTGTCAGTGAGGTGATCAGATTGATTTTTCACAAGAGTATTCATTAATTACAATCAGCAGTCACATGTACCATGCAACTTAAAAGAAAATATACTAGAACAGGGACCTTCTAAATATCAGAACAATGAGCTGAGAGTGTAACTCAGGAAATTCCTAGTTCCTCAACCTTGCACTCATTAAAATATTTAACCAAAAAAGTTAATGCATAAGGATATAACAATATACTATGAGTTATTGTTGCATGAATGAAAGTGGATGAAACTTGGGCTTACACATTCACCTCTCGTCTCCCCCAAAGCTTTTGTTTTTCAATTTACAACAGTGTTATCATTACCTCTTACACTGGACAAACTGAGGCTAGTCCTAACTATGGCTTACTAACCAAAGTAGCCTAAATATACCTTGGTTTACCTTGGAAGGCAGTGTGGTGTAGCATTTTGAGCCCTGGGCTACAATTCTGGAAAAAAGGAATCAAATCCCTGCCCAGCCATGGAAACCCACCAAGTGAATTTTGGCAAGTCACACACATACAACCTTGGGGAAAGGAATGGCAAACCTTCTCTGAACAAATGTTGCCAAGAAAACTGTATAATAGGTTCTTCTTACAGCTGCCTAAGTCAGAATTGACTTGAAAGCACACAGCAACAGCAATCAGAAAAGCAACAACAATCTTTGTTTATGAACCAATCTGTCCAAATAATCCATAGTCAAGCTTAATGATGGTGAAGGGTTCTGATATACTACTAAACTGCAGTCAACTGGAAACAGAAGCACAAATGCATGCTGATATCCACTTGGCTATTATGCAAGAGCAAAGGGGGAAATATATGACACAAATTTGCTCATGCAATAATGAATTATCATTTATTTGTATGACTGCATTCATCCAGTATCTTTCATGCTCACATTCTCTGAGCTGTATAGGAACAATAATATTAAGCTTGCTTTTTAACAGAGGGTAGCAACTTGGTGTTCTGCAGATAAACCTCAGACAGCATGAAAAATAAGTTAAAGGAGGGAAAAATTCAGGAGGGAATTTTTGTGGGTTTTGTAATCCAAAGCATCTGGAGGACATCAGAATGCTAACTCTAGTTTTATGGGGTAACATAAATTATTCATGTTTTGATGAATTTTCAAAAGGTTTTATGTTTAAAACAAAAGCTATTCTTTCAAGAATGCCCAGCACATTGCCAAGAGAAGAAAAGAGGACTAAGGGGGGAAGCAGACTGGCGACATGGGGCCGCCCTGGGAAGGTGCGCCACAGGACCGAGGCATCCCCACGCCTCAATCCTGTGGCGCACCTTCTCCGTCCCTGAAAGGAGCGCTAAAATAGCACTCCTTTCACAAGTCAGCGAAAGTGTGCCACAAAAGCTTGCGGTGCACTTTTGCTGACTTTTCCGCCACAGCATGTCTGGACGCTGTGGCGGGAGGTTGCCCTCGGCTCGCCCACCTTGCGGAGGGCTGGCGGCTCCGAGGGCAACCTCGGGAGGAGGAAGGGGCGCCGAGCGTGCAGCTGCCCCTCCTCTTCCTTGCCTCAAGGACGGCTCTATTAGCCATCTGCCGAGGCTGTAACTTGGGTGTCATGGTGGATTTCCTCCTTTAAATGGAGAATTTAAAAGAAAACAACCTGTACCATAAACTGTATACCTCTCTCTCTCTCTCTCTTAAGAAATTATTTGTCAACAGAGGTGGGTAAACTCCAGTAGGTCCTTATGGCCTAGGATCTCACTTCAGTACCATTGCCTAGAAGAAAGCCACCACTTTTGTTTAGATCGACAGCTATGAGGGCTTTTAAAAGACCCCAAATCTAATGTAAATACATAGGGCCTTTACAGACTGCCAGAAATAATTCAACTTGAGGTCACTTTAACTGCCCTGGCTCAGTGCTAAGGAATCAAGAGAACTGTAGTTTACTGTGGCACCAGAGCTCTCTGACAGAGAAGGCTCAATGTCCAGGAAAAAAATACAATTCCTATGATTCCCTAGCACTGAGCCAAGACAGTTAAAGTGGCCTCAATTTGCATTATTTCTGGTAGTCTGTAAAGGCCCATAGTCGCTCCTCTCACACACCAGAATCTCCATAATCATTCCAATTTTAAATAAGACCAAAAATACATATCAGGGATCTGATGCAAAGCAAATAAATAGTTGGACTATTGCTTACACTTAAACTGAAATTTCAAAGATCTATGACAATAAAACCCCAAATAATAAAATAATAAATAACATTTAAAACCCCAAATAATAAAAAAGACATACACAATTTGATCTAGTGAGGTCAATGGATTTAAATCCTATGAGTGGATTTAAATCAAAATTTCAAAGGTAAGAAAAAAGAATATGCCCTGGAACTAGTTATTTTTAAAGGAGAGCCATAAGGTAATCTGAAGCTAAATAGAGCATGGCCACACAAATAACAATTTGCAATATTTGCTATTCCCTCTGTTCCAGATACTTTGTGAAGTTGTCTTCTAAGAGCAGGTCACCTTGTTCCCCATCCTCTTAAGGACTGTGATAAAAAAAAAGACTGGATATTTAGTTCTGCCCCAGAAATGCTTGTATGACCCTAGGAATGTGTTTCTTGAAACTACGTGACAACTAGTTTTCAAAGTGCTGGAGTTAAAAACATTTGTTGATGTACCTAGGAAATAATGAGATGAGACACAGTAAGCTGGACTGTAAAAGGGGACACTTTATTTAAATCTGTCTTATTTGTTTCCCTCTTGAGAGCTGCAAGGGAGCAACCCAGGACCTTATCACATGGGGCCTAAAGCAGAAAGAACCCCGTGGCATCCCCGTCCCATTGCGGTTCCTTTTCAATCCAGAACTATACCATTATACAGAAAGCAGCATCATTCTGGTATCATTCTGCTCGCGGCAAAATGTAATTCCCAAAGAAACCGGCATTCAAAAGAACGGGGATGATGCCGGGTGATGCCGCAATGGGACGGGGATGGGATGGGGATGGGTGCGACGTCATGTGAACATACAGGGAAAAGGAAGCGCAATGGGATGGGGATGCGACAGGGATGGGCGGGGTTTCTCTGCGACGTCGTGTGAACACAGGGGAAAAGGAAGCGCAATGGGATGGGAATGTGATGGGGATGGGACTGCTTTAGACCCCGTGTGATAAGGTCCCTAGTGTGGGAGCAGCTGAAGCAGGTAGTCTTCCCCCAGATCTAATCCATAGTTTACCCTGCATGAAATACCTGAATTTCAAGAAGAACCCAAAGGTTGGATTGCTCCCCAGCTGGCCCACAACTGGAAGGGCAACCTGAGATTCCTTCCATCAAGTCAAAGTGAGGATTTAGCTCTCAGTCCATCCCCAATGAAAGATTTTTTTCCCCACTGCCATAGTCACATGAACTCAACAGGCAGTTCCAGAGGTCTCTCCTTCACCAAAAAGAGTGCCATAGGTGTTTGCCTGCCAAATGACTGCCTATTTAAGACACAACCCTAAGCCAACTCTCAAGGTTCCCCCCCCCCAAAAAAAAACAGTGTAGGAAAAAAAAGGGGGGGATTCCTACCCAACCCCATAGTGACCAATAAAGCTCACACTGGTATAGGCAGGAGGGTGGATTGACTCAAGAAAAGCAAAAAAGAAGAGGATGTGGTGGCAAGGCCTTAAATAGCCTTCACTATGTCCCGCACATTCTTTGTCATGGTGCTACATGCCTTGACACTTTATATTGCCCTCATTTCACTTGAAACCAGCAAACATACCTCTCCAACTATAGGCAGTGCTAGGTGGGTGGATGGGGATTCCAATTCCCCAAGGAGTCAAACAGACAGGCAGACAGATCTGGGAATGTTCAAATTCTAGGACAGTCTTGGATAATGACTTTCAATGCAGATAAGTCATTAACCCCACTTGTATTTCATCCTACCCCTATAATGTTGTTGTGGTTGTTGTTAGGTGTCTCCAGGTAGTTTCCAAATTAAGGTGAGTTTAACAAGGATTTTCTTGCCAAAAGTTTTTCCAGAGAGAAACCCTCTTTCCCCTCCTCTAAGGCTGAGAGAATATGAGTTGCCCAAGGTAACCCAGTCAGTTTCTATGAGCAAGTGGATTTTTGAAACCTGAGGCTCCACTATCATAGTCCGAAACTTAAACCATTGTGCCACACTGGCTCTCCCACCTGTCATTTTACATTGATCTTTACTTCTCTATATCTTTATCCATAAATTCCAGGTCACTAAAGGCTCCCTTCTGCATAGTAATGCAGTCAGTTTAATCATACAGGTTTCATTAAGAGCAATGCACCATAAAGTATTAGCTGCAGCGTGAAAGTCCAAAGTGAGACCAGTTATATTGCCTTCTGCACTGTGAAATGTCAAGAAAGCAGACATAATTAATTTATGGAATATTTTACTACCTCAAAATAGAGTTGGTGTTAATGCTCACTTAGCACCAGTATGATTGATATTCCATGAGAACAGGTAATTGGTCATGAGGATCTCTTCCTTTTTTCTTTCTTTCGCCCTTCTTCAGAGCACAGACTCTGACCTTGCAGCTTGTCTGATCTCTGTTATGCATATATTTCTTTATTTTAATAAATCTCTTACAGAAGACATGTAAACAAAATTACTAGTGATTGACTGAGTTCCCTTCATTGCTGACAGGCATAAAGAATTTGACTTGCTGATCACAAACTCACTGCTGTTTTTCAATTGTTCTACTTGTTCCTTAAACAACAACAGTGTCAACAATAATGAAACAAAGCCAGCCTGGGGCATAGCTTCCAGCATACTTTTTTTTTTTTCAAATAAATCACTTATTGAACTTCCAAAAGAAATCTTCTCCCCCAGATAAAATTATGGGGGGGGGAATAAGGTGACCTGACTTCCACAATCACAAATAGTTTGTTTTGTTTTGCTCTTAAAGAAATTGTTTCACAAGTTTTGCTATCAACTGTAACTGCTGCATTTGTAAGCCCCCCCCCCCAAAAAAAAGGCAAAGTGAAGCAGGACACCCTTTCCTCCCTCCCTCCCACCAGTTTTGCTATAGGGTCTCCCTCTGGCCACTTTTAGTTTTCTCAGGGCTTTGAGATACATTTGTGGGTCATGAAAACAACTCTGTGACAAAGAGATAACAGATGCAGAAGGAGGGAAATAAACAAAGTTGCAATGCCTTCTCCTTTGTACTTCACACAGTGGCAGATCACAGTTTGGGGCTCCCATCCTTGTGTGAAATGTGGTAGCTTCACCCATTGTATAGAGTCCAATGGTTTACCCTTTATCCCATGACCTAAGCAACAGATTTCAGTGCAGTGACAATCAATGTCTTTTAAGAAAGTGGTTAGATCAAATTCTGTTTGTCCTTGGAATCAGCTCATCAGTGGTTCAGCTGGCTCAATTATTTTAGGCTGGATGAGGAACAAAGAACAAAGGTATAGTTTTCTTCCCCAGTCACTTCCTGAATCTTTCCAAGGCTTCTATTATCATCATATTTTGTGTTACTTGAGTAACTGTTTAAGAACTGCATTGGACCAGGCTGTTAATCTTATCAAAGTTTTATAATTGAAAATGGGTTCAGGCATGACAATTTTTTGTATTGCTTCCTATTGTATTATTTAATTTCACCATCCCCACCCCTGCCATCTTAATCTGGCCTTACCTGGATTGTATAGTGTTAGAAACAGCATACTCCTACCACTTTAATCTGGCCTGGCCTGGGATATGTAATTTACTAGGAACAGTAACATCAATAGTTGTTACTGTTAGTAGTAACATCAATTATTATTATTATTATTATTATTATTATTATTATTATTATTATTAATAGCACCCAGAGAGGCTGGGGTTAGGGGAAAAAGGCTACACTCTGCAGGTATTTTCTTAAAAAATAGAATGGCCATTTTAAGGATGTTTTTTAAAAAGTTTTTAAGAATGTCTAGTTTGGCCTAATGTCTAGTCCCTTGTGTTAGTCACAATTTTGCTTTCAACATATACCATTCTAATAGCTTATAGATTGGTTTAGCTATTTCTCTACCCTTTTCAGATTCCAAGACATCTAGCAGAATACAACTTTAATTGTTCTGGAATTGCAAGAAATCTCCTTTTTTGCTACTCTCCCTAGCACTTCATGCAAGGTTTTTGATGGCTTTCCCCTGTGGCTGAGTGTATTAATCCAAGGTCACCCAGTGACTTTCCACAACTAAGCAGAAATTCAAACCATGGCTTCTCAGAGATCTGGTCCAGCACTCAAACCGCTACATCACAATGTCTGTCTTGGACTTTTTAAAACAGTATCACATTGCAATTATTTCCATTATTTTTTTGTTTCTACTAGATGGGAAATCTTCCCTTTGTCTCAGATGCCAAAATGTCCTTGCCTAGACCTTCAGAGGATGGAACCTGAGAGGAGAAGGAGAAGGAAGAAAAAATAAAATGTTTATCTGATGTCTCTCATGTCTACATTAAATTAGGACAGTGCAGTGAAGACAATTTTGCTTCAAGGCTTTTAAAAACAAACAAGAAAGAAAGAAGGAGAAAAAGACAAATGCCTATGGGAAAGGATTTCTGCCAAGATTTTTTAATATCAAGTTTCTGGTAAAAATATGAAGTCTCAGCACTTGAGCACTACTTACTAAATGTTGAATTCTATTTCATACTTGACATGCATCTCCACACAAACCAAGGTCCAAAACCATGGTTTTTAGACAAACCATGACTTCTGATTTGTTCCTGGGAATTCAGCCTTTTCACGCCTTGGATGAAGAGCCCTGGGGGCACAGTGGTTAAATGCCTGTACTGCAGCCATTCACTCACAAACCATAAGGGACTCAGGCTCAACTCACAGCTTTGCATTCTTCCAAAGTTGCTAAAATGAGTATCCAGCTTGTTGGGGGCAATTAGCTTACACATTGTAAATCTCTCAGGGAGTGCTTAAGTGCACTGATAAGCGGTATAGAAATGTACTTGCTATTGCTATGACTTAGTCCACAGTCTTAAATAGTTCTGTGTTATGTAAAAACACAGCTATCTTATGTGAAGTCGTAGGCTTTCATGGCCAGCATCCATAGGTTTTTTGT
>JAIPUX010001880.1:4161641-4173883 GCA_020142125.1 Phrynosoma platyrhinos | reverse complement strand
TGCCAAGGGAAGCATCCCCGTGCACACCCTCCACCGACGCGCACGACCCCCATAAATGTGGCCGCCGCCATGCCATGCACAGCGGGGGCATGTGCGGGGGTCGAGCGCGTCAGTGGAGCGCGCCGCCATACCCCCCCCCCTTGGCCCAGCCGAGATCTGGGCTATGGGAGACCGGCCCAGGTCTCCAAAAGGTTGCCGGTCCCTGAGCTAAACAGACTGCCCCAAAGGAGTAGTTTGCCACTATCCCTTTGAGCACTGGCTTAGGGCCATGGCAACTGCATGCCACTGCCCTGATCTGGCATTTTTCTGGCCCAAAAAGTACTGGGGAAAAGCCTCCCTTGCTGCTGAAGTGGCAACTTTTCCATGTTTCTTTGATGCAACGTGTTTAAATGTTGTGATGCAGCCTGCCATCTGGTCAGGTGGGTGGTGTGATGCCAGCTTGAGGGTGGATTTGGGGTGGGTAGAGGGTGGCCCCCAGCTAGCTCCTACTGCCCATCTGCAGTGACCATATCCATGCATGTCCAGATTTACTATTCAAAACCAGGATAAAGCCCCATTTTCTTTTATGGATGAAAAGCCCCAAATTTGGACTCAGTGGTCCTATACATAATATGACACCTCTCTATGAAAGCTAGATGAGACCATTTTATTTGGCCCACGTAGACACACCTTAGGTTCTGAATTGCAAAGATTTGTGCCATTCTCTTCATCAGGTTCCCAACCTACTTTTCAACCATTTTTGAAAAACATATTTTCAAATATTCTTTCCATCTTTAGGCTCTGGTCAGAAATGTAGAGGTAGGTGGCAGGCCTAGTGGCTGTAATTACTTAATTTTTAAATATTCTTTCCATCTTTAGGCTCTGGTCAGAAATGTAGAGGTAGGTGGAAGGCCTAGTGGCTGTAATTACATAATTTCCACCCAATCCTACCATTCGGCAGAATGACAGTTTCTTCACACAGTGATTTGAGGGAGCTGTAACAAGGCATCAGAAAAGAGAATTAAAGTGCCTTGTTCTGCATTCCCTAAATTCTTACCAATTGCCTTCAAGCGAAGTAGAGAACATTACCCCATAGTCTGTAATGAAGAAATATGCAACTACTCCAGTCAGTTTTTGTACTTGAAATGGAAGGAAGCACCTCAGTCATCACAATCTCTTGAGATGGTCCTTCCCTGTTCCCTTTTAGTACATGTGGGATCAAAGTCTGAATAATACTTACTGAGAGTTCTTATACTTGCCCCAAAACAGCAAACAGAAATCTGATAAAGTAACTAATTTCTAAGAAAGCAAATGTGTAGGTATGTCCTTTTAAAAATGCAATTAAACAAATATTTAGGGGGAAAAAACCCTCTGTTCCTTATGAAACAACATGATGAAGAAAGATAATGTATCTGCATTTCAAAAGGAACATATTAACTTTCTAAATGGGAAATAGATGCTGTGGAGTGGTGGCACTGCAGGTTGAATGTGATGATAATAAATATCCCCCAAAAGTCTAGAGGCAGAATTGCTGACACTGTTGCTAGCAAATCTACTTAAAGAATTATTAAGTACAAGAAAATCTTCCCTCTGGAGCATCAGAAAGAAAACTGTGTCTGGTCTTAATGGGAGCATCAAATCCTGGAGTCTGACCCTGGTTGCCTTCTCAGCAAAATATCTGGACAAATAGATTAATTTATGAAAAGTCAGGGAAAGTTGTGAAATGTGTTGGAATCAAAGGAAGATTTATTTCTCACCAGACTTTTTACTTCAGTCTTTTGAACAGTTGACAGATCTATACAGAGATAAAACCTCAGCTCTGTCAGCTAACTATAAACCATGCATTAATCAAATATAAATGGAAGCAGTGGAAACGGTTTTTCCCTTTACAAAGCTTCCAAATATTTTGCTTTTCTTACAGTGATGAGGGCAGTAAGTTATCAAAGTTTTAGTCCAGGAATAAACATGACACAAATTTCTGCCTCTACCTGAATGGAGCACCCTCTCAAACAACATGTTCTAGTTGCGTGCTAGGGAATAAGTCATAATGAAGTCACTGTCCCATCTAAGAATTATTCTTCCCAAATGAAAATGTCCTTCTGTTTCCAAATTTATAGCATTGAAGTTTAGAAATCCCATCAAAAAGCACAGGGAGTATTACCAAAGTAATCACACCAGAGTAAATATTCCAGGTATGGATATTTCACTCTTTGCTAAGCTAGAAATTTGAGGTCTGAAGGAACCTTTCATGGCTGGTGGGGAGGGGGATCAATCTTATTGAGGGCCAATGTCCTAATTTCTCTCCCTCCAATAGCTGCACCTCTGGATCAAGTTGCTGAAAAGATACAAGTGATATCACTTGGAATGTATGGCCAAAATTCTGGAAAGAAGTGGTTCTCAGGGCTGTGGTGTAGAACATCTCCAAGGAGAGTCCATGAATGTTTAATACACTAAGATGAGCCTTTGTCTTCCTATGAGAATTACTGAACATAGTTTGCCCCATCCCGTAAATTCTGCGCATGCGCAAACACGTTGTGGCCGCCTTTTTGGTGAACAAAATGCCAGCCGTGGCGAGCAGTTGTGCGCCAATGAAAACGGGTGGCAGTGGTGTGGCGGCAGCGGTGGCGGCAGAGGCAGGGGTCCGCCTGGGCCGGTAAGTCGGGCGTCCTGGGCTGGAACTGGCCCACGGGCCATAGGTTGCCGACCCCTGGTTTAGCTCCTGGGGTAACCCAAAAGCAAGCTGGATTTTCCTGTCAGTGTAGACACTCTGCATAAAATATGGGGAGGGGAGGGTGTCTGCATAAAATAAGGTGTAAACTGTGAATAGTCTTCAATAACTGTGCAGTTTTCAACAACTTTTTTGTAGCAAGGAGAAAAAATAGTCAAATGGTTTGTTCTGCTCTGTGAGAATAAAATTTATAAAAAAATTACATTCCCGCCAGAGCCTACAAAGAGCAAAGTCCTCTATTGTGTTGAAACACTAGTATGTACAACTTGACATTTGTGAAAGGAGGCATTGAGAGACTGTCTTAATACAAGAGAGAGAGAAAGAAGGAATCAGCATCTGTGATCTTCTTCTGTTTTCCATATGCCCAGTGTATGGCCTGGAGAAGGCTCTATTAGCAGTGAATAGAGCTGTCGTTGAATATAGCATAAAGTAGATTTCAGATAAATTTCTGCTGGAGAATACAAACTGAATAATGTTGAGGGAATTTAGAAAGTCATGCTTCCAATGGACTTTCTTGTAATGCAGAGTGGAGATGGATACATTTCTCTCTGGGACCTATATGAAAAAGTACAATAGGTTGATAGTTGGACTGTGGTTTGTGGCTTTCTCTAGCACTGCTGTCCTGATTGGAACTGGCAAAGAAGCCACAGATTCAATATGTACAATTGCTGAGAGCTGTGTGTCTCAAATTGCCACCAAAGTTTTTCTAAGGCTGAACATTCACACAAATTGTGATGTTTGTGGTCCAGGGAGACACTGAAGGGTTTTTCTCAGCAAGGATCAACCAACCAAATTTTGCTCACAGACCCTGCAAGCCACCATCAAAATAATTTGGTGATCATTTTCCACATCTCCAGTTCTTTACTCTGATTAATGCCTAGACCAAGTGTTTCACTTATGCCAACCCAGAGTTTTACTAGGGTTAATGATAGCTGCTAACTATCTCATTATCCATATTTAAACAGATCCTTTAAAATGTATATATGTGCACACATCCACATGGAAGTGCACATGTTTTGAGGGAGAAGGGACAACATCCAACATTTCTAGGGAGGGGCAATATCCAACTTGGGAAGTATCTTGGGAGTCACACTTCCGTAATAAGTAGAACAAAAGGCCTTGACATCAGGAAAGACCAATGGAAAGCAGGCAAAGCTTCCCAAGCTACAAACCAGAGCTCAGTTCTATGCATCTGAGTCAGGGTGACTCTACACTTGTCAGAACACTCAGGGATACCTCTAAAATATTCTGGCCCCAAATCCCCTGCATCTGCTCTCTGCATCTCATGTAGGCTGCCTTTCCACATGGTTAACATTCATTGCCCAGCTTCACTGCTGAGGTCAGAATAAGGCACCCAGCTTTGTTATCAACTTTTTGGCACCTCATTCTTACCTCAGAGTGACTCATGTCCTCTGCCTACAAAGAGGCCTGTGACCTTATAGGAATGGAGGCATACTGGATTGCAAGAAAGGGGTCCTTATTGAGATGCAATTGGACTTTAAATTTCCTAGTCATTGCAAATCTCTCAATGGCAAATCTCCCAATAGCCACATGGACAGGAGGGGACAGCCTGCAAAAGATGCCCTCCACTTACCATCTTAAGCAAAGACAGAAACATCAAAATGCAGGCATCTGACTAACATCTCCATTTTTTCTTCCTGTTTGGTTTGTAACATCTTGCCTGATGAAGAAGTCAGTGGAGCTTCAAAAGTTTACAACAAATATATTGTGCATTTTGGTTGGCCAATAAAGGTATCACTATTTCATGGCCACAGTGACGACACTGGTTGGCTTGCAGAACCATTGTTGCTGTGAAGAGAGCCAAAAACCCATACCAAAAGGTGAATTATTTAAACAGGGGTTAGAGGGAGGAAGTCCCAAATAAAGTGTGAGTGTCACAACCAATTTGGGGTTTTGGCTCGGCATCATGTAAATGTAACAGGGGGGATTTGGGAAAACTGTCCATATAGACAAGCATTAAAACACTGTTTAATAGCTTTCTGGGTGGCAATTTCATGCAGCAGCTTGGCAACCAGCTCCCTAAAACCCAGATCCCAGGATTTAATAAGCTGTTCTTTTCAATAGCAGCAAAAGAAAGCCTCACTGGAGGTTGCCCATCTTTGCTTTACACTGAGCTGTTGATTAGGGAGTATAAAGAGGTTTTGAAGTGATCATTTATTTAAATGAGATCAGCTACCTTAAGATACTTTTAGAATATTTTAAAAATTGTCTTGCCGTATGACACTACATTCTGTCTAATATACAATTTTTCTGTCTCCAATAGCAACCATGCAGATTCGTCTAAAAGTTTGTAAGCTGAGAAGACGGATGTGCCCATCCATCTCATCCTGAAAATTTTACTTACCCTTAAAGGGTCATTGCCACTGATAGATTCATTCCCCACGTACTTTTCTGTAATTACATCTAAGCCACTCATCATCCTCATCCTTTGTGGTAGCAAATTTTCATTAATTCTGCTTTCTGAAAGCAGAATTTCTAGTAGCTCCATTTTGTTATTTCTAATGCTGCTGCCAACCAAATTTCACTCAGATTATACAGCACACACCATGACATATTAACCACTCTATGCTATCTGAACCAAACCAAGGCTCCATTCTGGGTCAGTTAGAGACATCAAATATGATGAAGATAGCTTCACATGTTGCTTTTTCCTAATCTCTATGAAGTACACTGTTGTTGTTTAAAAAACAATTTTCTCAATCAAACATAAAATTACCACATATACAACACTCACAACATGGGAAGAAACATATCAATACAACCCATACATATCCATACATTCTTTATCCATATCCATATCTCAACTTATTCTAATCCATCCTCTCCTACTCTATTTAATTAATCCCTTTCTTATCTTTCATCAAATCCACTCTTCCTTTCTCCTTCCACCCAAGAAAAAGCCTTCTCATTCTTCCTCTCCACCCCTTCTATTTTGTTTGTTTGTTTGTTGTTATTGTGTGTCTTCAAGTAATTTCTGATTTACAGGGACCCTAAGGCAAGCCTATCATGGGGTTTTCTGAGGCGGAGAGTGTGTGACTTGCTTAAGGTTACCCAGTTGGTGTCCAGAGTTTCCAGAGTCACTTGAACCACTACACCACATTGGCTCTCAAAAAGTACACTACACAAGCATACTAACAGTGAATAAATGCTAAGGATGAGCAGGAAAAATATCCAACTACATGGCAAACAAAAGTTAGAGCATTCCTATCATAACCTGGCATAATGCTTTTTCTGTTGCTGCATTTTAAAATGCTCTGGTATGATATGACTGATACAACAGGTTTTAATGCATGTATCCATAGAAAAAAGTAACACATAAAGGTCAGTTACACAATGACCTTGACACAGACACAAAAAATGAACAACTTGTGGTGATAATGAAGCATGCACTAAATTCCAAATACCATGGAAGAACTAGAGTCCCATGAGCCCAAGTTGCTAGCTGCCGTGGCCTCTAGATCAGTAGTTCCCAACCTATCGTCCTTTAGATACCAGAACTCATAATTCCTGACTGTTGGGAACAATCATTTTATTACAGCTGTTCGGCCAGTATAAAAACACAGTATGAAAACACATATAAAAAACACAATAATAAAAAACACACGATAAAACAAGTAAAATTGAATCCCTTAGAACTAGGGAATGGATTTGCAGATTAGACAATAGAATATTAATTCACTTCAACTATATTACCCAAAGCCTTAAGCAGTGAGCATTATACATTTATCATTTATCTATACAGCGGCAATTATTTCTTGTCAATAATTAAGGAGGTTTGGTACAATCAAACTTCCTATCACATTGGCAAATTAACCAATCATAACTGGATATAGTCTCCTGTTTGGACTGTTGGGAACTGAGGTCCAAAACAAATGGAAGACCAAAGGTTAGGAACTACTGTTCTAGATCTTCCTACTCAATGTGCAAAAGTCAAAAGTAGAGCACACAGGAAGCTCTTTCACACTATCATAGTATGATCCCACTTTAACTGACATGACCATATTCTATGGAATCCAGGAGTTTGTAGTTTGGGGAAACACTAAAGTTGGTCTGTGGTTGAGAAGTCTACGTATCAAGAATGTAAGAACAAAACTCTAGCAGTTAAAGTGGGAAGACTGTCTAGGGTTTGCATAGACAAAACCACTAGTAGAGGGGTTGGTGAGTGTGGTCCTATACCTCTTTCCATTATGTGTTCATACACATTCAGATGAATATTTGAAGACATTCAATAACAAAAATTTTGGGGAAAGTTACTTAAAAGACTACAACAGAATCCCTCAGCTTGTATGGTTATTGGCTACACTGGCTAGAAAATTCTAAAAGTTGTAGTTAAAAGAAGTAAGTTAAAACTTGCATTTATCCCAAATTATTGCTGCCCTAGTCAGCTGTGCTTAAAGTTTCCTTCATTAATTATTTGAACATCTTTAATCTTAGAAACATTTTACACAGACAAAATTTGAAAAACAAAACAATACATTTTTTTTAAAAAAGTTACTTGCATTGTCATATTTTTAAAAAAGAAAAGAATCAGGAAGTCAGCCAAATGAAATGGGCCAACTGTCAAAAATTTCATGATGTACAATACACTTTTGTGGAAAATGAAGGAAGTGCAATGTTGTTATTTTCATTGATATGGAAGGATTTGACTTCCAATTCCATTTATCATGCACTTTAAATCACTAACTCTTTTACATTTTCCATATGACAGAATAAATGCAGTGGAGTTATAGCACTAAATATACTATTTTATCTCTCAGGAAATATGCTGATTATAACCATCAAGATTTTCAGCACAGGTGCAAGGATCATTTTGCTTGCTGAAGAAATCATAGATTTCCACTCACTAAAGAAAGCTGCCGCAATTGTTATTACTTGTGAGGCTTTACTGCTGTAGGAAATCTGTCAAGATTTGGACAGAACAGGCCACCATCAGCTTGTGATATTTAAAAATAATCATTGTAAAGGCATATGAATCATAACCCTTTTCTCTGATCCCTGTAGGCTCAGTCTGCAGACAGACACTTTGTAAATGAGGTTTTAAAGCTGAACATGCCAAAAATAATTTAGACAGCAAAATTACCTAGCAAAGTATCATTTTGATGAATACTTAAATAGCAGAACACAAACAAAATGTCTATGTCAGCAAAAGTAAATGGGTGCTGATGGGCAAATATGACGTATAACCCCAGGAGGAGTTGATAGGACAAAATGCCTCAAGCAACCAGAAATGAAGTAGAACATAGTCCCTGCTAGTCTGTTTGTTGTTGCTGGAGATGGGGAAATCTGTCAATTTCACTTATTGCATCATCAGACTTTTGACAGGTTCTGTCTATTTGATCTGATTTCTGTAAAAAACCAAACACAGAAATAACATTCTCCCCCAATTGTACAAGACATAAATACAGCCATGTCCACCATGGAAAGAATCATGTTGTACCTCCCTGACATTTAGGCTTTATGTTCAGTATCAAAACAGCTAAGCACTAGGGATGGGTAAGAGGTTACTGTATATACTCATGTATAAGTGTAGGAATTTTAGTCAAAAAGTGATCCACAAAAACTGGATTGATTTATGCAAGTATTATTGTAAGTATTGTACTTTAACTCCTATGTTAAAAAAATGAACTTCCATGAGTTGAGTGGTGAAAGACAAGAATTTAGTCTGTCCCAAGAGCACCAAAAATAAGCACTGAACTCCTCTACTCTTTCTGTTGTAGTGTCATGTCTGGTATTTCTGAATGCCAGGGTGGAAAAATAGTGGTAGTGGCAGCTCTTTGGCACTTCCTGTCAAAGGAACATTGAGAAGAATCAGGCTTGGAAGGATGTGAATAAGACATTTGTGCATGTTTGTCAGCTTTTCCAGGTTAAAGTTGTACAAAGTTATCACATTAAAGTTAAGACCTATAGCTACTGTGAATGTAGTCACTATTTTCTTTGTTTTGCCTTTTTTTTTATATGTTTGTGTTTTCTTAGCCCTGTCTGTGCCTGGTCACCTCCCCCACACATCACATAGTGACATTTTACCATAGTTCCCTCCTTATCCAGCCAGTCTTTTGGGTGAGCACAAATAGTTATGCATGCCAGAATTTTGTATGCTTTTTTGGCATGATTTTACTTTGCTTTGTCTTCTTTGCTACATGCCCCTAAGTTTTACCATCAACTTATTCATGGGTCATTTCAAAATCCATAATTTTGTCCCCAAAACCTGTCCTTCACTCATTCATGAAGTTGACTTCTAGTCAAGTATATATATGGTTTGTTTTAAAAAAAAAGAGAGAGAAAGTACTATATTTGGCAAAATTCTTCAAATTTGAGATAGAAAGATTCTGAAATTGGATACAAGAGAAGCCAAAACTGATAAATTGCTGACCCAAACCCAGGGCTTGAGTGTTCACATCTTAAAAGCCTGAACCTAAATTTCTGTGTATTCAACTCTCTTAATGCCACCTCTCTCTCTCTCTCTCTCTCTCTCCTGAAACATACCTCTTCTTTTTGTTAAAACCAGATCGGTATGGTCTTCTTCAAACTTCATGCCTAGCTGGTTTTCAGTATGTATCATTTTCATCATAGTGAAATGATAGGGTTAATAACTTAGAAATAAAGACAAAGAATAGCAGATCAGACAGGAGAAAGTCACCAAGAATTTGAATAGGTGGAATAAGAAGTCAGGTAATTTTTGTTAGAAAAATGAAAGAAAGTTTATTTTGAAATAAGAGATTGCAATGTAACAGAAATCTAAAGGTTGATATATGTTAATGTGATTGATGGAATGTTTGTGTTATTTATTTATTTATTTAATTCAAAATAATAATAATAACTCAAATGATAGGGATATATATTTAGCTTCATTAAATATGGTAAATAAAACAATATCCAACAGTTTTGTTTCAGTCATTCTATATCTGCATTTGTGTCTGTGTGTGTAATGTATATTTATAAGATTGTGTTTAAATTTTAATATATGGCATTAAAAGGATAGTTTTGGAATTACTTTCATACTACTATGATCCTTTGACACATAGAATTAATTCAATCCAACCTATGTTACGCCCCCCCCCATGCTATGTCCTCAGAAAGTCCTTTAACACAGTATGCCCCATTTTCCTTTGTCTCTCTTTATTGCTCTAGGCTTTTTGTCTAGTATTTCCATGCATTACATGAGACACTCTTGTTGGAGAAGAGACCTATTATTCTGGGGCAACTAGTTGATATGTATATGTCTGAACATCACAAAATAAAGACAAAAATAAGATTCCTGCTTCTTGATGGTCCATCTCAAATGCAATTGGTGTGCATAAAATTGCAAATTAATCAACAACTGAGCAAGGAAACACAATTGGCACATGACATTATTTGGAGGCCACTGCCTGCTGTGCCTCTCAAGTTAGCTATGTAGTTTCTAGAAATGTATTGTTTATACACTGACTCATTGTTATAGTCCAGATGGGATTTCCATGTCTCTGTCTGCCATGACTCTCCTTTTTCTTTATTTTCATCAAGTTCTTTCTCTTTTTCTATTCTTCTCTGAGGTATTAACCAAGCATCCAGTGGCTCTAGTAATATTTTCTGCTGTCAGAATCTATGGGCATGGCTCTGTCATGATTGGTGTGGGTTATTGGAAAGAATGTATGTATAGAATATTGAAGTATATTGAGTACTGAATTATATGCATGAATCATGTATGGGCCCAGTGTATGGGAAATAGCAGAGTGGGCAAATGGCAGGGTGGCAAATGGTAAGCAAAGTGAAGGGGTTTATGGTTTTATGACTCTGCCCTTCCTACAATGATCCTAGGATATAGAAGAAGAAAGGGCTCTTGGAATTTGCTTTAATTGGGATCAAAAGCTGGGTGCCAACAGCCAGAAAAGGGGTGTGGTCTGAACACTTTGTGTTCTAATGCTATGGTATGGGAAAAGGGCCCTTGATTTTGGCAAAAACACTCTACTGATGATTTCTGTCCTGATGTCCAGAATAAGGTTTGTTTTCTATCATACTATGATTTTTTCCTGTTATTGGGACTGAGTCCATTGGTTCTGACATCTGCAAACAATCTTGATATACATCAGGAATAAAGTATGTATTTGATTATTTCAATCACTGGTTCTTATTTTGTTGCTAATTCCCCACCCAGAACACACGCACACATATGTGTATACACAGACATTCTAGTGTAAAAAAAAAAAAAAGTTCACTGAAAAAAGACTACCAAAATCTGTTAATTTACTATTTTCATCAGAACTGCCGCTCTTCTCAAGTTGGTCTTCTGATGCTTTCTGATCCCCAGGTTGGATGCTCTTAAGCAGCTCATGTTAATTAGACTACTTATTGGCAGCATAAGACAACATGTTTCACAAAGAGAGGGTATCACTGGCTATCCAGCATGTGTTAGACCCTGAGAAGACTCCTACATGCCCAAGGAGAAGTAAAACCTGCACGGAAGATAATAAAAAAAATAAACGTCTTTCTGTTTTAAATAAAGCTGGTAATGTGTGGACATAACTCTTCTTTTAATGAGCAGGTGTGATAACAGCTTTGTCCTGATGGTTACCTTGCTGAGAGGGCCAAATGTGAGGCCTGCCACAGGAGAGAAAAGGCAATTTGGCTTATGCTGGGACTTTAATGCCAGCAAGTGTAAAAGACAACCCTGCAGGTTTGATCACAAGTGTAACACCTGTGGGGGTGGCCACCCTGGAAATTTCTGTGTTAAAGAAAAAAGAACAGGAGTGGATTCTGTCCCCCAGCCAGTGTCGCCTGCGGGAAAAGGCCCCATCACCAATTAAATTGGACATTATGGTGGCATGGTTAAAGATTTACCCTAATAGAGAGGCTGCTATATATTTATTTCAAGGTTTCTCTGTGGGTTTTTGTATTCCTTATACAGGCCCTGTGGCCTATCGTTTTGCACCCAATGTTCGTTCTGTGAGGGACTTGCCAAGTGTGGTAAGGGATAAGTTAGCTAAGGAAAGAGCAGCTGGGAGAATTTTGGGACCCCATGATCAGCTGCCCATCCCCACACTTTGCTTACTCCCTTTTGGCGTAGTGCCTAAAAAAGCCCCTGGGGAATTTCGGCTTATTCATAATTTATCATACCCTTAAGGGGAGTCAGTGAATGATGCTATTGATCCTGGGCTTACTTCAGTTAGGTACTCATCGTTCGACTCAGCAGTTAAGATGATCAGGAACTTAGGCACAGGAGCCCTGCTGGCTAAATGTGATATTAAATCTGCATTTAGACTCCTTCCTGTACACCCAGATGACTTTGACCTACTGGATTTTCAGTTTGAAGGAAATTTTTATTTTGACAAAGCTATGCCAATGGGATGTTCGATTTCTTGTTCAGCTTTCGAGATATTCAGTACTTTTCTCCATTGGTGTGCAGGTGAGAGAACTGGTAATAGAGCTATTGCTCATTATTTAGAGGATTTCCTAATTGCTGGAAATCCTAATTCCTCTCAGTGCCAAGATACTTTAGTTCAATTTCAAGAATTGATGCAGGAGGTTGGTATGCCTTTAG
>JAIPUX010001880.1:4128883-4147147 GCA_020142125.1 Phrynosoma platyrhinos | reverse complement strand
TATAGTCTATAAAGCACATGCTGATTTTCTTTTGGAATTTCCTGGTGAACTCCATTAGCCATTATATGTTTGCAATATGGTCCCTCATGCCTCTTCCTTTCCTGAAACCCATTTGGACTTCTGGGATTTCTGTCTCCATGTATGGTTGGAGTCTATGTTGCAGAATTTTGAATATGATTTTGCTTACATGGGAGATCAGTGCTATGGTTCTATACTTGCTGCAGTCTCTTGTGTCTCCCTTTATTTGTGCATGGGGATGTATATTGATCACTTCCAATCTGTTTGTCATCATTTTGTTTTCCATATCTATTTATATATGTTGGTTAGCACTAGAGTTGACTCTGCCAATGTGGATTGTAGCAGTTCAATTGGAATATCATCTGTTCCTGGGGATTTATTTTTATTTATTTATTTATTTATTTTTTGCTGTTTCTCTTAGTGCAGTTTCTACCTCACTTTTTAGATTTTGGGGTTCATCTTTATATGGCTCTTCATGTCACATATCCTTCATTTTGTCTCTCTATTGTATGATTCTTCTGTGTATTGCTTCTAATGTCTTTTTATTCCTTCCTGGTCTTGAATTATGTTATTTTGATTGTCATAGAGCATCCCAGTCCTTGGTTTGAATTTTCCTTTGATTTCCCAGACCTTGTCAAATAAATGTCTTATTCTTTCCTTATTGTAGTTGTCTTTTATTTCTATTTTACAATATGGCCAGTCATTTATTTTCACTTTATTTCTACAAGGATGCTATAAGGGTCAAAATATGCAAATATTTCAGACAAGTTACTCATTTTCTTAAAACAAGTTTCTGGGGGTGTAAAAATACTACTTGAGAGTGTTAGTGCCAACAATATTTTTTCCTTCCTTAATTTTTGTTAGTGTAATAGTTTGGCAGTAAAATACAATAACATCAATAATCCACAAAACAGCAATATCATTGTTGGGGCAACCAAAAATACATAGAATACATATACAAGCTTTTGAATTTCCATAGGCTTCTTCATCAGGAAAGGGTGTTAACATCATACAGAGGAAGGCAGGAAAAGTTGATGATGTTAAGAAAAAAGGAAAAAAGGAAAGGGGAAAACAAGAATCTAGCAGCACCTTTAAGACTGACTTCTTCTTTATTATTGTTATTATTATTATTATTATTATTATTATTATTATTATTATTATTATTATTGAGAGCCAGCATGGCATAGTGGTTTGAGTTATGGACTACAGCTCTGGAGCTCACGGTTCAATTCCTTGCTCAGCCATGATACTCAGTGCATGACCTTGAGCAAGTCACAATCTCTGAGCTTCAGGGGACAACAGTGGCAAAACTCCTCTGAAAAAATCATTCCAAGAACACCACAATGGTTTCACCTTAGGGTCTCCATAAGTTGAAAACAACTTGAAGGCAAACAACAACAATTATCATTATTGAAAATATGCAGAGGTAGCTGTGTTGGCCATTTAGCAAATTCAAAAAAAAAAAAAAAATCCATCAGTGATACCTTTATTGGCCAACCGAAATGCACAATACACTTGTTGCATGCAATAAGTATATTGTGCATTTTGGTTGGCCAATAAAGTTATCACTGATGGATTTTTGTTTGTATCATCATCATCATCATCATCATCATCATCATCATCATCATCATTTAGCATAAGATTTTATCCATATTAATCCACTTCTTCAGATGCAGAGTAATAGTAAAGCATCAGACATATATGTACAGAGTTGTGTAAGTGGCATATAATTTAATAAGATAAAGAATGTTGCAATTCATAACCCTCACCCTAAACTTTGAAAGGACTGTGTGAGAGGATAAAGATCTATAGCAAAAGTCCCAAAATCCACACGCAAGCAATACCATAAGCATGGCTTATGTCTAACTTGGAAAACACCTTTCATAACAATTTAAGATCATGGTTCCAAAATTAGAGGAAGATAAATCATACCATTTAAAAATGAGGTTTTAGTCTGAGGATTTCATCCCCTTCAGCAACTAGGTTTGTTGTTGCATTCCTTCAAATCATTTCTGATTTATGCTGACCCTAAATGGAACCTATCATAGGATTTTCTTGGCAAGATTAGTTCAGAAGAAGTTTTCCATTGCCTTCCTCTATGGCTGAGAAAATGTGACATGCCAATGGTCACCTAATGGTTTTCCATGGCTGAGCAAGTATTCAAACCCTGTTCTCCAGAGTCATAGTCCAACTCATAAACCACCACACTGCTCTTTAGCTACTAGGTAACATCACCTAATTTGGCTACTTCTCACTTTTTGAAATTAGTGCATCACCCAAAATCCATCTCCAACTTTGCTAACCTAAGAACAGTAATACTTCATTTTTACTTTTTGTCTAATGCCTTGTTCATTGTAATGCCTGAACAAAATAAAGCCCTATGCAGTTATCACATACCACACTTTCTTTCAACAGGAGGGTGCCTGGCTCCACATAATCTGTCAAAACCAAGATATCTGAAAAGAACAGGTTTGTTGTTCATGTGGAGATCCCTAGTTCCCATAGCCCTTGCTCATATGCAGAGTCTCCACATTAGCAGGGTTATCTCCTCTTCAGATGTGTCACTTTTAACAGGAGGAAAGTGATGATGGAAGCAGTAGAGTTAAGTACCCACTGTTCATGTGTTCAAGAAAACCTGGTGAGTAATGCTTGAATGTGGATTCAATATCCCAGATGCATAGGTCTCAGGCTAATAGCATCACATGTGATGTTCACAAACATGTACACAGATATGGTATTTAACATACCAGTAATGTTGACCTATGCAAAGCCTTTAAGTCATAATGTATTTATGTGGAGCTGTTAAGTAGAAAATTAGAAAAATCCAATTCACCTCTATGTATATTTATGAGCAGCTGTGCCAATATCTTTCTTACAAAAGAATAAGCTGATAGCTAGAAAGGCAGGAATAGTCATGCAAAATATAAACAACAAAGACTGTCAACAATCTAAGATTAGAAAATTAACATGTAAAAGCTATACTAGTACAGTATCTTTATTTTCCCTCCACCTGACATATTTGTAATAATATTAAAATAGTAATTTCCTGTGGCAAGTTATTTAAATGCAGATTCATTCTCTTAGAAATGACAACAAACAGAAGTCAAAGGGAAAACACTGCAACAGAAGTCAAAGGGAAAACACTCTTGGTATTTCAGAAGGTTAAACAAAAATGAAGGAAGGTGACTCATAGGTGAGTTAATCCTATCATGGGCAGGAAGAATTTTTGAAGTCAATGGTAGGATGGAGGTTGGTCTTTAGTTTTGCAGTATGTCCTGAAGCTACAAACCAGACAGATAAGTAAGAGTGGACACTCTTTAAAAAAGTTCAGCTTGCTCTCAAGCAGGGTGAAGTGGTTTTACATCAGGTGGATTCTTTTGGAGTGCCACTGATGGGCAACAAATTGTCTGTCTGGCTATTATAATTGTTCTGTTCTGGGTATATGGTCTCTATTGGGTCATTTGTCTCAGAAACCAAGCTGTCTTTAGTTGTAGATTGGAGGAAAAAACATTTTGTACCTGAATAACTGTTATGCAAACTGAAGAACCAAATCAGAGGCAAAAGGTTTACAAGGTCAGTTGTCCCTTTATCATGTTCTTGTGACCCCTGAGATGGACTGGCAACCAACTGCAGAAGTGCTGCTGAAGCTTAGAATCACAAAATCATAGAATTGGAAGACACCACAATGGTCATCCAGTCCAGCCTCCTGCCATGCACGATAATACAATCAAGTGTGGAGGGTAGGTCAAGAGCTCCATCCTCTACCAAACTACTACAGGGACAGAGACTCAAAAACCTGATCCCCTGCTTCAAGACCTCTAGTGCTTACTCTTTTCAAGGCTGGAGGAGAGCTGAGACCAAATTTCTGCAATAAAGGAAAGGTAATAACAGATTTCCAGAGGTGACAATTTAAAAATTATCTCCTCTTCTTAAACTATAAAACAAGGACTACCTTCGAAATGATAACCTGTTGAGAACTATGATTAATCTCAAGGAGTGTAGAAATGCACCTAGCATTATAAGTATATGTCTATCAAATGTTTATTTTGATCTATGACTAACAGTATAAAAATGATAAAAGAACAGAACTTTTAGTATGAAACAGGACAGGTTACACTTCCAAGTGAGGAAGGGCAATGGCTTGTACGCAGGCTTGACAGAAAGTTCATGCAGTGACCACCTGAGATGACAATTGGCCATTTGAGCACAGCTTGTAGGTGGGTTTTAGGCAGAATGCAGTAGGGTGATGGCATTGGCAGCATTTTGCATGCAATAATACCTGACTACATCCCATAATAGATATGAACACTGCAGCAGTAAGTCAGGATTATTTTTTTTTATTTTTTTGTAATGCAATAAACTCCTTTCTCATTCTGGTTTGCAGACATACAAGATTTGATACTCAGTACAGGGGGACAAACAACCACTGATCTAGATACATGTTTCAGGAACCATAAATCTGCAATTCTGTCCAAAAAGATTAAGTAACTATTGGCTAGACATTTTAATTTTAAATGCCACAGCTTGTCTGATTTATTTGTTTTTAGAACATCTCTTTCAAGTACTTTGGAGATAAGGATGAATTTCTGGATCCACAGATTTAAGATGTTAATGTCTCATGATCTCAACCTAGAGAATAATGCATAATGTTACTCTCTACTTAAGAATATTGACAGTAGGTGTAGTGCTCTTCAGCTGGCCAAATGAACCAAAAATTGAATTATCTAGGGTGGATTTTGGCAATCACCTCTTTGTGAAGATTAGAATAAACCAGGATTTACCAATTTGAGACATCCTCTTGAATTCTGCATTTACAAACCCACATTTTCTTTTATTTTATCTAACATCATATTCTGCATCCATGCAGATAGAGACTCCTTTACTATATTTGATAAACTTCTTTTCACCATTTCATCTTATTCATCCAGACACAAAATTTTTCTTCATATTAAATACTGGATTTGCCATCTCCAAACCTTCTTTAATTTCTGTTTTCAGTCTCCCATTCTTTTACAGAAACGTACATGTTTGCATTTACTCTATTAATTTTCTATTCCCATCATGACAGGAGATGTGTTACGAATACCAATCTAAAGCCGATTGCACATTTCCTGTCTCCTGCAGCCCTCAGTACTGACTGTAAATCAGCTCTGTAGAGTTTTCCAGCTCATTGGGAATGGTTTTTGGGGTGCAAAGATAACTGTAGCAACCAAGGTAGAAAAATGCCACCTGATTCCACTGCCAAAGGCAAATTCACCAACAGACATACCTTGTTCAAGCTCAGCCATTATTTATTTCATTTCATTTCATTTCATTTATATGTTGCCTTTCTCCCAAGGCAGCTCACAGATTTAAAAAAAAAATACAATAAAACATAAAACAGTTAAAAAAAATCTAATACACACACACACACATATTAAAATATAACAAAAATTAAAAGGCAATATACATACATGCTGAACATAAAAACCGCCATGGCATGCTTATGTTTTAAATGTTTACTTAAATAAAAAATGTCTTAGGGGGGTTGCAGACTGCCAGAAATAGTGCAAATTGAGTCCACTTTTAGGGTTAGGGCTAGGGCTAGGGTTAGGGAATCATGGGAACTGTATTTTATCGTGGCACCAGAGCTCTCTGACAGAGAAGGCTCAATGTCTCAGGAAAAAAACCACAATTCCCATGATTCCCTAGCGCTAACCCTAACCCTAAAAGTGGACTCAATTTGCACTATTTCTGGCAGTCTACAACCCCCCTTAGCTTTCAATCAAAAAGCAAGCAGAGAAGAGGCCCATCTAGCCTTCCACAAAAGGGGGTTCCACAGGGTGGGACTTTTCTTTCTTTCTTTCTTTCTTTCTTTCTTTCTTTCTTTCTTTCTTTCTTTCTTTCTTTCTTTCTTTCTTTCTTTCTTTCTTTCTTTCTTTCTTTCTTATGCAGGGACTTTATAGAAGGCAGCTGTAAAGATCATGTTAGTACTTTTGTTATCCTTTATTTTTACAGCTTGGTAATCAAGCAAAGATATTAGCAACAATTAGAAAGACACCCCCCGATGAGTCGGGAGGAGTTTCTTGTTGTGCTGGCCTTAAAAGGACATGAGAAGCCTGATTGGCTAAGCGTGTGGGGGGGATTAGAACACCTATGTGCTTAGTCCAATCAAGTTGTTTCATTATTACGCTAAAATTTCGTGGTGCTTCAAATCTCTCGAGATTTGGGATGAGAGTTTATTCTTTATAGCTCTGTGCTGCCACGTGGAGGCAGCCATTTTAGAGTTTGAACTGAGCGACCCATTCCACCCAGCCTCATATAAGGAGCTATAAATCTGTTACTCTCAGGCTTAGGCGGGTCACCTTTGGGGTCCGGGAGGGATTTTTTCCCCAGGGTCCTTCCCTGGGCTGTTTGCCCTCCCTGAGATTAATTATTTAATTTGATGTTGAGTATGGGTCATGGAGCAATAATTGATGTGTGGCTTCTTGTTATTATTTGCTTTGTCACAACTTAAGCGTTAGGGTCTATAACTGGAAATTTGCTTGTTTGGATTTGGGGGTGGGTAATGACCCCCACCCCACAGGAAAATTAATCTAGCTAATTAAATTAATTAGGGTAAATTGGATAAAGACAAATTAAAGGAAATGATGAATGCAGTTAAATGCATGACATCATTAATTGAATGACGTCTTATGATGTCATATGACGTCATTTCTGGGGGGGAGGGGTTTGTAAATTTTTTGTTATTTGTTTATGTACTTTGTCACATGCGGTGCAGGACCACCCATCTAAAAGGCAGTTACATCTTCACTTACACATGTGACAAATTTGTTGAAGTTTATTGCCTTGTAAATAGACCCTGTACAGCTAAATAAAAGTTGTGTCCTGTTTAAATCCAAAAAGAGGCATCTCGTGTCCTTTGTGCCAGTACAAACCACCTATTACAGATATATGAATTGAACTAACCAAGTATAATAGCTGTTTGTTTGCCTGCCTGCCTATTTATCTGAAAATGAAGACAACAGAGGATGGGAATGCCTGACAAGAAATATCTGGACTAATAAGAATCTTCAAAGTTGAGGATATATTTTGTGGAAAATATGTGTATGGTATTTTGGTGCAGAAAAAAAATACAAACAGTTTCTGCACTAGAATTATTTCTGAGCAGAAATGTCATATATACTCTACTATAAGTTAACCTCATGTGTAGGTTGAGGAGAGATTGTGAAGTCAAAATTATGGATTTTTATATGACCCATGGATAAGCCAAGGGTCAGACTTATGAGCCTGTAACAAAGAATCTAAAGGACAAAGCAAAGAAAAACAATGACAAAGAATTTACAAAATTCTGGCAGGCATAACTTTGTGCTCACTCTAAAGGCTTGATAGATAAGGAAGAAACTATGGTGAATGATGACTGTGTGGTGTGTTGGAAAGGCTACAAGGCACAGGTGGGGCTAAGAAAAGTCATATATGTCAAAAAAAAAAAAAAGATGAAAACACACAATAAAGAAAATGGCAACTACATTAGCAGTGATTACTGCCTTTAACTTTAATGTAATAATTGTGCCTGATTTTAACCCAGAAAAGCTGACAAACATACACAGCTGTCTAATTCAAATCCTTCAAAGCTAGATTCTTCTTGATATTCCTTTAAGGAAAAGTGCCAAAGTGCTGCCACAGTCAGCATTTTCCCACTCAGGAATTCAAAAAGGTCAGATGTGGTGCAATGACAGACAGAGGGCCTTTGCAGACTGCCAGAAATAGTGCACATTAAATTGAGGCACTGCCCTTGCTCAGTGCTAGGGAATCATGGGAATTGTATTTTTTTCTGAGACATTGAGCCTTCTCTGTCAGAGACCTCTGGTGCCACAATAAATTACAGTTCCCATGATTCCCTAGCACTGAGCCAGGGCAGTGCCTCAATTTAATGTGCACTATTTCTGGCAGTCTGCAAAGGCCTAGAGTAGAGTGGGTCGCACTTCTTTTATTTGCTCCTGGGACAGATTAAACTCTCCCCTTTAACCACTCTGCTCAGAGAAGAGGATGCTTCCTTTTTTTAAAAAAAAAAAGAGTTAAAGTACGGTGCTTACATTGAACTGTGGATAAGTTGACTCAGGTTTTTAGGGTCAATTTTTGACTAAAATTTCTAGACTTATATATGAATATGTACGCTGATTCTGCTCAGAAAATTCTGCTTTCTGAACAAAAATACCATATACAAATTGCATATTATAGGTTCTGAAATTATAGGTCTTTTCTTGAAGTGGGAAGGAAATTGTTTAAGTTATTTGTTGTATCTCTAGTATGTATTGGTGTATCTGTTCACATTGTTTCCATCTCACTATTTCCTGCTGATCACTTTGCTTGTCTTCTTTCTCTATCCTCTCTTTTATTGCATAGACAATGTAGATGGTGAGAAAGCACTCTGTAGAATTAGCCCACACTCACTTCATTTTTAAATAATTATTGTTTAAGATCTATAACATAATGGGATGTACTTCAGCATTTTCAGAATGCATTTTTGGTCTAACTCACTCCTTTTTCAAATGTTGCTTAAATTATCTGCAATGGCAAAGAAAGGCCATGCAAAAAGTGGAAATCCCAGCCAAATCAGGAAAACCCAGGAACTGCTCAGTTTTTCCTCTCTGTCTGCTCAGCTCCATACTCTTACCAACTACCAAACATATAGATTTCAATTTTGTGGGAATAAGCAACTGTTTTATTCTTGGATTGGCATGGGAGTTTGTACAATACAATGCACAGTGATGAGACTATGTAGATTAATAATCAAATAATACATTATTCTGCATAGCATTGTTAAACTCAGAGTTTATGGCTTGAGCAAAATTTGGTTCAGGCTACATTTTGGATTATAAACCTGTAGGCCTTAGGCCTTGTTTAACTTGGAAAGTTCTCCTTTGCTGTTAGTATAGGACATGGAGGAATTGCATCCGAGTGCAAAGAAAATAAAATGTTCCAGCTCCTCTTGACACCTCTTAATTGGAAAATAACTTGGTAGTTGGCATGAGAATGTCTTTCCCTTGTCCTTGGGCTCAAATTCAGTATGGTAGTTGACATAGTATTTTCTAGAAGAAGACAACAATATATAAGGATCTTTGTTTTGCAGATAAGCACATAGCCTGCTTGGCCATTAGTGTATGTATGGCTTCTTTCTTTCTTTATGTTCACTTGCTTTTGGTTGAGACTTGAGTGTGATTTATGGATTGATGCTTTACTCTTTCCTATCTCACTTGCTTAAATAAATTAGCTTTCCTCTAGACCAGGAATAAATGATCATTTCATCAGTCTCATACCCTAAAACCAAAAGCAATAAATGACCATTTCATCAGTCTCATACCTTAAAACCACAGCAAACAAGCCAGAGTAGGGTTGTGAGTGTTAGAAATATGGATGTGTCATTCATGGGGAATCATGGAGGGAGATGCCAATTTTCCACCCAGATTTGACTCAGGTTGCATTCCCACCCAAATGTGCCAAAATTCTTTGTTTTCCATCTTTTTCTCCTTCAACAAGGGAACAGGAAGTAATTTCACACCACTTCATGTTGCCTCTTTGAATGAAAAACAAACAGAAAAGAAGGTATTAGGGTTGGGGTATTAGGGCATTTGCGAGTTCTGAGAGGGTTTAGGAAAGTGTTTTGCATGTCTGTATGCATTCAGGGGCTTTGGGTGTGATTTCCAGATCCCCCTCCCGGGATTCAAGACACTTTGGGAAACCAGGGGGCTTTAGGGACTACAAAATGGGTTTCAGGGGGCATATTTTGCCCCAAAACTCAACATTCCTTTCTCTTATCCAAAAGTCGCTTAGGAGTTTATCACACAGAAGCAAACTGGGAATTTAAACAATGATTACCTTGTGAAAATTGTGCAGTTGACATTAAAGCGTGCTTAAAATGACATTAACACAAGTGCCATTATTCTGTGAAGAACCAGGGAATAACCAGGCAAGAAACAGCAAAAAATCATTCACAGGAAAATTCTGTGAATGAGTTACTGTAGTTTCTTGCATCGTTCTTCGTGGGATAATGGCACTTTAATCATATTTCGTCTCAATATCATATGAAAACAACGCACACATTTGCACACAAGTGCAAGTTAATCATGGATTCTGCACAGAATAACAGTGCTTTCTGTTTGAAAATCATTTACACAATTGCAGTTTAATCTTGGGTTAATCACCATTTATACTGCTAATTTCCACCTGTGTGATAAACTCCTTACTGTGTGTAAGCCTGACTGAAATAAGATGGTCCTTATCTGTCCCTTCTCTGTGGCTTCTTTTATTGTTATTTTGTTGTTGTTTGATTTTATTGTATTATGTTTTAATTCATTATAGTTTAATCTTGTTTTAAGGGGTGGGAGGGTTAGATCATGGGATAAGGGAATGTTTTTAATTCTGTATGTTTTATAATGCTGTAACCTGCCCCGATTGCTGAGCAGAAGGGCAGGCTATAAATAAAAAAAAATATTAAAATTATTATTATTATTATTATTATTATTATTCTGTGGGAGTTCTGAAACCACTCGAGTAGAAACCTATAGGGATGGGCAATTAAGAGCATTACAAATAGTATTATGCAAACCATATAAAGGAATGAAAACTTTTCATAGAGTTTTTTGTGGGTTTTTTCGGGCTGTGTGGCCATGTTCTAGAAGAGTTTCTTTCTGACGTTTCGCCAGCATCTATGGCTAGCATCTTCAGAGAAAACTGAAACTTTTTATAGAGTATTTTGAAAAAATTGTTTTCTTCTAACATTACTGTCTACCTGCATCACACAATGTATCTTCAATATTCAGGCAAAAGTATTCTTCAAGATTCACTTAAATGGGAAAGTCAGGAAGGATTTGAACCTCCACACTTCTACAAATGAAATCATCTCATCTACCAGAGTTACAGCCTTTTTCTTGTTTTCTCAATAATACTGTTATCAAGACCAAAAAAAAAAAAAAATCACAGAAACACACCAGCTCTATTAGAATATATAAAGAGGAAGATATATTGCACAGCAAAACTTGTTAGCACCTCATTAGGACAGATGGTGCCTATAAAAGGAATAAATAGTCTTGAAGCAACACAAGAAGAGAACATGGGTAAAATTTACCAGAACGTCTTTCAGAACAATCTTCTGTAGACAAAGGCATTTGTGAACAGAGACTGATGAACAAAGTCTGAAACCAAGCAGCTGAAAGCCACACTAATAAGAATAATTCTCAACCCTGAGGGACCTTTCTGCTCACAATAAAGCAAAACCTTATAGAAGCAATATAAAATGCTTAAAATCATGAATTAAAAGAGTTCCCCCCACTCCTCTCATTCTGCATGTTATTAACCTTTTCTTTTATACTTCTTATTTGTCAAGACTATTCAGAACCATCCTCGTACCGGGGGGGGGGGGGGGGGGGGGGGGGGCTTTGGTTTCACACTCCAAAAAAGATGTGGGATGGGAAGTGAAGCTTTTTTTCTAAGAGAGATATAACGAGTTGCTATCTGGACCACCCCAGATCATTTAAATGTTCAAGAAAGCTTTTGAAAACTTCCCTTAACTTTGTCTGTTTGCTGTGTATCCAACAGGGCTGCTAGTCTAACAAGTTTTTAACTCAGATGGCAAAAACATAATCATCTCTGGTCCTTTATCTAAAATGGTTTCCAGTGATCTGCAAGAAAAAAAAAATCTCTTTAAAGACAAGGATCACATTACTAACCATATCAAGCTCTCTTAACAGAGGTAAAGACCATAGATCCTTCAAGCCCACCACTGTGTACTGTGGGATTTCCCATATTTCTGACAGTGAAACATTCTTTCTGCCTCTTATGAATGAAAAACAGAGGTGCATCACAGTAACAGTGAAAAAGAGTGATACTTAAAATGTACTATGTGTTATCTGATGTAAAACAAAACAAAACATTTTCTTCTATAATGATCATACAACACACACTCTCTCTGTATGTGTGCATTAAACCTATCCATCAACAATACAACTATCCACTACACCATACACAAGACAGAATGCTGCTATACTTGTAAAAATGCTATGAAACACACACTAGCAATGAAAGATAGATGGGCAAAGCAATTGAATTTTAAACATGTAAGAAGGAATAAGAATCTTCTTAATAATAACAATTATACCTGAAGACACCAAAACAGACGAAGAGTGGGGTCCAGGCCCATGCATGGCCAAAAAAAGAAAAGAAAAAGAATGGAGAAAGCAAAGAAGAAGAAAAACTGAAATTATTATTTTTAATTAACAGAATATTTAAGATTATTACAGCATAATAATAGGAATACTCATGATATGAATACACTCAAAAGCACAAAAAAGAACTTGAAGGACAGGAAAGAGCAATTGAAATCAAAATAAAAGTGAATGCAAAGTTTTATATTAAAGTATTTATAAATAATAGGAAAATGGAATAGAACAAAATGGAACAGAGCAGTTTAACTGCCAATAATATATCAAAAAAATAATAATGGGTGGAAGAAAAAGAGACAATGCCAAGGAATTAGAAAGATCTGAACACTATGTGGGTGGGGAGGAAATGAGGAAAAATTGATCTGAGGAGAAGAAATGGGATAAACCATCTGATACAAAGCACAATCGAGAACTAAACTGACAATGTTCTTTCTATTTGGAAAGTGTTGGAAATTTCTTATTATATTCCATCTTTTACCAATATTTTAAAACTTCTTTTTATTCCAGTTTCACAGAAAATTTCTGACAGATCCAGTTCCATTGTATCGAATAAACATCAGAATCTACAGATTACAGCTAAATCTACAGAGCAGAATCTATAGGGCACATCTAAAATGGCTAGTTTTTGTGCAGCTGCTATCACTTGATATAAATCATTGATAAAAAATAAATATATTTTATTATTTATCATGATTTTTATCTAGGGGCTGATTGTTCCTATCGTATTTTATCTTACTGTATACCACATTTGTATTTCATATTTCATTTTCTTTCAATTTTACATTATTCCTATTTTTACTGTTTTGTATATTATATGTTTATATTTTATTTTATATTTTACATGTGCTGACCTATGGCCAAAAAAAATTGGTAACTCCTAACAGTGTATGCTTCCTCTCTTTCTTTACAAAAGAAGCAAGGAGGCATAGAAATGCAATTTGTAATCTGAATCACAACCCTTTCTCTAAACACAGTGACTGAACAGCCATTAAATCAGAAGCTGGAACTGTAGTCACTGGAACCATTTTGACAGCATTTTCACAGAAATAAACACTTTAAAATGTAGTTTTCAGAAACAAAATATCTACCTTTCTAAAACTTCATTTCTAGTCATTTCAAATGTAAACATGTAGCACTTCAAGAAACACCAGATTTAGGAGATTGTTACATTATGTTTCCTCCCAAGCTCAATGTGGGCTGAAACTTTTAAAAAACTTGTGTTACCACACACCTCCATGCTTTTGCAATGTTTTTGCAAAGTATTAGAGAAATCCGGATCAGGTACGGGATGCTTCCAGACTGGGCAGAGAGGCATGCAATAAGACCAGTTAAAAAGTTTCAGCCCACACCAAGGTTGGGAGGAAAGGCAGTGCAATAATCTTCTTAGTTTGGGATTGTCCCCAGCCTTGCATCATCCATTTCAGACAATGCAGGCCAAATCTGGTGGATCTGGCCCATTCCTGGGGTAAACAGCCTTGATCCTGGGTCAGTTTGATCCCTGGTTTGCCATGGAGTTATTTGGAAATTCTGTGGCAAACTGTGGATGTTTACAAAGCCCCCCACACTCCTTAACTTGCTGCACCATTACTGATACTGAGAAACTCCCTGTTGCCACATGATATGGAAATGGTGTGCCTAGCTAAGTGGATGCAACCAGTCACCCCCTTTCCATATCAGATACAGTGATAGGGATGAGGAGCTTCTCAGTACCAGGCATAGTTCAGCAAGATAAGGAGTTCTTGCAGGTCAGCATGGAGATTGGAGGGTAAATGCCTACCTGGCCCCATGGTGACCTGGGGACTGACCCCGGTGAGCACCAAGCCTGAATAGCATGGACTCAGCCCTTGCTATCCTGGTTCCATCTGCTCAGCTTCTTTGAAAGAGACCTGTTTGGCTTTAGTGAAGAACATGGAGGAGGACCTTCTCAGCAGCTGCTCTCAAACTGTGGAATTCCCTCCTAGAGAAGGCTGGCACCTCTCTGTTATCCTGCCAGCAGGCAAAGGCATTTTTGTTATGACTAGCTTTTGGACACTAAAGGCCTAAGCAGACTGCCAGAAATAGTGCACATTAAATTGAGGCACTGCCCTGGCTCAGTGCTAGGGAATCATGGGAACTGTATTTTTTTCTGGGACATTGAGCCTTCTCTGTCAGAGAGCTCTGGTGCCACAATAAATTACAGTTCCCATGATTCCCTAGCACTGAGCCAGGGCAGTGCCTCAATTTAATGTGCACTATTTCTGGCAGTCTGCTTAGGCCCTATCTGATTCTTGCAGTTACTTTTTCTGTATTTTTCCCTCAACTGTGATATTATAAATGCTTTTATTTTACTTTTATTCAGTGATTTTTGTTTTTAAAAAGTGATCATTTATCATACTGTTATGATTCATTTTAACTGTATTCTGTAGAGGCAAAGAATAGAGAAACTTCATAAATTATATAACTTGTTTGTAAGAAGTCAGAGGAGTTTGGCTGGTCACTCTTATAAGCGCAATGATGGGGTGTCTCTGTGTTGCATGTCTTCAAGTCATTTCCGACTTATAGCAATCCTAAGTTGAACCTATCGCAGGGTTATCTTGGGAAGATTTGTTCATAGGGGGTTTGCCTTTGCCTTCCTCTAAGGGTGATAGACTGTGACTTGCCCAAGGTCATTCAGTAGGTTTCCAAAGCTGAGCAGGGATTTGAACCCTGGTCTCCAGAGTCACAGTCCAACACTCACACCTCTACACCATGCTGGCTTTCAGGGATGGACTGCCTTCCATAATTTTGGTATCCTGGAAGGTGCTCAAAGATGATGCAGTCATTAGACACATTGGTTAACATCTTGCTTCTTGACTCCTGTTGCTTTATCTTTGGACTAAAATTGACATGTCCTTGACTATGCCAATAGAGTATATTTTCAATTATTTTGATTTAAACATCTCTAGATTTCCTTTCATTCATCACTATATGTGTAATTAAATAGAGATACTTTTAGAATCAAGAAGGCATACATATTCTTAATTTAAATTACTGACATCATAATAATCATAGCTTGGAAAAGGAGCTTTTAAATTACAGCCAAAATCTGCCAGTCAGCATGAAAAAACCCTCCATGAAGATTTTTCTAAGGAATGAAAGCAAGTTTTTACTTTAAAAAATAACTTTACAATGCTTGGGGTGGAGGAGCCTGTAACTTTCCTAACTGGCAGAATTACCAAAAGCTTATATCTGATGGTTTAAATCTACCATAATTTAATTGTGGTGCATTTTGTGTCCAGAAATTGATATTCAGATTATGCCTACTTCAAAACATTGTAATGAAATTATACTGGTAATAAAAGCAGAATTACAACACTTAGAAATAGTCAAATAATGACAATATCTTATTTTCTGTCTTTCAAAGTCATTTGGATGAGAAGGAAAGTCATTTGGATGAGAAGGGGAAAAAAAAAAGCATTTTCTAACCACTGTCTGGGGGGAAATAGCTCTCATATGATTAAGGCTGATATTCTTCCTCTATTTGCTATTCTGTACACCTAGAACCATTTATTTGCTACTCAGTGATGAAAATTGACATCAAGCTCAGTGTTTAAAATTTTAGCAAACAGACCCTGTTTAAAAAAAACACCCTCATATATTTGTTGGCATAAAACACACTGAGATAAACTCATAATTTTAAAAACATACACAATGAGGTATATTTAACAATTACCCCTCTCTAACATAGAATGTAAAAGTGCCTTAAGAATTATTGATCATTGTGCAGAATTGTTTTGAGGATTGTTATTATGCAGTGGTACAACTAAACATTGCTGTAGCAAAGGAAACAAAATAGAAAGAACCAAAAAGAGTGCAGGGATGATATCCACAGTAGACATAATCTGCAGTTTTGGTTTTGCTTTTTATTGACCTTCAAAGGTTTGGATGTAGAGAAGTCTGGGTTAAAGAATTCTAAAACTAAGAGGAACTTTGCATAGGTTATGGCTGTATGTTAGAAGAAGATGTTGGCATCAAAGTCCTGACCAAGTCACACAAAATGGATTGGATGCTCCAAGTATTTCCTTTAAAATAAACCTGAGAAAATGATAAATTGTTTTGCTCAGAAGTATTTGACCTCTTCTTTTTATAACTGCAAGAGGAAAGTGAATGTAAAGACTGTTGACAAATATATTTGGATTACTTTAATTCTGTAAAAAGATTTTAATTGAGATTTTTATTATTATTTTAATGTTGGGCTGGGTCCTCCCCCCCCCCCATTATTTTGGTTGAATTTGCTTAAATTGCCCCATAAATTGGGCTCATGCTGTACATATATGTATAAAAATAATTGTCATAATACAGTTATATGCCTATTGCAAAAATATATTCAAGTACAATAAATAAATAATTAGTAATAATGGCAGCAGACAAGCTATAACATTGTATTTGAAATAATTTTAGCTGATTGCAAAGACAATAGGAACAGTGTCATTCATTAAAATAGATTGAGTCTATGTGGGCTGCAAACTGGAAAACACATGCAAAGAGGCAGCTTCCACCTTCCACCTGGAAAAAAAAATCCAGAAACTGTCATGACAGCATAGGTCAAGAATCCAGAATAAGGATGAGTGCATATCAGCTCGTAAATCCCATATTTTTCTCCCTCTGTTGGCTACTCATTCACTTCAGTTCTTAGGAATTTATTACAAGGGGAACATTGGAAGTTTAAACAGGTAAGAACACATGATTATCAAGCATATTAGGCACAAATGTGCAAATGGTTTTCACATGACATTGTGAGCAAACTGCATAGAATCTGACAAGAAAATGACATGAACCAGCAAATAGGCATTTTGGGGGAAAATATTGTAAATTCATTTCCATTTCATTCACAAATTCACTTTTTGTGTGTGCAAATGTTGTAGTTGTTGTCAGATTCCCCATGGTTCTTCCAGTGCTGCAGGGTAATACAGCAGGGGTAGGCAACCTTTCCCCTTTAAGGGCCAAGGGACTTCAGCTCCCAGAAGCCTCAGCCATGTTGGCCAATAGTCCCATGTTGGCCAATAGCTCCTGGGATTCTGGGAGCTGAAGTCCCTCGGCCCTTAAAGGGGAAAGGTTGCCTACCCCTGATACAGGGCAATGCTGTAACACTGCTTATAAAGCTCCTAAAATAAATACCCTCCTTTTTTAGTAATCAGAGCTCTTAAAACAAACAGCTAATGCAAGGGCAGAGAGAGAGAGAGAGAGAGAGGAAGGAGAGTGAATGAATGCTTGCCTCCCAGTCTGAGTTCCCATGTGCTCCTCTGTGTGTGTGTGTCTCCTGCTTCAACCCTCCCTTCTAGCCAGAGCACAGAGATCCCCAAACTGTTCCCTTTAAGGGATTTTAGACTTCAGCTCCCAGAATCCCAGACTATTGGCCTACATAGCTGAGGATTCTGGGAGCTGAAGTCCAAATCCCTTAAAGGGCACAGTTTGAAGATCACTTAAGCCTTCTCTCCTAGCCAGAGCCAGTTCAGACAATGTAGGCCAAATCTTGTGGATCTGGCCCATTCCTGGAGTAAACAGCCTTTATCCTGGGTCAGTTTGATCCTTGGTTTGCCATGGAGTACTTTGGAAATTCTGTGGCAAACTGTGGCTATTTACAAAGCCTCCTCCACTCCTTATCTTGCTGCACCATCACTGATACAGACTGCCTATGCAGATGGGTGACCATGAGCACTCCTTGGCCCCAATCCACTCTTTCTCCAGCCTTAGAAGGAGCGCTAAAATAGCGCTCCTTTCACAAGGCACGGAAAGGGCACCACAAGAAGCATCACGCACCTCTTCGACGTCTCTTCCAGCTCAACGTGTTTGGACACTGAGCTGGAAGAACATAATTGGAGTGCCCATAATGTGAAATGATGGGTGCTCTGATTACACCCAGCATGAGGCTGCCCCTTAACTTCCTTGCCTCCAAGGAAGCGCCGTCTGCAAAGGGAGAGAGAAACTCCCTGTTGTAACCGGGCTCTAAAGGAAAATGGTTACTCCAGCTTAGACATCAGGAAGGGCTGCCAGACCCAGAAAAACCCAGAGGACTGAAGACAAGCAG
>JAIPUX010001880.1:4076303-4128783 GCA_020142125.1 Phrynosoma platyrhinos | reverse complement strand
CCATTAACAACAGAACAATACCTATTCAACACAACAACACACAGTTCATCTGGAACCATTCTTCCCTACCCAGGGTCTCACAGTATATATAGTCCTATTCTCCTCCATTCCAGTTTTCTCTGAAGATGCCAGCCACAGATGCTGGTGAAACATCAGAAAGAAACTCTTCTAGAACATGGCCACACAGCCCGAAAAACCCACAAAAAACTAAGTTCTTGAAGGTCTTATAGAAACAGCTACTGAGGCAAAGGCAGGTACAGAGCAAGTGAGATAGAGAAAAGTCTGAGTTGCCCCTTGCTCTTTTCTATATATGTCTGTCTGTCTCCAGTTTCAGCCTTTTCCCATAGCCAGGGCTCTTAAAGGAACAGCTGCTGAGGGAAGTAGGCAGGGACACATACACACACACACAGGGATTTGTTGTGGTCTACATGTGAAAATCACTTGCACATTTGCTCACTTTTGTGTGACATGTGCACTTTAATCATTACCGGGGTAGAGGCACATTTGGTCACATCATGTGAAAACCATTCATGCATTTGCATGTGGGTTAATCTCAGGTCCTGCATGGGATAACAGCACTTTGACTGCAACAGCTATTTGTGCAATAATGGGTTCTTACCATTTCAAACTTCCAATTTTTACCCGTGTGATAAACTCCTTAGTTCAAGGGCTTTTAAAGCCCTTTCCACTTTCTCTCTCACATATCTGAAGGACTGCCTTCTTCCAAATCAGCCCTTTTCTGTTGTTAGATTGAAAAATGGGGGGGGGGAATCCGATTATCCTCCTCAACCTCCCTGTAGTTCACAGCAATGTACCCCAAAGTACTGGAGGCAACATTACAACACTTCTTTGCAGCATTTTCAGCCAGCTTTTCTTCAGTTAAGGTGATATGGGGTTTGACAGCTCTGTGGAGGTAGAAGAGCGAAACCAGGCTTCTTTCATGAAGAACCATTTCAATGGGGGAGGCAATGGTGAATTTCCAGGGGTTTTGAGGGCCATAAGGTGGGACTGCTTGCAACACAAAAGTGGCAACACACGAGACATCTTAATAGCTCTACTACTCTTGCAAAGAATAAAAGTGCACCTATCTGAACTTCAGTACACCTCAAGCAACACAATCTGACCATTGTTAAGTCCCCCATTGGCATATCACCATCTCCTTGTTCAAGCTGAAACTATAAATACAACTATAATTCATCACACTAAACCCACAATAAATTACAGGAGAACACGAAACATGACCAGAGGAATCACAACTAGCTAACTCCAGTGAAAAAAACCTCCTTCAAAAAGCAACTTTTAATAGGGATAGCAAAATACTGTTTGAAAGATAGTACTATAAGATAATATATTTCAGTTAGTCTCAAAGCTGCTGCAAGATCCCTTGGCATACTGATTTTCCAGGCTAACATGGTTACATATTTGATGGGAAAACAACTATTTGTTATTATTCATTTACAGGTCAAAAAACAACAACAGAGTTCCTGACAGTCAAGAAACTTCATTGGGAAACATGATTGGCCAGTTAAAATCTCGTCAATCTTGTCTCCCTAATAGTTTAACTTCCCACAGTATTGTGTAATAATTGTTATGTGTAGCTTTTTTAGTGCATGACTTTTTAAATGCAGACAACCTGTTTTTTGCGCACACACAAAAATCTCCATTTACTTCAGGAAAACTGTTTTTAATACAGAAAATGGGGGCTGGTGTGGGGGAAGTGTTGCAAAAATAACAAAACAAAACATGTTGGGTTTTTTTCATCCTTGAAAGCAAGGACAAAAGAGTTACCTGTGTACATCCATAGCTTCCACATAGCTTTTGGAAGCTAAAAGGATACCACATTTGAAGTTGTAGGCTTTCATGGCCGGCATCCATAGGTGTTTTTTTTTGTGTGTGTGTGGGTTTTTCAGGCTGTGTGGCCATGTTCTAGAAGAGTTTATTTCTGACGTTTCACCAGCATCTGTGGCTGGCATCTTCAGAGAATACTGGAATGGAAGAGAGTGGGTCTATATATACTGTGAGACCCTGGGTAGGGAGGGGTGATTCCCATGTAAACTGTGTATTGTTCTGTGTTGAATAGGTTTTGTTTTGCTGTTAATGGCATGGCTTCAGGGTGAGAGGATATGCACATAAGGATATTGTCTGCTGGGAAAGCCCCTGGCCCTGGTTGGTTTTCCATTTGCATTTGCTGAGTGCTGATTTTCTTATTTTGTAGGACTGGTAGCCAAACCTTGTTTACTTTAAGGGTTTCTTCTTTCCTGTTGAAGTTGTCAGGGAGGCACTAAGTTGGATGCTGCTGATCTAACTACATATTAGTCCTTTTGAGTTACAATGTAGATCCCAACAAAATGCTTTCAAATGACAGGTTAGAGTTTCAAGCAGAAAAGGGGACAGGGGACAGGGGGAGACTTTTTTTAGCAGATGAAATCTTTAACTGGGATTAGGTCCATTGGAGAGAAAAGTGGCTGGAGAAAAAGGTTGTAATGGAGAAAGACAAGAGGGAGATAAAAGGAACAGAAGCCCTGTTGTCTACTGCTTCTCTGTTTAAATTACCCCAAGTGTTTTATACAATTTCATTGTATTTCATTATAACATACAATTAAGCTAGAAAAGTCCAACACATTATTGGTGTTTAAGCCACAGGGGTCACTTAGAACCCCATCACAGCTGAGTGCATAATTTGAGAACTTGAATTTTATATACAAAGTAAAGATGGAAGGAAATAGATTACCTACAGATATATAGGTAAGCTTTTAAAAGGAGCAAAGAGGTATTTAACATTCCTCCCACACATATAAAAAGATGTCTTCATCACTAGATAGATTAATGCAGCAATAAAACAGAAATCCAATTTTTATTCTCTTTGGCTTAATTGTATTAATGATGATTCTTGACAGTTCCACTTCATCCAAAAATCTTATATATGGTTCTGAATAAGTCAATAAAAGTTCTAGCCATTAAATAATAAAAGTATTCTTGCAAAAATGATACCTTGTTCTTAGGAAATTCCACATAATTATCAAGAAAAAAACAAATTGTTGTGACCTGGAGTTCTATGTACATATGGAGCTCCCCCCACCCCCCATGTGTGTGCGGATTTTGACAAATAGTGTTCTGTAAAGGAGTTTACAAGTGGCAACTCAGAAATGTCCATTTCTCCAATGAGAGATGGAGATCACTATTATGTTATAAAATAGCATTCCTTTCTACTAACTAGCTGTGGTCAGGTATTGAGTGCCCCATAGAATTAAGTGATTGATTGTTCAATCTCTGAACCACACGGATAGCATGAAGAGGTGTTGCTAGAAATGTGGGTCAAGAAAGACTTGGCATATTCAGAGGAAAGCCATCAAACCTGAAATAGCCTCTGGTATCCAGATCTAGCAAGCACATTTACAGCCTGGATTTTTTTCAGCCTAGACTCATTAGAAGCTTTGGCAACTCTGATAACGTTTAACCTTCAAAACTTAACAGGCCAAAACTTTGCAAAGCTTTTAACTTAAAGCAGAACTTGATTTTGCTCATTCGCCTATTATTATACAAAAATATGTTTCCTATTTTTATTGGAAGGTCTCGCTGAGTATTTGTTTCCATGAGCATTTAAGACAACAGTCCCTGAACTGATTTTAAGGTGTTTTTTTTTTTTTTTACAATGGTTAAGCAAAGAAAAAAAATATAATCTAAAGAACCAGAAGATGATTAAGGATAACTAGAAGATTTTGCTTATTCTCAGGCACCACACAGAAATACTGAATTGGCAATCTACAAAAAAACAAAACAAAACAACAACAAAACCTCTACTATTCCATTATCAGGCTATTTGTGTTGGTTACATATCTGCATATCTAAGAAATGACAATAAATGATTAGAATAAAATTGGAATTGATGTACATCATTGCTGGATAAACTTAACCAAAGCATTTTATTTTGACTGCCATCATGGCTACTAAGGCAAAAGTTATCTGCATATTTCTGCTCTATTCTAGAAAAGGGTGGTTCACTGTTTCACTTGTAGAACTTATCAGAATCAACAGTTTTCCTCCTAGATGTGAAAAAAATAATTGATTTTAGGAAATGTCAATTTAAGTAGAGTACTTTGAATTTTTAATTCTGAAAAGCCTGTCTTTGAATTTGCATATATTGGACCATCCTTATGAGACTTGACAGAGTTTCCATCTCTTCGCTCACCCCCTGACATTTGTAAGAAACAAATGAACAAATGTATACACCAACTGTTTAACAGATACATTGCAGAAAGATGCAACATTATCCTGCCCAGTTCATTTATAGAGTCATAGGTCCAAAACACACTGAATAAATAATCCAGTTTGAGACCACTTTAACTGTCCTGGCTCAAGGTTAGTGAATCCTGGGAATTGTAGTTTATTGTAGCACCAGAGCTCTCTGAAAGAGAAGGCTAAATGTCTCACAAAATTACAGTCCCCAGAATTCCCTAGCACTGAGGCAGGGCAAATAAAGCAGTTTCAAACTGGATTATTTTTTTCAGTGAATTTTGGACCCTAGAGTCCTGGAATGATGAAGTTGGAAGGTGTTTCATAGGCCATATATTCCAACCTCCTGCTGAGTGCATGATCTCCAGCTAGAGTATCCTCAGCAGGTAACTGTCCAACTTCTTTTTGATGACATCCAGAGAAGACCCCACCACCTCTCTAGGCAATTGAATTTGTTGCTGAACCACTCTTAACTGTCAAGAATTTCCTTCTAATGTTTAGTTGAAATCCACTCTCCTGTATCTTCAAACCATTAGACCTGGTTCTACTCTCTGGAGTAGCAGGGGACAGGCCTACCCTACCCGCTTTGTGACAGCTCTTGAGGTATTTAAAGAGTGCAGTCATGTTACCCCAAGTCTTTTCTTCACAACTGATCATGCCTGTCTCCTTCAACCTTTTCTCATATGTCTTGTTCTCTGTACCTCTTATAATCCTTTTTGTCCTTCTCTGAATTTGTAGCAGAAGAATGGGACAGAGAGACACCACAGACTGAAGGAAAGATAATTTATTCTGAAAAAAACAAAATTATGCTAGCAGGCTCAACAGGAAATAGCCTTCCAAGGATGCTGAACTCTGGTTTAAGAAAAATAAGAATCTTATATACTGATCTTTCAGGCATATAGGAAGACCACTCCCTCTTTCCTCTCTAGTTCAGTTAGTTTCACAATATTCAGCACTTTTTACTAAGCAGACATTGCTTTCAGAACATAGGAGTTTTATGTAGAAAATGTTTACAGTTCAAGATGACTGTGGCTTTATCAATGCAACCTTGACAGCAGTACAGAGCACAGAGCTAAGAGAAGCAAATAGACAGATAGAAAAAAATTCCAAAGTCTCAACTAGAGTCACAGTTGATTATCTAGTCTGACCCCGAATCATAGGCAATCATGGACGGTCATTTTAAAATACAATTTTCAGACAATTGGCTACTTCAGACTCCAACTTGTCTATATCCTTCATAAAATGAAGCACCTAACCCTGAAGTCAGTACTTTAGATAAGGCCTGACATACTTCTCTCTTCCTGGAAACTTTACTTCTTTTAATACAGGCTAAAATATTATTCACCTTTCTTTGCTGCAGCATCATACAACTGACCCATCTTCAATTTATGATCAACAATAATCCCAAGGTCCTTTCTGTAGTACTGTTGAGCCATAATGTCCCCCAGCCTATACCTATGAATTTGTTTTTAGTGGCCTAAATGTAGAATTTTGCATGTCTCTCTATTTAATTTCATTTTATTAATTTCGGCTTAGTTTTCTAGTTTATCTAGGTCCCTTTGAATTTGTTGCAGTTACCAAAATCTGAAAAAAAACCATCATATTTGGGATCAAAATATCTTGACATTTGAAAATGCCAGTTAGAATATATTCAATACTGACCAATGCTGATTTAAAACAGTATTGTATGACTTGGACCCATTTCCAGCAGGTGTATTTGGACATCACAATAAACCAGAATTTAAGAGAAGTCTGGTTTGTTAATGTTAAGCCAGTGGGTTGGTATACACTGGCTAATTGGTCCTGTTTGTAGAACCATGGTTTATTGAGTTGAGCACATCTGGCAGAACTGGTTTTCTGGCTTGTCTTTGCTTTGGTAAAACAATAAAATAATGAATGGTTTGTTCTCAGGCTATTTCTAGACTTGTTGGGGGAAAGAAAAGCCAGAGTACCAATTCCTCCCATGTTTACAAGTCACAATAAACAAATAATAGAGCAACAGTTCATGGTTTGTTTAGTTGGTCCTTCTTGTAGTGGAAGCAATTAGAAAGGTGCATCAGCATGCTCTCATACTTCTGATATTAACATACCGTTAACATCTAGTCAGCCACCATACATTTTATTACCGGTAATCTCTCCTTCATGCTGGAAAACCAGATCTTTTGACACTTGAAATGTATAACTATTTGCCAGTTCTCTCTTTTTAAAACATCAGGCACTCAGGAATTTCATTAAGGAAATGCTAGTCAGTGCAAGGTACATATTAGTAATGGGACAAAGTGATGCTGAATCAGAGGTGGTATTTAAGCCCAATTGTTAGTGCATCCCTTAAAGCTAACAGAGAAAATCAATACAATCTACTTTACAGGCTGATTGGTGTTAACCTTGGAATGGATTTTAATATGCCAAAGGCTATTTTGGAAACAAAGGAACATTTAATAAATATGATACTGAAGCTAGTATTCTTCCCAATTTACCAGGAGGTGTGTTTGCAATCCAGGCTAGGGTGGGGTGGTTGGGCATCATGCCATTTATAGTGCTTACTGGGCTTCTTCTTCCCAGAAGCTCATATGCTTAAATGTGAGATCTGGGAAGTGACAGGAACCACCACTTAACAGATTTAAAGTTGTTGGCTAATGGAGAAGACCAATGTGAAATCTTTGTTGCAAGTTTCACTCAGGTCGGGTGCTGGAGTACATAAGGAAGCTTCCTCAGCACTCCAATCTCAGTCTGTTTGAAGCTTCAACCCACCAAATTTCCTACAAGTAAAGATTATAAGTGGTAATTATTTTTGTTTTGTCACCACTTTGTAGGTGGTTTGGTAGGATCTGGATCTACAAAACTGATATTTTGGTGTTGACAGGCTCACAAAATTTGGAGGGGGATCCCATGCAGGACTTTGGGGGTGTGAGCAGCAGAGAGGCACCAGGTTTTGTCACCCTCAGGTACTGGAAGAAGTGATGCAGTGGAGTTTGCCCAGGTGGTATTGCAGCCATTCCTAATGTCACCAGGCAAGGTGGCCATCAACTCATAAACAAACAGGTGGGTTCCCTGGAAATGGATGCATAGCATCACCAAATATATGAGCATTGTTAATGAATGAATTGTTGCCTTATTTTCTCCAGCTCAATCTTCTCATATGTTTTGTTGCAGTTAGTGGGCAAAGCTCCTCCCCTATCTGCAATAGCAGACCAAGGAACTGGGAAAGAAAACAACAACAACACAGGACACTCTTTAATGTAAGGTGAAAAGTGGAGCATGGTCTGAACTGGACCTCAAAGTAAAGAGTGAAATTTTCAAGGCATATCTTTGACCCTTCATGAAGAAAAAAATATTTTTAAACTACAATCAGCACAAGTATAGATATGTGTGTGGATGTATGCAATTTTTGCACAGAGTATCTTTTATTTAATCTTGGATGCAAACACTGTGTAATGTAAAGAATGAAGCAGTGGCAACCTGTGATAAGCAGTGATTCTTAGTTCTGAAAGGGAGGATAACTATGAGGGGATGCAGATGGGCAGCCATGGACACTTTGCACCATCTGCAGAGGCCCTATGTTACTTTAATGGATTCTGAAAACTGCTAGCCCAAATGGCAAGAATACAGAATGCAGAATTCACACCCAGAATATGTGCTCAGTCTCCCTCACTCTATGGTTGTAAAATGAGCTACAGCTAATAATGTCTTATATTTTTATGCCAGTTTTCAAGACAGTGCTGTCTGAGGATGGCTCTCACCCCCCCCCAAAAAAAAAACAAACACTAAGCTTTAAAAGTAATGTACAGATGGGCAAACTTTTTTTAAAAAAAATCAGTCAAAAATATTGTTCAGCCCAGTATAATGGAAACTGAAACATCCCCCCATAGAAGGCCTCTGTGAGAAGAGCATGGTACTAAAGAGACAAAGAATGTGGAAAACACATATAGGATTCCATTTCCAGGGAATCTCTATTTCTCTTCATTTTAAAAAATAAAAAAGAAGAGCAAGAATGTGGCTGACAAGTTGTAGAGATATACTCAAAAGTGCATAAATTATTTGCTGAGTTCATTGGTCTTCAAGGACATTAAAAAGACTACCAAAGATTGGGAATAGGTCTTTAGCATCCCTATAACTAGCACATTCAGGGGAAAAAACATAGTCAAGTGCTATAGAGTAGGTGATGAAAAAAAAGAGAAATTATATTCATCTGTTCAGTTTGCATGAAGTCTACCATAGAGAATTCAGTTTTTCTTGGAGCAGTATTTGAGTTGCCTGGACTCTGAATTTTAACTTTTGTTAGTACTGAACACACATAACACTATGCATAGAAACCTGACATCATCAGATGCCGAATGTACTTATTAATTTATTAGGGACAAGGCTCCTTTCAAAAGACACAGACATTTGGGACACCAAGAACATGTCCTCATCACTAATGTGCTATACTGTGTTTCACTTCAAATGAAGACTCGTATTGTTTTATGTTCCTGGCGACCAAAACCAAAAAATACACCTCTATGCATAGGAAACTGACAACAGATCTGAGGTTTCTTCTAGCTACCCCTTTCTTCTACATCTGTATTTTTATGCAAAAGTTTATGGGGCTATTGTATGAAGAAATATTCAAAGGACAAATCTCCTCAGGTGCATATGGAATAGTGTAGACTAGATAACAGATTCACCACCTCTTCTATTGTCTCTGAGAATGAATCCCCAACTGATGTAGCTTCTGAGATGTCTCTGTGTCGAGGGAGGTATTGCCATTATGAATGTGTTCTTCCAATTATCCTATATTCCTTATATTGTTTACTGACTAGATCTTTGTTCCATATGGACACAACTTATTGTTTGTTTGTTTTTGGCTCTGCAGAAAAACTATCTGAACAATAATCTGATTAGTTCTTCCCTAATGTGATGCCCAATCTTTGATGTATGGTCGCTAAATTGTTGTGCTACTTTTCTTTATCTGTACCTGGAAAAAATACACCTTCCATAATCATGATCAGTGAATAGAGGGCTACTTTGTTTCATACAGCTTTTCCTGGTTCCTTGGAAAGTGCCAATTTAGTCTTGCTATAGAATCAGCTAGTCTCAAATGGTAAATGCCACAAAGGGGAATGTTGATTTAAAATCAGCAGTGTTTTGTAGCATTTAAAAGACTAAAGAAATATTGTGGTTTAGGCATCTGTAGACTTGAGTCCAGTTTGACAGATGCATGAAGTATTATCCTCAGTTGGCAGATAAATAAAGTTATGTGTACAGAAAAGTAAACATAAATATCAGGACTGAAATACCATGAGATGCAGGAAAGTAACAGTTATCAAACAAAGCAAGAAAAGTTCAGTGACCATTAACTGCCATGGGGACTGGAGATAACACAAGGACAAGTGTTTTAGTTCCAGTTACTTCTGTTGTGAGCATTCACTATTTTTTTTTCAAAATATATTTGAGCATTATATAGAAACTTCACAGACCCTTTGTTCTTCTTTTATTTCTTGGTACTTTGTCCCAGTGCCTCTCTCTCAATCTCTCACCCCCATGTGTATGTGTATGCATGCATATGTATTTTTTATTCCATGAATATTCTAGTCCATAAAATTTTTAATTGCATCCAGAGACTCTTTCACAACATACGTTTATAGCACTATGATTCCACTAGAACGGTCATTGCTGCACTCTGAGGAATTCTGGAGTCACTAGTACACTCTGGGTGAGAATTCTAAACATCCCTCCCTAAACTATGAATCCCAGAATCCCACTGGATGGAATTATGTCAATTAAAATATAACTATAGTGCTATAAATGTATTGTTTGAGAGAGCCACAAGTTCTGACAACATGGTATTCATGCTTGGCTCTTTTGTATAAATCAGTTCTACCAGGCAGCATCTTGTCATCCAAAATAGAATAAGCATGGGGAGTATTTCACTTTTATTCATTTTAGGAAGAATTTACAAAAACAAAAACTAGTGGATTTATCCCTCCCAGAAATTAGGAAAGACACCCCCTGATGAGTCGGGAGGGGTTTCTTGTTGTGCTGGCCAAATAAGGACAGGAGACACCTGGTTGGTCAGGGCGCACGGGAGAATAATACACTTGTGCGCCTTGACCAATAAGTTTGGACTATATCCACGTCTCGCAAAGTTTGGATCCTGTGAGAATTGGGGGCTACGTTTGTTATTTATAGCTTCGCTGCCACGTGCAGTCAGCCATTTTAAGAGTTGAGACGGAGAGAGTAACATCCCTCTGCTCTTTACTTTTGGCGATTGGCTTGCTCAGCTTCTTCCTTGCAAGTTTGGCTTTTGCAGTTTTAGCTATTGCCTAATTTAATTGTACTTCTATCTCGCTTATACAGGGGGCTCAGGGATTTCTTTGAGCATCCCAGGGGAGGAGTGAGTGAGGCCTTCGAGCTGGCCTTCTGGGCCTTTAGAACCTCTGCATCCCGAAGTCTCGGGGATCTATACCCGAGGAGGGTCCTGCGGGAAACATCTTCACTAGGTGCATTGACCTGGTATCTGTTTCAGGCCCAGAGACACCCCGGTCACTCAAATTGGTAAGGTCAGGACCCACCGATGGTCCGAGAGGTTTGGCTGCACTTCTCCCCAGCGGTGAGTGTGTGAAGACAGCTGTCTTCGGGTGAGAGCTCCACGTAGGACCTTCAGTGGACACCTTTCCTGTGGTGGTTGCCAGTGATGCTCCTGGCTGTGGTCTCTCATTTGAAACTTGGGAAAGGGCATCCTGTTAAGGCCTGGTGATAATCATCCACGATTGAGTGATTTTGTTGGGGCCCATGTTTTTCCACTGAGTTCAGGATGCCACGCAGTAAGGCCCAATCTAAATGGCACGTGACTTCTGCCGCTCCTACTGCAGGTCACTCTGCTTCTAAAAGGCCTTCTAAGCCTAGCAGCAGAGAAGATGAGATAGTCGCCCAAGTTGTGCAGTCGGGGAAAACTGTTCAGGCTTGTGTGGCACTTTGCAACCAACTTGCACAGAAAGAACTACAAGCTGCTGCCTCCACTTCGAGCGCAATCCCTTCGGGTCTTGGGAACACCAAAGTGTCTTCCTTGGTGGTGGCATCTGAGTCTCAGCTGGTCATGGCAACACTGGGCCCGTCGGTGGATTCGGCAGTGGAGCTCGGGCAGCCCATTATTGCCGATGTATGGGACCTCTTACAAAGAGTCCCGGGTTTGGCGACACAGGGCTTGGTTCCCCCTGTTTCTGGGCAGCCTACCATAGCTGATTTATACAACCTCTTACAAGGGGTGGTTCTTCCAGGTGCTGCTATGGAGCGGACTGGTGGTGCCCAGGGAGGCAATCAAGCTGCTGCTGCCTCTGCTGCTTTGGACACCCGAGCTGTTTTGGGGCCACACTTCAGGGGACCACTGTGGTCAGGTGGTGAAGCTTCTCAGCAAGCTTCAGGTTTATCTCCTAATACTGCACTTGCTAATAGGCCTACCTCGGTATGGGCTCCAGGTAGCCAGGTTGGGCAGGGTGCGGCTGTGGAAAGGCCTAACCCTTTGGTTTCTAATGCATCTGGGCAGGCACCTGCAACTACACAGGTCTCTGACATGCGGATGCAGGGTGGTCAGCCTTTGGCTGCTGCTAGCACCACATCAGTGGTGCCTATTTCTGGTGCTCCTCCATTGCCAGGAGTGGTTGGGCATGTGGAAGCTACTCCTTATGCTAGTATGTCTACACCCCTTGGTTCACACTTTCCTCTCTCCACTAAGGAAAGGATTTGGAGGGGCAAATACATTGATTTATTTACTTTAACTTTCAGGGATCCTGAACCAAGAATTATGGTGAAGGATGGGGTTGTGTTTAGTTTGCCAAAAGAGTTCCAGACCCTCAAACACCCTAAGCTTGAGTGCAATTTTGTTAATTTGATTATGGGCTTCACTATTTACGGGGGTGTTATTGAAGAAAAGGAACCTCTGAGATCTCCTGATTTTTCTAAATATCAGGAGATCATGATAAAAGTGTATACTAATTGTCACCATAATTCAAGGGGTGCAGCTTGGCTCCAATATGATGAACAATTTAGGATGAGGGTAGCACAGGATCACTCCTTATCTTGGACACATGTGCAGTCTGAGCTTTGGGCTGATGTTATGGTGGGGGCCTCCCTCTCGAGCAGGTGTGACAATGGCTTTGTCCCGATGGTTACCTTGCTGAGAGGGCCAAATGCGAGGCCTGTCATGGATGAAAAAAAGACAGTTTGGTATATGCTGGGACTTCAGTGCTGGCAAGTGTAAAAGACAACCCTGCAGGTTTGACCACAGGTGTAACACCTGCGGGGGTGGCCACCCTGGAAATTCCTAGGTTAGAGGTAAGCAACCAGGAGGTTGTGCTATCTCACAGCCAGTGTTGCTTGGGGGGAAAGGCCCCATCACCAATTAATTTGGATATCATGGAGGCATGGTTAAAAAATTACCCTAACAGAGAGGCTGCTTTATATTTGTTTCAAGGTTTCACTGTAGATTTTCACATTCCTTATACAGGTGTCCTGGATTGCAGCCAGCACACACAAACCTACGCCGATAAGGATGGCTCAACAAGGTAACTAGCTATGCAGCTGAAAATAGTCCACCAACCTTGCAGGAAGTGAGAGAAAGAGCAAACCAAAAGCCAGAGCTGAAGTCAGGAACACAGGGGTCACGATAGTCAGTTCAGTCCAAGGTCAGGTCAGACAGAGGATAACAATAGTCCAGTCTATTCCAAAGTCAAGAATCAAGGCCACAAAGAGTTAAGATACAGGGAGCCAGTGGAACCAGCAATCACACCAAAGGATCATGCAATAAACTCTGGCATTGAGTTGGCATCTCTCTGCTTCCTAAATAGGGGATGCCCTCCCCCGTACCAGATGAGGCTGATTAGCTAATTGCCTCACAGCAATTCTCTCGGATCTGTGTCTGCCAGCACTTTCAGCCCTGTGCTGCCTGAAGGAAGGAACCTTCAAGCCTGATTCCTCCCCAGAGTCACCACTAGGCTGCTGTACCACCAGAGGAATCCCATGAATACTAGGACCTGGCTGAGCCTCCTCCTCTGGAGCTGGGAGATCAGGGCTGGGCTCTGGCAGAGCAGGATTAACACCTGGTGTAGCCTCAATTACCTCTTGCTCTGGAGCAGGATTAGCCCCTGGTGTAGCCTCAATTACCTCTTGCTCTGGAGGAGCCCCATCCTCCTCCTCATTCTCCAAGACCTGCTCTTGGCTGGCCATGACATCAGGCCCTAGGGTTTATCGTTTTGCACCCAATGCTCATTCAGTGAGGGACTTACCAAATGTAGTAAGGGATAAGTTAGATAAGGAAATAGCAGTAGGGAGAATTTCAGGACCCTATGATCAGTTGCCCATCCCCACACTGCGCTTATCCCCATTGGGTGTAGTGCCTAAAAAAGCTCCAAGGGAATTTTGGCTAATGTTACCCTAAAAGGGAGTCAGTGAACAATGCTATTGACCCCAAAATTACTTCAGTTAAATACACATTGTTTGACTCAGCTGTTAAGATGATTAGGAACTTAGGCACAAGAGCCCTGCTGGCTAAATGTGACATTACATCTGCATTTAGACTCCTTCCTGTATACCCAGATGATTTTGACCTACTGGGTTTTCAGTTTGAAGGAAAATTTTATTTTGACAAAGCTATGCCAATGGGATTTTCTATTTCTTGTTCAGCTTTTGAGACATTTAGTACTTTTCTCCATTGGTGTGCAGTTAAGAGAACTGGTAATAGAGCTATTGCCCATTATTTAGATGATTTTCTAATTGCTGGTATTCCTAATTCTTATCAGTGCCAGAATACTTGTATGTTGTAAACCGCCCGGATTGGGCAACCATTGGGCGGTATATAAATAAATTTTATTATTATTATTATTATTATTATTATTATTATTATTATACTATAGTTCAATTTCAGGAACTGATGCAGGAGCTTGGAGTGCCTTTAGCAGAGGTGAAGACAGAGGGGCCACACACCCAGCTTACTTTTTTGGGCATCAAGATTGATACCATAATTGGAATTTCTCATTTGCCCAATGAGAAACTGGTGGCCATGAAGCAACAAGTTGAGATCATGTTGGGGAAGCAAAAGGCTACCCTTCACGAATTTCAGTCCCTTACAGGCCTGTTGAATTTTGCCTGTAGGGTTGTAGTTCCAGGACAAGCATTTTTTGCCAGATTATACAGGGCCACGGCAAGCATAGTGGCCCAGCATCATCATATTAGAATCACAAGGGGCATTTGTGAGGATTTGAGGGTTTGGCACTCCTTTTTGGAGAACTTTAATGGTATATCCTTTTGGAGAACTGAAATGCTGCTGTGGGCAGATTTTCAGGTGCATTCCAATGCTGCTGGTTCCCATGGCTTTGGTGTTTTTTGGAATGGCCAGTGGGCTGCAGAGGCATGGCCTTCTGCATGGGTGGAAAGTGGTCTAACTAAAGACCTTACATACTTGGAGTTGTTTCCAATTGTGGTGGCTGTGCATTTATGGGCAAGCCACTTTCCTTATAAGACTGTTTGGTTTTGGTGTGACAACCAGGCAGTCGTGTATGTTGCAAACTCCCAGTCTTCCAAGTCTCCTAAAATTATGAGTTTGATAAGGGCAATGGTACTACAATGTTTGAAATATAATGTGTTGTTCAGAGCTCAACATGTTCCTGGTTTGCTTAACCCTTTGGCGGACACCCTTTCTCATTTTCAATTCTCCAGGCTCCGGCAGCTAGCTCCCGAGGCATCGTCACACCCGCTGGAGATACTGGCGTTTCTCTGGAACCTTGGAGATTAGAAGTTCAAAGGGTGATTTTAAACTCCATTGCCCTGTCAACATGCAAGTCATACCAAACAGCTTTAAATTCGTTTAGCCAATTTTTGTTAGAAATTGGGAAGGACCTAAAATGGCCTATTAAGGTCGACTTGATCCTTCGCTTCATTGTAACTCTCAGGCAATCTGGACTTTCACCTGTTACTATTAGGGGCAGGCTGGCCGCCCTTGCCTTTTACTCTAGGGCAAAAGAGCAGTGGAAGGATGGTCGAGAGAATCCCTTGTGACAAAGGACTCTCCCTGTCCTTCTTAAGTTATGGGGCCAATTGGCTCAAATTTGTTATTCACCTGGTGAAGAAGCTTTATTTAAGGCAGTATTTGCTACAGCATTTTTTGCTGCTTTGAGGATTAGCGAAATTGTGCCTGGATCTCATAACGATAAATCCGGCAGGGCATTATTGATTTCTGATATTGGTTTAACTGATCAGGGGATTAAAATTCACATTAGGCAATCCAAGACTGATCAGTTTGCAAAAGGTCAGACTATTTTCTTGGCCAAGGTGCAACAGGGTCAAATTTGCCGAGTGGTTGCGATGGGAAACTATCTTAAAATCAGGCCTGATGTGGCTGGATATTTGCTTATTCACCTGTCTGGCTTGCCCTTAACTCAATTCCAGTTTAGGATTGTGTTAAAAATGGCAGTAAAAAAGGCTGAGTTGCCTCATGGAAGTTTTTCTTCGCACTCCTTTCGTATAGGAGCTGTGACAGCTGCAGTCGCTCATGGGTTGAGTGAAGCCGGAATTAGCAAAATTGGCAGGTGGCATTCACATGCATTTAAGTCCTATGTTAGGCGATCAGGTAATGGGACTCCTGATATGCCACTTTAACCTGTTCTTTGTTTCAGTTGGTTTTCTAGGTGGAGACATCTGGATAGTGGGGCACAGTCTGTTTTTTGGGCTGAACACTACCTTTTGGAGCATCGTTATGATAACACCTTGGGCCTAGCCAATTTCAGATGGATTGTCTGGTTTTGTCAAAGGGGAATGATGTGGCCAGCTCTCCTGCCTATGCTGATACAGTTACGATGCTTGTGCCCTGGACCCTGGGCAGTGATAATACACCTGGGGGAGAATGATCTCGTTCCAGTGCCATGCTTGCAATTGTCCAAGCAGATGGTCAGCAACTTGGAGGAAGTGCAGAGGATCTCCCCAGCCACTGTCATTATATGGACTAAGCTTATGCCCAGGTGTTTCTGGCCTGGAGTGCAAAAAGACTTTGTGGTCAACAATGCCCAGCATTGGCTCAATCGCTATGTGGCCAAACACATTACTAAATTGAGGATGTCCTTGGTGGAACACGGCATTAAGCTCGACCAGCCACAGCTGTACAGGGTGGATGGGGTTCACCTCTCTTTGGAGTGGTCGAAGATATATGTTAATGCACTTGCTGACCAAGTGGAAAAGGAGATCAGTGGGGTGGGAGGGAGAGGGGATGCCTAGCTGGGCTGGCCCCCTCTTGTGGCAGGTTATGACCCCACCCCACAGAATAATTTAATTTGGCTAATCAAATTGGGAAAGAAAATTGGCAGAAAACAAATTGACAGGAAATGACGTAGGCACTTAATACTTGACGTCATAAAACTACATGATGTCATATGACCTAATATGATGTCATTTCCAGGGGAGAGGTTTGTTATTTGTTATTTACTGCTGATTGTTTATTTGCTTTGTCATGTGCGGTGAAGGACCACCCACTGGGTGATACACCTTCACTTACACACATGACAAATTGTTATTTATTGTTAATTTTAGACCTTGTACAGTTAATAAATGTTGTGGCCTGTTTTAACCCAAAAGAGGTGTCTTGTGTCCTGTGTGCCAGTACAATACTTGATTCTTAAAGGTGTGAGTGGCACATCATCGTTTATTCAATCATATTCAGTTATGTCCCAAATAGGGCTGCAATTTCATTTTTAACACATTTCTTTCATAGCTACAATGTAGACAAGAACAATTCAAGAAACCAAGACTGAATAGAGAGAAAGCAAAACTAATGCATTTGTCCATCCAGTATCAGAGGTTAGGAGTAAGGATCTTCACTGAGGGAGCAATGAGTAATTTCAGAAATTTTCTTCCCCTTGTGAGTAAATCCTCAAAACCCATACTGTTTTCAATGGCCATTTTCTATTTGGGACTTGTTCTGTGCAAAATCTGTCACATGAGGTTTATTAATCAATAGTAAAGTAGAAATCAAAAGTGAATCAGAAGGAAATTGTGTCACTCCTCATTTGATTCAGCACAATACAATTATAATGCCAAGTATTCAAGATTATTCAGCTTCTTTTGCAGAATTTGAACTATGGATTTCATGTTGAAGAAAAGGTCAGGGTGGATGTTACAAAGTATTATAAAATTTATAAAGAAAACTTATAAAGAATTTACCCAGCGGTTTTTTTGATCAGCATCCTCTGGCTTCTTTTCTGATTGTATTAGATCAGGAAAAAAAAAATAACATGAGCTGCAAGCATGGAAAATAATAACCACCTGCTGAGCTAACCCCAATGTTGCTAAAAGTGCAAACAAACATAGATTGTGCTTCTAATGCAAAAAGCTATGAATTCTAACTCAACAATCTACACATCTCCTTAACACTTTTCACCATCTTCTCTCATGTAGCTTTTTTTCTCTTGGAGAGTAATTTTGTATAGCCAGTATGCCATTTGGGTAAAGGGCAAAGAATGATGCTTGCAGAGATGGAAGAGGGTTTTTGTAGCAATATCAGTTTGGAAACATACTCTTAATCTTTCTTCCCCAGACTCACCCTGAACTGTTTATAAATGACCATGATGCTATATGCAAAACACACGCAGAGTATTGTGGCACTAGTCTTTGGTCAAAAGAAGCCCTACTTTCCTTAGGAATGTGTTTGAAAATACATAAAAAGATAAAGTTAAAACATAGTGAACAACTAGAGCAGCTCTCGAACTGTGCACATAGTGGAATTTTCATGCCAATTTATATAATCCAAATAGGGATAACACATCAAAGGACTTTCAAGGAAAACACTATATATTCCTGAGAAGGCAAGGGCTTCTGAAGACTGCCAGAAATAGTGCACATTAAATTGAGGCACTGCCCTGGCTCAGTGCTAGGGAATCTTAGGAATTGTATTTTTTTTCTGAGACATTGAGTCTTCTCTGTAAGAGAGCTCTGGTGCCACAATACATTACAGTTCCCATGATTCCCTAGCACTGAGCCAGGGCAGTGCCTCAATTTAATGTGCACTATTTCTGGCAGTCTGCAAAGGCCACAAGTTAATATGTTTCTGTGTGGGATCTATGTGTTTCTATGTGGGATCTTCTCTTCTGTCAGAGAAAGAGAACACAGGAGAAAGATATTTTGTTCAGCCAAATCTTGCAAGCCCTAAAACCAAACTGATGTGAGAATATTTTACCACTCCTTTTTTTTTTAACAAGAAATAAAACACACTTCTTAACTGCTGCTTCAATACAGAGCTTTCATTGCAGAGACAGTTCTATCAGAAGTGGATAGAACACAGATTGAGATTTAATGGTAGAAATCTGGATGATTTCCCATTCCCAAATTAAAATGCTAGTCTAGATTATACTGCTAAAATCAAAAACAGGGAAGAGGATTAATTAGGAATCCTGCACAACACTCTTTGAATCTCAGAACTGAATTAAACTTAAACTCAGTTCCTGAAAATAGACTGCTTAATTTTAAGTGTCATCTGCACCAAGAAAATATTAAAATTCCAGATTTTTTGAAAGGGATGGGGGAAGGAGAAAATACCTCATGCATGAAATCTGCCTACCCCAATTTATATCATTCTTGTCTCAGTTTATGGCATTTTGACCTTTGTAGGCAAAGAATGGGCAGATCCCATGTAGCCCTTTTAGTGGCTTCTTCACTCTCTTCTGAGAGATGCTCAGTTGGCCCACTCTCTGTTGTATTTTCTCCAGCAGTAGTGCAATGAGTGTGCTGGTTCTTCATATATAATAGTTTTAATATGGTTTTAACTATAATAATAATAATAATAATAATAATAATAATAATAATAATAATAATAATAATAATAATTATTATTATTTATATACTGCCCTGTGGCAAGCCAATCCGGGTGGTGTACAACAATAAAATACATACAGCTTAAAACAATATAATTCCCTCCTCCCCCCCCCTTAAAAAGTTATTAAATCAGACTCAATTAAAACAATTACAATTAAAACACTAACAAATTAAAAATAAAAATACAAAACAACAAACCCGTGCAACTTCAAGTTCTAAAAGGGGACTATGAAACATTCCTGAAAAAAGGGAGGTCCCAAGATCCCGAGGCTGGGTAATTTAATCTGGAAAGGCCTGCTGGAAGAGATCCATCTTGACAGCCTTTTTAAAGCTGTCCAAAGATGTTAATTGATGGATCTTGTCCGGAGGGCCGTTTCAGAGCCTAAATTACTAAATTACTGTTTTTAAGTTGATTGTTGTTTAATGCTTTTATTATTTTTATATTACACATTGTTTTAACTATTTTGTTTTAATGTACACTGCAAGCATCTCTGGATCTCATATGGGAGAAAAGCAGGACATAAAACAAATAAATAAACAGACCAGCAGTCACCTACAGTGACACTGTAATAAACCAGTAAAGGGAATGTATTTTGAGATTTTCCATATTCTGTCCGAAAACAAATTTAGAATCAGGCTCCAAATAGTAATAAAACCAGCAACAACACATTATTCAACATGTCCTAGCATAAATTTTCTGTGCTGAGAATCTGGCAAACTTGTTTTGGAGACTTAGGAGCTATACAGACCGGCATTAAGGGCCAGCTTGGGAGTGCATGCTGCATGCCCCAATGCCAGCGTCACACCTCCCGCAAGACCAGATGGTGGGCAGTATCATGCCATTTCTGCAGCCCAGCTTTTATACATGCTGTGCTGAAGAAATGATGAAAAGCTGCTGCCACAGTTTCAAAAGCATCTTTTTGCCACTTCTAAACAAGAGCAGCATTTTGCCGCTTTTTTTGGAGCTGGCAAATTGCCAGATTGGGGCCATGGCATGCAGTTGCTGCAGCCCCGATCCAGCATTCAAAGGGGAGGCAGAAAGCTGCTCCTTTGGAGCCATTTGTTTAGCCCCTTAGACATCTTGCTTTCTATGTTTTTAGTTCTTTGAAGGTGGAACCTATTAATCTTAGATTAAATAGAAGTGATCTGATGTGTTTCTCCTATGTATAAAGACAGTCACAGTACTAAAAATGACTTTATAATTAGGTCTTCAGCTCCCATTGGTTGAGAAAGAAAGAGCTCATGCAATATTAATTAACTTTCTTAGGTCCCATTGATTCAAATTATGCTCAGTACAATAAGCCAAAAGGCTATAATACTAGTCTTATAAAGTCATCCACTGTTCAGAATATTTTAGCAATACTGTAGCCTTTAATTATCATAAACCTAAAAGTGTTACAATTGATATATTGGCAGAAACATGTAACAGAACAAGAAGTCAATTAGGACAATAAAATTAAAATTCTAAATTTAATTTCAGAGGGCAATTTGATCCTCCCACTCCATTTGCCTGTTTATTTACAACCATGTTAAAAGTGCTACTACAGTGAAACTGTTTCCACTCTAAATTGTATGCCACACATTTATTTCTGTAAAGAGGTCATTACCATTGTGATGGATGGCAAGTAGATTTCTGCAAGTGCAAGGGGGGGCTAGTATCACTTTCACACCCACATGAAATTGAACCTTTCATATGAAATTGAGAGTTTTCTGGCTCAGTGGAGACTTGAAGCTGATTCTTCCAAGTCTCAGTCCAGCTTTTCAACCACTATGCCACACATTGACTCTGAAAGGCTGACATCTTATACAGGAGACAGAAAATGGATTCATGCAAGGGCATCATTGTGGAGGAAGAAGAATCTATTTTTGATTCTGGTGATGCAACCCATAGCAAACCAACAAGCAAGCAAATAAATAACTCACAACCCTTCTCTATCTATTCTGTATAGCAGGGGAAGGCAACCTTTTTAAGACCTGGGCCGGTCTCCTGTAGCCCAGGTATCAGCTGGGCTGAGGAGAGGAGAATGGCGGCGCGTCCGCTCATGCCCTCATGCAACCCCTCTGCCGCCGCACGTGACCCCCGCGCACGCGGCCGCCAACGCAGCGACACGGCCGCAGCTGCCACAGCACATGTTGCAGCTGCCATTTTGGAAATTACAATGGTGCCGTGATGCATTTGCGCATGCACAAAAGTACTGCACATGCACAAACGCGTTGCAACCGCCATTTTGATTTCTAAAATGGCGGTCGCTGTGAGCGTGGCCACAGAGCACCAAAAATGTGCGTGGTGGCAGTGGCAGCAACCTTCGGCCTGGGCCGGTAAGTCCAGGGACCGGGGCTTTAACCGGCCCCCGGGCCGTAGGTTGCTGGGTCCTGCTGTATAGTCTAATTTTTTGTTCTGTTTCTTTGGAATTGTCTAAAATGATGAAAACACTTCACCCACTCCTTGTTGATCACAACCTCCTCCTTGTTGATCAGATGTCCAAGCCCCTGTTTCTGTCTTCACCAGAAACCGTGACATGCTCAGCTGGCTTTTCATGGAGCTTTACATGCTGCTCTTCAGCTCCAAGCTGTCTTGGAGGAAACCGATTCTCTAGATCCATTTCAAACTGACTTTGGGACAGTATATGGAGTGGAGACTGCCATGGTTGCCTTAGCTGATGACCTTCGTCTGGCCATCAACAGGAGTAGTGTGACTCTGTTGGTGCTACTGGACCTCTCAGCAGCCTTTGACACGATAGACCATAACATACTCTTGGAACACCTGAGAGAATTAGGAATTTGAGGCATTGCACTGCAATGGTTCCATTCTTTCCTCTTGGGCAGATTCCAGAGCATGATCCTTGAGGACAGTTGCTCAGCTAAAAAGAAGCTTATGGCATCCCTCAGGGCGCCATCCTGTCCCCGATACTATTTAACATATATATGAAGCTGCTGGGAGAGATCATCTGGAGACATGGGGTGGGGTGTTATCAGTATGCTGATGACACCCAGATACATTTCTCCATGTCTCAGTCTACAGCTTTGACTTCAGATGGTGTCTTCCCTCTCAATGAATGTCTTAAAGCAGTAATGGACTGGATGAGGAAAAACAGATTGAAACTGAATCCAGATAAAACAGAAGTACTAATGGTAATGGCCCCGAACCCATGTATTGAGACACAATCTCCAGTCCTAGATGGGGTTATACTCTCAAAGGATTGTGTTCGCAGTCTGGGGGTGCTCCTAGATCCATGCCTTCAGAATGACAAATTAGGTGAATGCAGTGGTTAGGAATGCCTGTAAGCAGCTTTGGCTGATACACCAACTGCACCCTTTCCTGGAGGTTAGGGACCTTGAAACTGTGGTACATGCACTGGTAACTTCTCATCACTATTTCTGCAATGCATTCTACATGGGGCTACCCTTGTGCCTAGTTTGGAAACTTCAATTGGTACTGAATATGGCAGCCAGACTGGTCTCAGGTAAAACCAGAAGAGACCGCATAACTCCTATTCTAAAATCGCTCCATTGGCTGCCTATCAGTTTCCGGGCGCAGCACAAGGTGTTCGTCATCACCTTTAAAGCCCTAAATGGCTGTGGTCCAACCTATCTTCAGGACTGCCTCCTTCCATATAATCCACCCCATGCACTAAGGTCCTCTGGGAATACTTTTTTGCAACCTATAAAAACTAGATTATCTGCAACTGCCCAGAGGACCTTTTTGGCTATCGCTCCAGACTATGGAATGGCCTGCCAGATGAGATCCATCACATGACCACCTTAATCAGCTTTACACTTGATCTTAGCCAAAAGGCCAAGAAGTTTAAAAAAAACAGTTTAAAAAAACTGTTAAGACAGATCTCTTCTGGCAGGCCTTTCCTGAGTAGATAACCAACCCCTGAAAATGTTATACCTGACCCTGATTTTCACTACAGTTATTTTAATTTATTTGTCATTTATTGTAGTTTGTTATTTTTAAATATGATTTAAACTTTGATTGTTTAATTGTATTTTAGGGGGGTGGGCTATTGGGGAACATGATTGTCTGTTTTATCATGTAAGCCGCCCCGGTTGTATTAATTATACAGAGAGGTGGGATACAAATTATTATTATTATTATTATTATTATTATTATTATTATTATTATTATTATTATGTCCGCAAGAAAGAAAAGGCATCTCCAAAAACAGGGGATGGAGCAGCAGGGCTGATGTGGTGTGAACTGAGCTGGCCCGCATCCATAACAATGTAATATCACCTTGGATTGGGCCCAGAAAATGTGCTCATCATCATTGTTGACCCTGGGCTGATACAGATCCTGGATTAAGTGGCTCATGTAGATATGCCCTTGATCATGCTGGAGTGTGTCAGGATGCTGGGTAAATAGATGGAACCTTTGCAATAAACTTTACAGTGGCTTGAATGCATGACCATACTGAGCTGTTTATGTGAGAAGCTAGTAAGCAAAATGTTTGAAACAGCCAGTTATTCCCAGTCCAAAAAGAGCTGCAGAGTGTTTGCCTGTCCACCTCTATAGCACTTCACAGAGTAACATATGCACAAAGTACAGGTCTGTGAGATGTTTCCAGGCAGACATTCATCTGAAGGAGACACAACATCAAATCATCAAGTCTCAGCATGATATAAATAGAAGTTTCCTGAGCTGCCTGTGTACAACAGAGTATCAAGTAAAGCAGCTAGTAGTTTCAAAATGGTGACTTTCTGACTGTTATCAAACAAGAGTTACAGAGAAATATTGCTTGAAAACATCTTTTGGGGGAATTTAGCTGACTAGCAATGTCAAAATCCATTTACAGGTTAGTGGAGAATGAAACTGTAACAACCTGTCATCCCACTACTCTTTTACCTGTTAGTTTTGATTTTGATTTGTCTGGATATATATTATTTCTCACTTTGTTAAAGATCTTTTTTGTGTGCACTTGCAAAACTACTGTTTAAATTAATAGGCTTTACTGAGGCTTAACTGGCTGTCTGGAGTTTTCTATTTGCATTTGGATAGACAGAGACAAATGTGATTCTAGTTTCATATTTCACAATATTAGTGCTCTATTTTTTTGTTGGCTATGACTACCTAGTTGCATTTTTTCCTGAGCAAGGCTATTTCATTTTGAAAGCCCATCAGAAGTGAGCATATATATTAACACCTAGAAGACAGAATGGTTTCACTGTGAATATTGCTGCACCCATGATTTCTGAAGGAACAGAGATAATGAAGCAGTAAACAAAATACGCTTTCTTTCTTTCACTTGGACCATCATACTTCCACATTTCCTCTCATCAAACCTCCCCATTAAAAATGAATATAAAAAGTCTAATACTCTTCCCTTCCTCTGGAAGACATGATTGGCTGTTTAAAGCTGATTTTGAAGGAAGCTGTTTTGGAAGTGATCAGATGGTCACTACCTTTTAAAAAAGTCTATCTCAGGCACCATCAGCTTTTACATGGGTAAAAAACAACAACAAAAAAACTAACATACCCTGCAACTGTTTCAGTTTGACAGGAACAGTCCCAATTAATTCTCTGTTGTCCTACTTTTTCAATTGCTTTTAAAATGTCCCAGTTTATCTCTCCTCCTCCCATTTTCTCACTCTGTCTTCAGGTTAACTCAGGGGCTATGCAGACGGGCAAAGAGGGGTGCTTTGAGGTTGACTTGTAGGCATGGCCTTTAGACAACACACACCTAAAAGTCTCCAGGAAAGCACCCTCTAGCCATCATATGCTGAGAAAAGCCACTCCAAAAAGGAGCCACTTTTTTCCACTCCTTCAGTGAAGATGTGCACCTTCGCATGTATGTATGCAATGACATTTATGCACCAGAAAATGGCCGTATAAATGCACCATAGCATGTGCGGTGGAAATGCGATCGTTGACCTCAACTCCCAATGGCATCTCTCCTCTCAATGACTGTCTTAAGGCAGTAATGGGCTGGATGAGGAAACACAGATTGAGAGTGAATCGAGACAAAACAGAGGTGCTAACAGCAGCGGCCCCGAAACCAAGGATTGGGTTGCAACCTCCAGTCCTGGACTGGGTCACACTCTGTCAAGGACTGTGTTCGCAGTCTGGGGTGCTCCTTGATTTGTTGCTCCTGATGTCTAATCAGGTAAATGCAATGGTCAGGAGTGCCTGTTATCAGTTTCGGCTGATATGCCAGCTACGCCCTTTCCTGGAAGTAAGGGACCTTGAAACTGTGGTGCACGCACTTGTAACCTCTTATCTAGATTACTGTAATGCACTTTACATGACACTACCCTCATGCTTGGTCCAGAAACTTCAATTAGTACAAAATATGGCAGCCAGAGTGGTTTTGGTAACATCTAGGAGGGACCAATAACTCCGATATTAAAGTCCCTCCACTGGCTGCCTATCAGTTTCCGAGCCAGTATAAGGTGTTTGTTATTACCTTTAAAGCTCTAAATGGCCTGAGTCTAAGTTATCATCAGGATCGCCTCCTCCCATACCATCCTCCCCACGCACTCCGGTCCTCTGGGAGGGATTTGCTCCAGCCAGTAAAATCAAGGCTGTCTGCCACCTCCCAGAGGGCATTTTCAGTAATGCCCCAGATTATGGAACAACCTGCCAGATGAGATCCATCAGATCATGACCTTAAGCAGCTTTAAAAAAGCTGTGAAGACAGATCTCTTTCGGCAGGCCTTTCCTGATTAGATCCCGGCCTCAGGAGTTGTGCGTCTATGCCTCTTTTTACCTTCCGGCTCATCATCTGCTCTCATTTGTTTATGGTTGCTCCAATGACCTCATTTTATCTTGTTATCTTATGCTATGATTTTAATGGCTGTGTAGCTTAATATTTTTTTAGGGGGGAGGAGGGTTTCTGGGGTGTTTCTTAAACTGTATTTTTGGTGTAATTTTTAACTGTTGTAAGCCACCCTGATTGTTTGACAGTGGGGCGGGGTATAAATAAAACATTATTATTATTGTTGTTGTTGTTGTTGTTGTTGTTGACTTGGTGATCCAGAGCATGTGCCCTACAATGCAAGGTTTAATTCAAAGCACCCTATGCTTCCAGGTGTGGATGCACTGGTGCAGGTGCGCTTGAATATTAGAACCCTAATCCTAACCCTACCCCTAATTGTAACCCTCCACATGTGCCCTAGCAACTGTCCTCTGTTATGACAATAAATGCATTCTGTTGCATGTATGCTTGCTGTCAGCATGTACAGCAGTTTGCATGAAAGAGGCTTTTGTGCTCTCTTTGGTGCAGGTGTGCATAAGACCTGCACACCACTCCCTGGTATGATGGGGGACGAGCTCCTGGAGTAACGTTTGTCCATGTGTCCTGTTGACCATGTCCCTTGCGTGACCACCAGCTGCATGTATCAAGTCTGTCCACACAAACCTTCCTTGCATGTACCTCTCCCTTACCACCTGATCTGTGTGGGACATGTTTTGTGGAGGACAATGGAGTAGGTATCTTTTCAGTGGACAAACTCTTTCTTTTGCCCCAAGGGTGGCACAATCAGACAGTGGCACCTGTCTACTGCACCCACTCCTTGGGGGGAAGCAGAGGTCAGTGAATCCTTGCACAATCTGTGGGTGTATGACAGGTCCTCTGCAGGTGCACAGGGATGCTGAACCTCAGTCAACTTTGTACAGACAAAATGACAGACTGTATACCATCCTATAACAGGTCCTGCGCAGGTGCACAGGGATGCCAAACTTTATTCACCTTTGTACACAGAGAGTGACAGACTGTATACTACCCTGTGACAGGTCCTGTGCAGGTGCGCAGGGATGTTTTCATGCACAGATGAGCAGGTGTGGAGAGATGTTCCTGTGCATGCGCACATGCATTTGAGAGAGAACAAAAAAAAAATTAAAGCAGCTGCTGCCGGACCATGCAGTTGCTCTGTCTCTCTTTGCGGTGTGCTTGGGGCTGGCGGTGTGGTTGCTGAGGCTTCAATACATCCTCGGAAAAGCTGCACTGACTCCCCCTAGTGTGGTTGCTCTTTCCCCATTTAGGGCAACCTTAGGGCAGGCAGTGCGGTTCCTGCAACTTAGGGAAAAGGCAAGTTCACCTTTTCCTGCCTGCCTGCATAGTCCCTCAGTTGCTGTAAATTCAGTTTAACATGAAAAAAGTAGTTTGCATGCAATTAACTCAGAGGAAAGAGTAGAGGAGGGGCAGAATCTTGTTCTTTTCTATAGACACAGCCTAACAAAACCTGCTGCAGCTTTTATGAATAAATCATAAACAAGTTTTGCCATCTTAACCACACTTTGATGTTAGGGCCTCAGCAGATGGAGGCCCTGGAGCCGCTGCCACACGGAGCGCTGCGGGGATGCAGCCTCCGCATCCCGGTGCTCCTGCGGCGGCTCTGGAAGGAGCGCTAAATCAGTGCTCCTTCCTCAAGACAGGGAAAGTGCGCCCTAAAAGCGGCAGGTGCACTTTCCCTGTCTTTTCCTCCGCAGCGCGTCCGGTCGCTGCGGAGGGAGGTTGCCTTGGAAGTGCCGGCCGTGCAGATGGCCGGCGCTTCCAGGGGCGACCTCAGGGAGAGGAAGGGGCGCCGAACGTGCGGCTGCCCCCCTGTTCCCTGCCCGGAAGATGACTCTATTAGTCATCTGCCGAGGCAGTTAGTTAGCCAAATATGTCCTAGTTTTCATCTGAGAAATGTTGGTGTGTATGTGATAGTCCTTTTTTATTCTAGAAGCTTACTGGCATGGGTATATAAATTCTGGGCAAGTATGGTCAAACACATTCTACAAATGAGTGAAAATTCCCCATGGGCCAGTAATAATTGCCTGCCCTTCTGTATCATATGGCCCATGTTCCATAGCACTGACATGCTATTTTTCTGCCCTGTTCCCTACAACATGGGAGAACATTCAGATTTGAGGCTACACCACTAGCTGCCACACCAGGCTTTATTACTCTGTCTACGGTTTATACAGAGAAAGTGAGAAGAAATCAATGGAAATTTAGAAATTGTATCCTACTATGCAAAGTCAGCCTATTATGACAATAATAGAAACTAAATAATGTCTCAGGGTATTATTAGTTAAATGAAACTAAATTACATTAATATCCCAGACCATATGTTAAAACAATACAGCTAAAAACAATCTGGAATATTCCCTGGGTTTGAAAAGAGAGAGAGAGGAAAAAACAAGGTCAATCCTGTTTTCTCCCAATCTGGATGGAACCCCTGCTGTCTGTATGACCTGCTCCCAAGGTGGGCTAAAATTAAAAGCATATACACTGCTTTTTTTCAACACCACCCTTATAATGCATGTTCACCATCACATGAACACACCACCTGCAACTACCAATTATCTCTATCTTTCCACCCAGCTGCCATCCCATTGGATGCCCAGTGTGACCGGCCACACAGTCGCATGAGCAATACACTGCCTATACAGTACATTGGTGTACCCAGTGACACATTGGCAAAGCACAGTCACGGAGGCCCTCCATACATGCTCTCCTTTCCCCATCCTTCACCCCATGCCCCCCTGTTGGACTGGTCAGTTTGTGCATCTTTTAATTACATCCATTGCATTATTGAGGACCTGACATGTTTGTCATACATTTGCATCATAGGCTGTATGGCAGCTCAATGGTGCACTGGTTCGATGGTGCAGCTGGCTACTCTTGTGCCTGTATGCTCAAATGAAAAAAGTGTATGGCAAGAATGATGCTGTGGCTGCATCTTACCATTTCCACAGTGCATGCTCCAGATGGCTTTCATATGCTGCCTGAGCTTTCCCTCATTCCCACACTCACATCATGGTTTTTATACATTGGTGTAATGATGCACACATTTTGCATTAGGGTAGAATATATGAGCTTCTTTTTGTTTCAGCTTTTAGCGCCAGAGCACGGCTTGGTCCGAGTTTCATCCCATTTTGACCTGGTTTATTGTCTGAACAGCTGAGGCTCAAAGTGGGGCAAAAATGCTTTATTTTGTCAATGTGGACAGCCCATTTCTTTCTCTCTCTCTCTTTGTGTGTGTGTGTGTGTGTGTGTGTGTATAAAAATTCAATCCTCTTAAATTAAACATTAATTTAAGTTAAAAGCATATTAAAACCTACCCATTGCACTTCCCTAACAAGATTAAAAACTTCAGGCCTGTTTAAATAGCACTCCTCTTCTACCCATCTGATTTACTAATCATTCCATTGACTAGCCTTTCAATATTTCATTCCTGCCACTATTGCTAGAAAATTATGATGAGGCAATAAAGGGGGCAGGAAGAAAAGAATGACTGGCTTGGTCAATGACTGGTTTGGTCATCAGTTATCTTATGGGATAACTGACCAATCAAGAACTTGGAGGAACAGCAAAGATCTCCTACCCTAACCAAGGAAGTTGCTATTCTGCTTCAGATTCAGTTTTGGACTGGTGCTTGCAATATCTTACTGCAACTCCACATTGATAGACAGGGAAGACGAAAAGTTGCATTTGCTTTCTCCTACTATGAAAGTGAGTGATAGTGACAGAAAAAAAGCTGACTCAAAGAACGCTCTTAAATTTTATTTATTTAATATGGGGAATTGCATGTGTTCAGAGAAGCAGCAAACTGATGGATATTTTCTGTACTGGATTACTTCATTGAGACTTAATGTGCAGGAGTCAGAAGTGTACATGTGAATGTGCTTCATTTTTTTGTTTTCCTATTGAACTTGAGAAATGGTAGAAAAACAGTCAGAAGGAGGAGTCTGTTTTTCATATTTGTTGCTTTGTAAGGACCTGTAACATATTTTGATGCAGATTGTTCTGTTGTTTGTGTCAGGGTTAGCAGTGTGGGTCAGCTGATGTGATAGGCTATGAAGGGAAGAGGTGGCTCTATGAAAGGTTGTAACTATTGAAATAAAGTAGTGAGGCAGTATTTCTATAGCTATAGGGCACTCATTTTATATCTGTGTAAATCTTAGTAAGGGTGTAGGCAGAAGCTGCTGATTTGTACATATTTGAAACAGGGAAGGAGACTGAGACAGTTGAAAGCAAGTGTAGATATAAAAAGTAGTTTACTCTCCTTTTCAGTTATCCATTGCATTTCCAGTGTTAGTATGTTACTCTCACTGTAAGAGAAAGTGAATAGAACTCTGGGAAAATGAGCTAAATATTCTTTTCAGCTTGATTGAGCTTCCTTGCTCCCTCACTCCCAATCTCAAGAAGGCCCTTTCACCATAAAGTTAAATAGCTCATACAACTCACTTTTATTCTTCAGACATATTAGAAGAATAAAAGTGCTTGTATGTGGTTTTTTGTGTGTGTTGTCATATTGTAGACAATTAATTATTTAAATTTTATATCACTTTCTTTTGGCCATGTCCCCAAGAAAATACTGAGATAAATCGTAACACCCTAAGTTGATAGACTTTCAGCTTTTTAATTTAATGGCCACATGTGTGAATGTAAAATTCAACTCTCAGTTGAACCCAGATATTGGGGGGGAAAATAGAATCAATTATTTTCACAGCAGTGTTTAAAAAGATAGCTAAACTAAATTTGAAAAGAAATATATCTCTTGGACATCTCAGGTAAAGCTAATGGGAGGCACTGCAGCCAACTAACAACTCACAATTCGACTCTACTCCCAAATATATTAAATCCCTGCCATAAATGAAATATCCACTTTTTTTCTATAATTCTGCTGTGAGTTAATTAAATGTGTGAGAAAGGAGCATCTGCCACTCCCATTCTATGATTGCTGTACTTTCCTTGTGTTTTCCTTTGCTTCACTTCTAAGTTAATAGGGTTAAAGTCTTCCTTCTTCCAGTTGCATTTCTAAACACTTGACTTTTGCACATTCCTAGACAGGTCAAATAATAATAATAAAAATCTTCTCTACTTTAGATCCCTTTTAAAAAAAGAAAACCCTAAGGGGTTTAAGAAGGAACTTTTCAGTATTCAGAAAGTATCAGAAGGACTGTGGGTTTTCCTACTCATGAAGAAGAGTGCCACTGAGGTGTATTACAAAACAGACAATAAATTTGCCACAGGACTGAATGACATGGTGACCTGCACTAAAAATTAATAGTATGTGGAAACCCACAATGGCAATGCTCATTCTAATGCTGAGAATATTTTCTAGACCAGCTCACCATTTTCTGTTTTGGCAGGTTTCAGAAAACTGTCTTTTGGGGACAAACAAAACACAAAAGGTATTCTTTGTTGTCAAATTTGAACAACTGCCTTTCTGCCCTAACCAAAACCAATTCTCTCTAGAGGAGATCAGCAAGGAGAAGCTTTTAGACTACTATTTTTTTTTCCACTGATGGAACAAAGATCTTAGATTTAGACACATCACTCCTTTTTGCATTTTGCATTTTATTTTATTAATATAGAGAAACACACTTCACTGATACACAAACGGAAGAAACAGAGAACTCAAAACTCTGCCTGAGCTGTATTGATGGAAGAAGAAGAAAAAACCTTTAAACTCCAAGGCAATGTCTGTGGGCAATCATTGTTGAGAAAAACAATGCCTGGCGAGACTGAGCTATCTGAAGAATGTCACTCACTGTGCATTAACTTCAAGGTGGGTACAAAATTATTTTCATGTCCCCGTAGCAATGAGAGAAGAGTTTCCTAGTTGTTCAGCCAGATAAGTAGGCAGCCCAGCCAGAGAACATCTACACAGTTCATAGATTTGGTGGCACAGTGGTTAAATGCCTGTACATCAGCCACTCACTCATAAACCACAAGGTTGTGAGTTCAATACCAATCAAGGGCTCAAGGTCGACTCAGCCTTGCATCCTTCTGAGGTTGCTAAAATGGGTGCCCACTTGTTGGGGCAATTGTTTACACATTGTTTACTACTTAGGGAGTGCTTAAGTGCACTGATAAGCAGTATAGAAATGTACTTGCTATTGCTATTGGCAGAAAGTTGCTTCTTTTCTGACTTGACTGGCAATCACCCTGAAATTCCTTCCTTGGTCCCACACCAGCAGGGTAGTTGGGCAAATGCTGAACCCTTACTTTGCCATTACATGACTGATAAGAGAGGACTTGAGATCTGCCAATAATATTTGATAGCTGCAATACTAAAGTGAATAATACTAAAGTGAGAGTAAGGTTTATGTAAAAGGCATCAGAAATTAAATACCAAATGGGTTTCATACCAAATAATGCAGAAATTCACACTTTTAGCTGTGAGTCATAAATTGGTACAACAAATACAGTTCTATGTATTATGTCTGTTTTTCTTGTTCCTTTCTTTGTTTGTTTGTTTAAAACAAAGTCAGCCTTGAGAGGAAGCATGTTTAAAGGAGGAAATCAGAATTGTGACCAAAGGATAAACTGAGTATATTCACGCAACTTGCACACACAGCTCATCATTTCTAAGTTCAAATTTGTCTCCTCTGAAAGCTGAAGACAGGAGAAGAATTCAAAGAGATAGCCATGATAGTCTATGCAAGGGGATATTTTAGAACCTTTTATCCTAATTGAAAGAAGTTGGTAACATAAGCTTTCATAGACAGAGGGGCAAAGCAGACTGCCCCAAAGGAGTAGCTTGATGCTGCCCCTTGGGGTGCTGGGTTGGGGCTGCAGCAACCACATGCCATGCCCCCAACCTAGTTGTTTCCCAGCACAAAAAGAGGTGGCAGAAAGCCACTTCACTACTTTTTGTGCTGGGAAAAGGATGCCTTTGCTGTGGAGGCAGCGGCCCTTTTTTTTTTTTTTTTTTTTTTTTTTAGCTCTGGTGGCATGTGGCATGTAAACACAATGCCACCAGAGCACCAAAAAAAATGCCACCGTGTGGTTGCTTGAGTGGCCTGACAGTGTCTTCCCGGCATGCTGGAGGCATGTGTCATGCATATGCTTTGCCCCCAAGCTGCTGGGAACCCAGCTCTTTGGGCCAATATGTTTTGGTTCTTAGTCTGCTTCATCGAATGGCAGGAGAAGGAAATAAAAGAGAGAAAACAGGAATAAGTTCAGGGAAAATACACATGTCTTGCAATTACATTTGGTACTCTGTATCCATAGCTTCTGCACCCACAGATTCAATTAGCCATGGCTTGGAAATTTTAAAAATCATGTAAAAAGCAAACCGTGATTTAGCTATTTTTTTAAAAAATAAGGGACACAATTTTACTCTGTTATTGAATACAATGGGACTTGAGCACTCATAGATTGTGGAGGTCCTGGAATCAAACCCCAGAAGACACAAAGGGCCCATTGTATATATAATTTTATCTCCCAGTTTCTGCCAGCCTAGCAGTTCAAAGCATGCAAATACAAGTAGATAAATGGATAACACTTCAGTGGAAAGGTAACAATATTTGGTGCAGTCATGCTGGCCACATGACTGCTGGATTTGCCTTTGGACAACGCTAGCTCTTCAGCTTAGTAACAGAGATAAATACTGCCCCCTGCATTTGGTTATGACTAGACATTCATGCCAAGGGGAAACCTTTATCTTTACTTTAAGTAGTGATACATTGAATAGAATAAAACATGTCTGATCCTGTCCAGATTGATATATGCTAGCTAATGTTCACATATTATGCACCATTTTGCTTTTTTACATTTTCTTTTTAAATGTACACTGCTTTGACAAAGATAGAATCAAAGAAATGGCAGTAAAATATATAAGCCCAAACTTGTGGGACTTGTGGAGACATCTGTAACATTTCATGTGCCTAGAGAGGCACTATCATAAACATAGCTGGTGTGGAGCCATGACCAAAACAAAATGTGGGGACTACCAATTATGTTTGTCCATGCGTGTACTCTCCTTCTCTCTATACATGTTTTCTTTGCATGTCTACACTGTCTGTCAGGCGGATTTCATATGCACATCAGCCAGTTCTCATGGATGCATAGCACCTGATGGCGGGTCTGATATCTTGTAAACAAAATAATGTACAATCTTGAAACATTACATAGCTAGGACAAAATCTTGCACAATCTTTTGAAAACCATAGTTTAGTATAAAATGGAGTAAAGGGAGATGGAGTAAAGGGATGAGATATTCATGGTTACCATGGGATATCTCCAGTGGTACCATGATGACTTTGGGTGCTCTACTGAAAGACCAAACTGAGTGAAGTACTATAAACAAAATTAGCAGAATATCACCTACCACCAACAGATGTACTTCTATAATCATGTATGTTTTTAATTAATTTCTGATCAATCAAGTCACATATCAACTGAAAAGGTGACTATGTCTAAGAACCCCCAACTTGTTAACAATATACTTCAGAATGTCAACTGCATGGGCATGTAAAAACTCACCAAATTAATTCCTCAACATGTTCAATTAAAGCTCAGACAGGTCTCATCTGGTGTTTCAGATTTTACAGGACTGCAGCTCTCAGCATTCCTCACAACAGATGGATTGGCTAGAGCTGCTGATAGTTGCACTTGCACAACATTTGAAATAGAAATGCAGTTCTTCACTGAGATTCTTCGCAAAGGTACCAATGAGTAATTTCAGCAATTTTCTTCCTGTTGTAAGAAAGCCTTCCAAGAACATCCAGTTTTTGAAAGCTGTTCATAATTTAGGACTTATTCTGTGCAAAATCTGCATATGGTTGTTCTGCACAGAAAATAGCATTTTCTATACAGGAAGCAACATTTTCTGCATAGAAAATAATGTTTCAAGAAAGAAATATTAATTCCTTCACAGAAAATATTGCTTTTTGAAGAGAAAAAAGTTATAATTAGGCATTTCTTCTGCATTAAATTCTCATGTGGAAAATTTTTAATGTAGAAAATATTTCCTTGAAGAAACATTAATGTTGTTTTCTATGCAAATCAGCCAATTATAGCTTTTTTTTTCCTGTGTAGAAAACATTTTCTGTGAATGACTTAATATTTCTGTATTAAAATCTTATTTTCTGTGCAGAAAATGTACGTCCTATACAGAAAATGCTGTTTTCTGAGCAAAACAACCATGTGCAAATTTTGCACAGAATAAGTCCCAAACTGTGAAATTCTCACTAGTCCAGGATTCTTCTCATCAGAGTTTCTTGACCTCAAAAACCATATTTTTCAATTGTTTTTCAAATATTGTTAATATTCTTTCCATCCCCAGTTTGGAGGGCTACATGATTCCCAGCCTGGAATTAAAGGGATTTGGATAATGGGACTAGATAAATCTCAGAGAGTCACTGCATGGAAAGCAGTGCAAAAATATTCAGTTGCCATGATTCAGTATAAAACAGTCTATCTGTAATGTTTTACCTCTACAGGAATATGTTTTGGGCATTGCTTAGCTGTGTTTTCAAAATTTCCAAGGGGGAGAAATCAGTAAATCATCATGTCTTTTGACTTTCAGTTAAATGCTACAGAGATAACATGGCACACGCTTCAAAATGCATAAGAAGATGGACAGACAGATGGGAAATTCCCTTAAGAGTTTTATCGCCACCTGCCATCTTCTAAATAGAGCTTGATAATTAATGTGGCTCTAGTGCCAGCAGAATATACACTGTTCCATAGTTTCAGAGGAAATGTATTAACCATTTTAAAGGGAAAGATTGCTGCACCTTCAGCATACGCCTGCAAGGTTAACCATTATGGATTGTTGTCCTTTTAAAAAGAAAGGGGCGGGGGGCAGCAGAGAAAAATAAAAAAATAAAAAAGGTAGTGAAGTGAACATTAATTTTTCCACTGCAAGTCAAAAACACAATAGTTTATCAGCTTTGTGATAGAGGAAGCAATTATATTCCATGTTTGTCCACATAAACTGATGAACAATGATTGCATCCCCTTATCCTTCTCTTTCTTCTCCTCTTCTTTCTTCTCTTTCTCTCCAAAACCTCTATCTCCTCTTTTTCCTCATGGGCTTCTCCTGCTTTCTCTCTCCTTCCTTTCTCCAGGTAAACAGAATGCCAATAAATAATTTCTGCTAAGTGCAAAGATTTGGAAGGGGATGGGAGGCAAACTGGTGGCCAGAGGGATAGGAACTTGTCATTAAATCTGCTGTTTAAAATCTGGACTAAAAATAAACTGATAATAACATACAGATCATGATTTTCTGGCTGATATAATTGAGTAAAGTGAAGCACATTCTTTCTTCATAGAAACAAAATCTGGGAGGATGTTATGTTTCCTTGCTCTTTATATTAATTTAAAATAATATCCATAGTCTATTTTTATTTCTATTTTTATTATTTTTCATATATTTTGTATTGTTTTTATTCCTTGAACTTCACCTCAGGGTTCACTGTTATCACAGGTATGCAGTCATATAGGAATTAACAAGAAACATGCATATTCACAATACGGACATACAAATAGACACAGAAAGTTTATCTTCCATTTGCACTAAACAGACTTGCCAAATTACAGGAAGCCTCTGCCACTAACTTGTTCTTGTACTTATTCTGAAATACCTGAGAAGGATCTTGTAATAATAATAAAAAAATAATGAGGGCCAGTGTATATAATCTTATCTGTGCAATATTCTTTTTGGGTATCATAAAATTAGTTCTCAAGTTGATAACTACCACATTGGTTGGAAAAAACAATGTATAAATCTTGCAAGGGTACTCAGAATGTACATTCAGTGAAAAATCCGCATATGTCACCATCTTAATCTGCGTATGGGATTCTTGTTATTTTTCTAAATGCCAGCATATTCCAGGAAGAATTCAGTACAGAAAGAGTGTCATGGTCAACTTCATCTTATTAGAATACAGAAAGAACAATTTATTGTGGATCGTAGTATACCATCTGACTATTTATCAACAGAATTATTGACATTTACCCATCAAAACAAATCAATCAGAATCAATAATCAACAATAACATACAGCACTTGAGATCCTGTACCCTGTATCAGCTATGGTAATATTATCCGGCAAGGGTCAAAAGCAGGTCAGATCAGGGATAGGTGTTATTGAAAATATAAGACTGCAATGCTTGACTTGCCAGTGGATATAGTCAGGACTAGAGTCTTCTCACTTCTCCCATTTACATTCTATTCCATTGTCTTCACACACTGTAGGGTGGGGTTTAGCTGGGATTAATACTCTTCTCAACAAATGCAATCCTTTCCCTTTCAACTATTCTCCCCTGACCCACTGAACAATAAGGTAGTGGGCATGTGGAAGTGGAATTTATTACGGTGGTGGTTTCATAGTAATTCAGACTTGGGCACATACAAATATCACACTGAAAATGACTGAGGGGTTCATATGTCATGCAGTTCATGAGTTTCCCACATGTCTTATATGAATATATCATCCAGAAATTATCTGATGATTAGACAGGTATTACTTGAACATTTGCTTATAAAGTAGTTAGAGCTTTGCTATCAGAATGCCACAACAGCACAAAATATGACAATTGACAAATAATCCACATTCTTGAGTCTTCATTTGGTCTGTTCCTTTATCTATATAGAGATGTATGATGTTTCTTGCCTTTATGGTGAAGAAAATACACTTGAAAACTTGTTATGGAATGCAGAACAATGACTTAGAATGTAGATTGCGAATTCTCACTGCATCTCACATCTTTCAGTGCATCTTTCCCCTCCTCTCTATTGAATCTACTTAGTAATGGCAAGGTTTTACCTCTGAAGAGAAAACTTTTCTAATCCATGACTAATCCAGATGTATAGATGGAGGGTATGGTATCTGAAGCTCCATCTAGAAATAGCAAATCGTGAACCTACAGTTTCCCAGTGCAGGAATGGAAACCAGCAATCTAGACTACCTGAGCAGCCAGCCCTTTGAAAAACTTCCTCCCATCTGCTTGATACCACACACATTCATCTGCTCTTCTCCACCACAAATGTCAGAAGCTCCATCAACAAAATATCAAAGGACTGTTAGGTGCTAAACAATAGTACAACCTCTCCACAGGTGATCCATTTTTTACTGAGGATGTGGAGTTTCAACACTTACAGCCAAATCTTCCAGGCCTGCACCCTAGATTTGCTCATTCCTGTTTTAGAACTGCTGCCTGGGTGGAAGCTGTCAAACTCTCTGTCCACTTGAATGACATCCATATCTTGCCTCATTAAGCCTTAAACTCAAAGTCCATGTTGAATGGAGTCCTGTTATTCTTTATTATACATTTATTTCTAAAGGCCAAAATAACATGCACTAGACCAAACCAAGTCAGAGCAGAAACACATACAATTTTCAACTACTTAACATTTTAATGCCTCTTCTCTTTTTCAGTTCATGTATTTTCCTTTGCAGATAAAAAAGGCAACTTAAAGGGAGCAGCTTTCAACTGGCAAAGGACAAGAGGATGAATGGCTGAGCAGATTCTCCCTGTGTTCCTTTCTTAAGGTTAGGCCTGGAATAGGGAACATGCGTCCCTTCAAATGTTAGACTTCAATTCTCAGCATGCACAACTGTCACTTACACTAGTCAGGGTTAACAGAAGGTGTACTCAACAACATCTAAAGGGCCACATATCCCAAACAATTAGCTCAAACTCAGCCTGTTAAGGCAATGTATGGTTATTTTTAAAAGTGGAGGAAACACTGACAAAGTTTAATATGCATCTGGACCCTTCATGTTTGTCATCTCCATCACAGACATCTGTTTTCAGTTACCACTGCCAGTCACCTCTTTGCTCTTGTGTGACTGCACTCCTAAACCAATGGGGTTCAGTTAAGACAGAAGATCTGTATACCAAGAGAACCTATACTGTATAAAATTGAAGAAAAATGACTGAATTATGCACTGTCTAAAATGATATCCCTCTCCATATGTTTATACAAATTGCCAAATTCAGCTTTGCTAAATTCAGCAATTGGATTTGCATCAGATATCTACCTACACTGCATTTTGGCCAAGGGAGAAAAGCTGATGATAATTAATTTGCAAGAGATTCAAAGCACCCCAAAGTGATAAAGGCAAAGTAATTTCTCAAGCAACAGAGCTAAGTTGGGATATTGAAATGTAATTAATTACCCAGACATCTATTTTGACTAATCAGTTATGTGCAACATAAAATATTTAGGTTTCCTTCTTTAGCATTCTTCCTTTTATCCCTTCCCTGTTAATTAGTTCATGGCAATGTTAGTATAAAGAACAAAGAGTCACATGGTAAAGTAAAAGATCTGATTTTCTCAACAACCATGACTGCATTTAAAAGAAATTGTTCTTTGTCTGATTTTTAGTGACAAGTGCATCCTCCTTGAACACATTCAGGAAAAAAAACCTGATACATTACACAGCTGAGTACTTTCCAATGCACCAGTTCTTTGTACAGTATACAGGAATGATGGATGAGACTACTTTATTTCAGTTTGCAGAACCATCCATGAGTTCAATGCCTTATAAGAAACTTAGCAAACAACTTGAGTATACAGTAATGACTTGAGAAGTTCATGAAGGGGAAAGGCCCCTGTAAGACCTCTGTCTTATTTGAGCCTTTATGTGGTAACAAAAAGGAAGACTGACAAGAGAAGGTCATGGAAGTTATGTCAAGAGGATTTTGCCAGATACTGGAGAGAAACAAATGACCATCAACATTCTGCCTTGATTATGAGCTTCCCAGTAGATTCCACAAGGCCACATCTGGAAACAGAGTACATTTCCTTTGACCAATGCCAGTAAAAATATTTGTCCATTCATACGCAGTGGGCTGCATTTAAAGTTAGTCAAACTTTGAGCACTGGGAGACAAAGGGATTTAAGTTAGTCATTACTAAATAAAGTTCCACTGATTTAAATGGGTCTTCTGTAAGTATAACAAGCTCTGACTGCAACCCATTGCTTACTCTGTCAGTCAGCTTTACTTCACTCTGCCATGTACAGGAACTTGAATGTGAGCTGATAGCAGATTTTCCTGCAAATAACAAAAATGAATAAACAAAAATATATCTGCATTTATACAAGATGTGACAAGCTGGTGAAGAAGTGGCTTGAGTGATCTGAAAAATGATTCAAATTGCCTAGTGTGTTGTTACACTGAAGCCAAGGGAAAAACTTTCCTAGTTAATCAGTGGTAATATCTGATACTGTGCAATGCTTTTCCCAACCCCAGAAGGAAGAAATTGTGTTTGCCTCTATAGGGTAAAGTGGCCAATAAACAAGGGAAGTACTTTCAACAATAGGGCTGGGAAGCACCACACACACACACTGCAAGGGAAAGTTTTCTCTCAATTTCAAAGACCTCAGTTGTGATGTGTTGAATTCTTCAGTAGGGGTGGTCCCCACATAATCCCCTTCAGATGTTTTTCAGCCATTTAGTTGTGTCTCATAAGAGCCCTTTTCTACCTTTCCTTCCCTTCTGAATGAAGGTGATACTTTTCTATGCCTGTCTTCAGGGTTCTATGATATGCAAGTCCATTCTGACATTCTCTTCATATATAATACTGTTGAGGTTGCTAGCAATGTTTGGTGGTAATGGTAGCAGCAGTGACAATCTTGGCAGCTGTCATTAAATTTTGATCTAGCCATCAGTGGGTTGCATGGTCCACTCTAGCCCAGAAGATGCTCTGTTCCACAGTTTATCTCACCCCCTCACTTTGGTTTGGTTCTAAAGAAAAATTACTTGAGAAAACCACCATTAAAAATGCGGGGTTTTTTTCTTCAAATTTATTTCCCCTTTATTCCTTTTGATAGAAGGCATCCATCCTTCAAACCACAGTAATGGGGTTATTCCTGTATGATCTTTGACATTACATTAGCGACTGCTGTCCTATACTTAGTAATATAGCTTTAGGGTAATGCACAAACTAATTGTATGTATACCAAAATGTTTTCAGACAGAAGACATCTAAAAAGATAACTAAAATATGATGTTGCACATAGTTATTGTGTTACTTCAAGGATAGTGAGTTGTAGCCATCCTAGGACTTCTGGATTATGACTTCCTACATCCCTTACTATCATCTACATAGCTTAGGACTGATAAGAGTTTCAGTCCAACAATGGGTGGAGGATCAAGTATTCCTCACCCCATATCATGCTGGAATTTATAGAGTATGTGCTTGTTCTATACAATCATGCTGGTCACATGATCACAAAGTAGTCTCTGACAATGCTGGCTCTTCGGCTTAGTAACAGAGATGAGCACCACCCCCTACAGTCGGACACAACTTGACAACTTTGTCAACAGGGAATACTTTTACCTTAACTTTATATGCTTGTTACTCTCTGCAAGAATACAGCCTAACAGTGCAAACCTATACATGCTACATTTAATTGGTTTTACTTCTGGCCAGTGGTACATGGTTGCAGGCTAAATGTGCATAGCAGTTTCACTGCAATGACAAATCTTTCCTTTCTCTTTGTCCATTATCTATTTGCAACTGACCCCACCTCACCTAATTAATTGTCCTTTGCTTTCCATTAATGAGAGTTAAAATATAAATGGATTTAAGACTCACAATTTGTTAATTTCATTTAATTGCCCATTCCCCCACTTCATTGAAAGGGCCACACAAAATGGCTAGTAAGCAGACTTTTTTTTCTCAAAAAAAGATTAGGCATAAAATTAACAGAAGGGGGGGATAATTTCACTGAAGCCCCCATTTCAGACAGTATAAGCCTTTTCAGAGGAGGAGGAGGAGGAGGAGATGGGTAAATATATTCCTTGAAGACATTTTTATTTTCAGCATTGAAGTACTAAACTGGAGGACAGTGTATTATTTAGACACATTGTCCTAGAGGGACATCTATACAAAATGAAATTCTAGCTAATAAGCTTCAAAAATGTTTGCAGGGTAATGTCCAGCAAATGATCTAAATGCACATTTTTGCTGGAAAAGAGGAATGATTTATAAAGAAGCCATTTAATGGTAGTATTTTGATGAATGAGAAAAGAAAGAAGGGTCACATGTGATGTTAAATGTTGTTTTAACACCCATGTCAGCATCTGTTCTGAACAGTATCTGTTTTGATCTGTTAGGGGAGTATCAACCTGGTTGTCACTTTTCCAAATGGGACATATCCAAAGCTACTAAGTCAGGGCTTTGGTCTTCAGTGGGCTTTGAAGAGTCAAATTGTTCAGTTTGGGATTCAGCATTTACATGACCGCTAGGTTTTGGTTGCCTGTAAAAAAGAATTCAAAAGGCCTAAACAAACTGGCATTAAACTCTGGTATCAGGGCAGAGTGGGGGTGTGACACCTGCACACTACACACCCCAATGCTGCCCCAATGCCAGTGTCATGCCACCCACCCACCTGCATGGCACCATTTCTTTGGCAAAGCATTTAGATGCACTGAGCCAAAGAAACCCAGGGGGGAAGCAGACGGCTAAAAGGGCTGTCATAGGGGCAAGGAAGGGAAGGGGAAGCTGTATGGTGGGCACCCCAATCCCTTCTCGAAGTCATCTTCGGAGTGTTTGCCTCTCTGCACGGCCGGTGCTCCGACGATGACTTCCCGCCGCAGCATTCGTGAACGCTGTGGTGGAAGAGTCGCTGAAGGTGCACCACCAGCTTTTTGCGGTGCACCTTCGGTGACTTGTGGAAGGAGTGCTATTTTAGTGCTCCTTCCAGGGGTGGCAAAGCTGTGTGGGGATACCTTGGCCCCACAGCGCAGCTTCCCAGGGCAGCCCACGGCTGCCCGTCTGCTTAGCCCCCATGAAAAAACACCATTGCAGTGGCAATGGCAGCTTTTTGACACTTTAAAAAGAAGTGGCATTTTGCTGGCCCTTTTTGGGCTGGCAAAGTGCCAGATCAGGGCCACAGCATGTGGTTGCCACAGCCCCAATCCAGCGACAGCACTCCAGAGGGGCGGTCTGTTCAGCCCTCACCTTATGAAGGTGAACATGTCTACCTGAACAGACTTGCAAATTGATTTGCAAACAGTTGTTCTCCATGTATAGACAGCAGTGAGAACAGGGAATGGAGCTTATGCCTAAGGAAATGTCTGAATAGTACTGACATGTAATTGAAAAAAAGCCTAAATATATAAAGTTTTCCTAATAACCCTAGTCATCCTGCCTCTCTGTTTTTCCTTTCATGCTTTGTTGCTGTTATTTTTATGGTCATGGTTGTCTCAGGTAACCACTGGTCTCAGATAAAACTAGAAGAGACTGTATAAATACCTATTCTAAGATTGCTTCACTGGCTGCCTATTAGTTTCCAGGTGCAGTACAAGGTGTTGGTTATCACCTTTAAAGCCTTAAATGGCTTGGGTCCAACCTATCTTTGGGACTGTCTCCTTCCATATAATCCACCCCATGCACTTAGGTCCTCTGGGAGGAACTTGTTGCAACCTATACAAACTAGATTATCTGCAGCTGCTCAGAGGACCTTTTCAGCTACCACGCCCAGATTATGGAATGGCCTGCCAGATGAGATCCATCATATGACCACCTTAAACAGCTTTAAAAAGCTGTTAAGATGGATCTCTTCCAGCAGGCCTTTTCTGAGTAGACAACCAGCTATTTTAATTTATTTGTTACCTGCTGTTTATTTGTTATTGTAAAGTATGTTTTAAACTATGATTGTTCAATTGCATTTTAGGGAGGTGGGCTGTTGGGATACGGGTTGTATGTTTTAGTGTGTAAGCTGCCCCGGTTGTGTTACACAGAGAGGTGAGTTATAAATAATTTTTTATTATTATTATTATTATTATTATTATTATTATTATTATTAATTGTTGAAATTAAGCTCTACTTCCAAGTCAGAGTACACCCATTGACTGAAAAATCAACATTTTGTAAACCAACCATCTCAGTGACTCTACTCTATTTGAATCTATCAATTGGATTTAGGCCTAAAAGCATAAAGCCTTTTGGAGTAGCGATCATTTTTGTACAGGAAAAAAAAATAAAGAAACATGGGTCATCTTACAAAACTAATATATTTATTATGGTATAACCCCCATTTAAAAAATAATAATTCTGTAAAATTCCACGTTTCATATTGTCTTTATTAATATATGAAATTTGACCCCTGGGGTACACATTCAGGATCAAAGAATTATAGAGATGGAAGAGATCACAAGGGACATCCAGTCCAACACCCTGATATGCAAGAATACACAATCAGAGCACCCTCGACAGATGGCCATCCAGCCTCTGTTTCAAACCTCCAAAGTCACTCCACCACACTTTGAGGCAGCATAATCCGCTGTCAAACAGCTCTTACTGTCAGGTAGTTCTTTCTAATATTGTGGTGGAATCTCTTTTCCTTTCTTTGAATCTGTTGCTCCATATCCTAGTCTCTAGAGCAGCAGAAAACAAGCTTGTTCCATCCTCAATATGACATCCTTTCAAATATTTAAACCTGGTTATCATGTCACCTCTTAAACATCTCTTCTCTAGATTAAATATACACAACTCCCTAAGCCTCTCCTCATAGGACATGGTTTCCAGATCTTTCACCATTTTGGTTACCTTCTTGTGGACATGCTCCAGATTGTCAATAGCTTTGTTGATTTGTGGTGCCCAGAACTAGACACAATATTCCAGGTGAGATTTGACCAAAGCAGAAGAGAGTGGTATTATTACTTCCCTCAATCTAGATATACTCCTATTGATGCACCTAGAATCACACTGGTACACTTTTGCTCAACTTGTGGACTACTAAGACTCCTAGATCCCTTTCACATGTTCTGTTGTCAAGCCAGGTGTCACCCATTCTATTTCTGTGCATTCCATTTTTTTCTGCCTAAGTCTTAACCTTACATTTCTCCTTCCTGAAATTCATTTTGATAGTTTTGGCCCAGCTCTCTAATCTTTTATGGTTTTGAAATCTGATCCTGTCCTCTGGAGTATTACCTATCCCTCCTAATTTGGTGGCATCTGCAAATTTGATAAGCATGATCTTTATCCCATCATTCAAGCCATTGATGAAGATGTCAAATACCACTGGGACCAGGATAGAACTCTGACACCCCACTAGTCACTTCTCTCCAAGATGAGGAGGAGCCATTGGTGAGCACCATTTGGATTTGGTCAGTCAAGCAATTACAAACCCGCCTAGAAGCTGCATTGTTTAGTGCACATTTTACTAGCTTGTGATGATGAGGAACAGGAACAAGAGCAGCAGTGTCAATCTTCAGAGACTAGTCTTAAGTAGGCAGTGAAACAGAACTCTGTGCCCCCCACTAAAAAGTATCTCACTATGCTCTCTGTTGCCCTGCCACTATTAATTGATAATTTTGTTTCATTTTATTGATCTTTGTCTTAATTTTTTTTCAAGTTTAATTCTGTCTTAAGGGGTGGGAGGGATGGGTGGAGGGATTGGGATTTTATAATGTATTTTAACTATTGTATTTTAATTGTTGTAAGCCGCCCCGATTGCTAAGCAGAGGGGTGGGATATAAATAAAAAATTATTATTATTATATATTATTATAAATGTCCATACAAAATGTCTATTGTCCTTGCCTGTTAGCTGAGCTCCTTTTTTGCTGAGCTCTAGGGATTGGGACTACAGCTATAGAGAGAGTGAAAAATCAGTGGATGTTTAGATTCACTTGAGGTGGGCTACAAAAGCAGGTATCAAGACTGTGCTTGTTCCATCTTCCTAATGCATGGGTGACTTGCAGTTACATGCAAATGTGTTCATGTGCCTATAATCTTAATTGATCTATGCATACAATTTTCAGTTTTCCTCAGTGGGACTTATGCACATATGGACATATACACGCGTTCTCAGCATCATGCTTATGTTTTTTATGTAGGACAAGACAAGCATAAAGTCTGGTCACAAACCTCAACATGACTAGACTCTATTATACAAAAGCTATATGGAAACATGTGGTAAAAGGAGGGATGTTAAGAAAATCCAGAGCATTCTTCTGGACTGAAAGTGGTTGTGTGATGACATACCCACTTTTCAAAACTGACACTAAAATTGAACTTAAGTAGTCAGTAATAAAAAAAAAAAATATTAAAAGTTGCATACCTGCAAAAAGATCCCATCACAGACTTAAAATACTGGTCATATTTGAGTCATATAATGTATCTGATGCCCATCAGAGGGTATGTATGTCTATGAGATTTTGCATAGAAAAACAATATTTGTCAAGGATCTCCTAATTTCACAAAGGGACAGGCTCAGTGAAGTACTTTTTGCTGAGTTGCTCTGGCCCCAGAATGGAGCAGAGGAATCAGAGCAGTCAAGGAAAAAGTTAGACAGCAGAACAACTTAGCAAAAGAAGAGGAAATGATCAACACAGCTGGCAGATAAAACAGAGGTTAGGAAATAAGCATTAATCTCAGGCTAAAGCAGTGTTTCTCCTGGTGAGTCCTCAGATGTTGGATTAGAATTCCCATGATTCATTCCCATTGGCCATTCTTACTGGAGTTTCTGGGAGTTGAAGATCAGTAACATCTGGTGGTCTCACAATTAGGAAACATGGTAGCTGGATGAAGCCCAATTGGGGGTCCAGTATCACTTTTGGGTTTTCCACTGATCCTCTCAAAGGTTCTGAAACACCTGATGAATGTTAAGCAGAAATGGTAGCAGTGGGGTATCCTTTCCAATGTATATGCATTAAAAACCCTTTGCGGTGTTGTAGAATAGTATTTCAGGGGGCTCACTCTCATAGAAAAGCCACACCTCTTGAACATTGAATGAGAAGTGACACATTATCACTTAGGGTCACACAAAATGGTGACTATGACAACATACTGTGGCTCTCTAGAGCAGGGGTAGGCAACCTTTCCCCTTTAAGGGCCGAGGGACTTCAGCTCCCAGAATCCCAGGAGCTATTGGCCAACATGGGACTATTGGCCAACATGGCTGAGGCTTCTGGGAACTGAAGTCCCTCGGCTCTTAAAGGGGAAAGGTTGCCTACCCCTGCTCTAGAGTTTCAAAGAAGCTCACATGGAGTCGGGTAGGGTGGGCCTCTTGTGTCCAGAGCATGCTTAAGAAATTAAAACAAAATAAGAGCAGCAGAGGGAGAAATTCAGGAAGGAAAACTGGGAAGAATAAAAGTTATATATGATGAGGAGCTAGAAAGCTCCAATTAAAAATAATTCATTCATTTACTCAGACTAATCAGCTATGTTTTTGGCTGAAGACCTCTAGTTAATACATGAAAACTTTGTACTATTCAGTACAACAGAACCAAAGGGGGAAAAAGAATGAAGTATTTATTTATTTTTCTTTCAGCTTGCTGATATTATTTTTCATGAGAAAAAAATGAGGGCTATTTTATTTTATATGTACTATTGTCATCAGATAAGTATACAAACTGTATCAATCAGTGTAAGAATAAAAAAAGGCATTAATTTAGAACCAAAGTCAACCAACATGAATGAGGAGATGGATTTTGACTATAACATGTTGACAATTACTCTCCACTCTTACAATAGCTAACATCGATAGAAAAACTCATTTTAGATATGAAATTGCCCCTTCATTTTCTTTTCCAATCTGCTTCCAATATGTATGTTCCATGTAAGCCTGATCATTTTAGCACATTACAGCTAGCTAGTAGTGTTATTTGGGATTTTCTTCCCCATTAGCATTTTTTTTATCTTAGTCATGCATGTGCTATATTTAAAGACAAACCTCTTCTTTTCTCTTTCCAGTAAAAAAGGAAACAATTCAAAATTATGAGCTAGAAGGGAAAGTGGTTATACAACAGAATCAATCCTTCCTAGTTCCCCCTCCAAAAAAACCCCCTAAAACAGAATATTATTTCCTGTTTTACACATCATGATGCTTATTCTTTTCCACAATGGACAAACATAGATGAAAGAAAAGCCCTCAGTGCTAATATTTGTCATAATCTTGAAGGGCTTGAGTCTTGCACTACATCATATTGAATCAATTACAAAATATGGGCGATTCATATGGATGTAAACTACTGTAGAGTATGAGATAGGAGAAGAACTGGACTATTATTTAATGGAAACCTAGAGTTGTATGTTTTCAACTATGTTTTCAACAGTGCTGCCCAGAGAGTTAGTATGCTATAGGGTCAAGACCACTATTCTCTCACATAAGTGAACTGGCTTGGCTGTTGATAACTGATGTTGTCTAATGCATTGGATGTGTGACCTGAAGGAAAGGGAAGAGATTCCACAGAACAGTTGACCATATAACTAGATATCTGTGAGTAGTTGGGATGATTGAGAATGTTGCTTCATTTTGTTTTTTTTAGAAATACTAAGTGAAATTCACAAATTTCAGCTCAGGATGGGAAATGTGCAGTCTAAAAGCCACATGTGGCTCACCATTTTTAGTTGGGATGTTCCCCCCCCATTACCAAATAGAGGTAAAATATGCTGTATTTTCACTGGTTAAAAATATGTAAAAGAGGGATCTCCTACATCAACAACAGATTGGGTTGTATGGTCTGTGGGTCTTTTCCAATTCTACATTCTATGTGAGGAGATACTGTAATTTCATAGAGAAACAGAGAATTGAAGCTCACCTTCTCCTTGGCTCTTATGGTGCTAGCATCTCTGCCAGGATATTTGATATGGCAACAATGGACTTGACCATCCATTTTAGCAGGGGTAGGCAACCTTTCCCCTTTAAGGGCTGAGGGACTTCAGCTCCCAGAATCCCAGGAGCTATTGGCCAACATGGGACTATTGGCCAACATGGCTGAGGCTTCTGGGAACTGAAGTCCCTCGGCTCTTAAAGGGGAAAGGTTGCCTACCCCTGATTTAGAGACTTTAAGTTGTCTCTCTACCAGTATTCTCTTTCCTGACACCAATATAAATACCAATTTGTGTCTCTATCAATACCAATATTCAGGCTATATATTTGTAAAAAAAAAGAAGTATAAATGCTATAGCCAAAACATCCCATGAGTGACAATTAATTAAAAACTTTGTATTATTACTTACTGCCCTAAACAGAATGTAGAACATTGGAACATGACACACTCTCCAACAATATCTCTCTGATTCCTATATTCTTTAATAGAATTCAAATCACTTAAAGTCCAACCTCCAGTCAGTAACACATGGCAAACTGTGAAATCAAGATGAATTCAGCAGCAGTAAGTCACTTTTTTTAGCTGTGCACTAAACCCCTAAATTTAGTCCAGTGCTATCCTTTCTGAAGAAGTTGCAAGTATCAACTAGCCAAATTTACTACCAGGAGGCTATGTGTGATGGTTTAGACAAGCTATTGACAGCATATCACCTAGTATTGTATGGTTTAATTTCTACCATGGGATGTCCTTGTTGACCTCCTGGTGAACACAATGGGGAATGGCTAGCCATTTTTTCTCCTCTAATTAGCATATTTTCTATCTTCTTTGGCATCGATGCTACCATGCGGGGTCTGGCTATATAAGTCAAAATTAAAAGCAACAAAACCAAAAACAACTGTTGATTTGACCTGTGGGGACTCCCAAACAACTTCCCATCTGCAAAAGGTTAGTGGAAGCAACCTTAATTAAAACACAGAGTGATTAAAAGAAGATCCCTCTTTTCTTGTCACCAAAGTGGAGATTTCTTTTTAAAGCCCTCCTGGACATTTTCTGTAATGTGCAGAATACACTATGGGGAATAGCCCATCCAACTGAAAAATCCCTACATTGAAAGAAATACTACAGATGGAGATTATATATTACTAAACTCAAATTAATCTTAAGACCCATTATAACCAATGGGACAGGCCTACCACTGTTTATCATCTCCTCACTCATTGTTAAGGAAAAATTATAGCTAGCATATTCAAGCATACTGAAACTTTCTTCAAACCAACCGGTTCCAGGGGAAAAAAAGTATATTCTGCTGAAAGGATGACTTAAGGATGACTTCAGTTTGAGTCACTAGTCTTTTGTCAGATCTTTTCTGCTTTCCTAAACCTGCATACTAATGTCTTGTAATTTAAGCCAGTTCTGCTTCCAGCTTTCCATAGACTATCTGGACAGGATCTGTAGATATACCCCCTTTTCTATCCCTTGAACTCCATTATCCTCTTTCACTTTTCTATATTTGGCTAGCTCTGTATGCTGTGTGAAAGAGTGAGATACTCCAATATGAGTGATCTTTCATATTTCTCCCAATAAAAATTCATATATTTCCCCATGCCTGAAGTCTCTACCAGTTATTACCAGTATGGTTGCTGCTCAGTTCCTGCATATGTTACCTCCTTTTGCAAAGTCAAGCTAAACATTCCCCTAATTAATTAAAGATAGATTGGAACGCTACACAGTGGGGGCTTTACAAGTCCCATACCTTTTTGGGTAACATCTCTGTTCCATATGTTCCTCCTCTTGCCTCATTCTTCAGGCTCACATCATTTACTCCATGGGGGGAGGGGCCTCTTTTCACTTTCTCCCTGTCAAATAGCTGGATGTCACATACTTACCCCTTCTTTCTACTTTGTCCACTTTAAACATTTGTATCCTGGCTTGAGTATCCCTTCTTTCAAGGAAACTATCCAATGTCAAATGCCAATGAACAATAAAACACTTACAATTACACAATATCAAATAAATATCAATATCAAAAAACTTGTAATGAAGAAAACAAACATGATCAGAAATATAGTCTTTAAATGCTTCCTTTCTTCTAAACTGGCAGGACATTTCCATGCAATTTTACCTCAAAATGGAACCTTTGAAATTCAATGAGGCTTGCTCAGATGTTTTCTCAGAACCTAGGTTTTCTGGAAATGTAAGCTTCGCTAACTCACATCCCACCCCACTCCATACTTCAGTATTAAATGCACCACATAACCCAGAAATAGTAAATGTCCCAATGTCCCTGAGACAACCAGACTTGGGGAGAAAGTAAATTGAGTTCAGAAGAATAAGATAGCTTTTTATGAAGTACTGTGCAATCCTATACACATCTATTCAGAATAAAGTCCACCAAAGTTAAATGAGGCTTACTCCCAGATGACAGCACACAGGACTACAGACTAAATATAATAAAACCCTTAATTTCTATAAGTATTGAATTCTCTGTCAGACTTACCCAGGCACTGATTTAACATCAAATAAGAATCACAAATATCACATGTCATCACTTGCCTGGAAAAAAAATGTGTCCCTCCTACTTCTGACCGGCAAAAAATATTTGCATTCAAATTATACTTTATGACCTCAGGGATAACTGTTTACCATATTGATCCAACATTAAAGTGGTAATTTATGCACCTCCTTGCACACTGGACTACACCAATGGTTTATTCTATTGACTATCTGACTGGTCTTGCATATATTTTACTGTTGCGAAAAATACTGACAGCAAGGTCATCCCAAACAAGAGCCATTTCCACTCTGTTTCATCCTACCCCTCACACACTCAGGTGAAGGATCTGAAGCCTGTTTCACAGTGTACTGTAAAGTGCATATAACCAAGAATCCCACAAGAGCTCATTGTGTATGGGAAGGAAGCACACTTAAAAGAAAGGGCAACAAGTTTTGGGAACAGAACTAGGGTTGAATCACATATACTGGGAATAATACTACATGAAGATCCCTCCAGAGTGGAAGTCATCAAGTTTGTGTAAGGAGTCTGATTTCAGTCAGGCCTTAAACAGGATAGTCTAAGACAGGGGTAGGCAATCTTTTTGAGCCAGGGGCCGGGTTGCTGTCCCTCAGACAATTGGGGGGCCGAAGCACAATAAATAAATAAATAAATAAATAAAATGTAAACAAATAATTTTTTTAAAAAAAAAATATGCATGCACACTCTCTCAGCCCCAGAAAAGCCATGGCAAAAGCCCTGTGGAGATTTTGCTAAGAAAACCCCAAGAACAAGTAATACCAACAATAATCAATATCATCATGGCAGGCAGGGGGCGGCAGCGGCGACGGTGGCGGCAGCGGCAGAACCGGCCTGGGGCCAGTCCAAAGGCCTCAGGGGGGCCTCATCCAGCCCCCTGGCCTTAGGTTGCCTACCCTGGTCTAAGGCCACCCTTTCCAGGCTGGCATGAGGCATATATAATTTGTTTTCAAAGATCCCCAAGTTGGTCACATCTAGGAAAGAGGAAAAAAGTGAATATTTGAAAAGTGCACATAGAAAAAAATGTACACATTTCAAATGTTTGCAAAATACTGAGATTAGTCAATGATGGCCCCTATAGTCATTGGCCGAAACTATTTGAACAATGTATATGAATTAACACACATAAGTTACTATTGTGTGCCTTGAAATACTTTCTTATTTATGGCAAATATAAGCCAAATCTATCAAAGGGATTCTTCATTCAGAGGAGATTTGCCTTGCCTGCTTAGACTGGGAGGATTTTACTTGCCCGTGGTCACCCAGTGGATTTGCATGGCTGAGTAGGGATTGAAAGTTTGGCCTCCACAATCATAGTCCAATGTTCAAACCACTATATGACATTGGGTCTCAATACATGTGGATATTTAAAAGGAAAATCAAAGGATGGATCTCACCACTACACACACACACAGAGTTGGATATGGACTAGAAGTGATAACAAAAAATGAAGAATACCCACACATACCAACTTTGTAGATGTTTACATTCCTATGGGTTATGCACAGCCCTAATGATCACATAATCCAATATTTATTGGTTAGATTAGGGACTTAAAGATTTATTTAGGAATAGCAAGAATGCAGGGCATGAATGAAACTTAGGGGGGTTGCAGACTGCCAGAAATAGTGTGAATTGAGTCCAC
>JAIPUX010001880.1:4039731-4075927 GCA_020142125.1 Phrynosoma platyrhinos | reverse complement strand
TTCCAATTGGCATTAGTTTCTGAAAGGAGCAATTATTTGCTTCTGTTTTGTGTTTTTACAAAAGAAGAATTCAACACTAATGCACCGAGCTACAGTCTTAAATGATACAGCCCAGGCCCCAGACACATTTGTCACTAATCCACTTTTTGAAAGAATTCAGCCTATTTAAAAAAAAAAAGTAGTACAGTAGAAGTAGTGAGCCAATGTAGCATAGTGGTTTGAGTTCTGGACTATGAATCTGGAGGCCAGGGTTCAAATTCCTGCTTAGCCATGGAAACCCACTGTGTGACCTTGGGCAAGTAACACACTCTCAGCCTCAAAAACCCCATGATAACTTTCACTTTAGGGTTGTAATATGTCAGAAGCAACTTAAAAGCACAGAACAAGAAAGTAGTAGTAGCAGTACAAAAATCTATCATATAACTTTCAAATTCATGACTTCGTTGTTGCTGTTATTGTGTGCACTGAAGTTGTTTGCAACTTACGGTGACTCTAAGATGAACTTATCACAGAGTTTTCTTGACAAGAGGTTTTCAAAGTAGGTTTGTCACTACCTTCCCCTGAGACTGAGAGCATATTACTTGTCCAAAGACACCCAGTAGGTTTTATGGCTAAGCAGGAAATTGAACCCTGGTCTCAAGAGTCACAGTTCAACACTCAAACCACTACACCCTGCTAGCTCTACAATACTAGTCAAAGCTCCATTTCAACAGAAGCTTATCCAGAATTCTGATACAGTGCTGTTCTTTTTCTCCCCCGAGTATCATAAAATATTTGTTTTCATCCTTTTGATACATGACTTGTCTAGTAAGCCAGCTGAAATTCATGACATGTCCTCTACTATATTTTATTGGTGTTAGAAAATCTATTCTTTTTGATGTGGAAAGATTAAAATGTGAACACACTCTTGATTTAATTCTCCCATATCAATTTGGAAAGTGTCAAGAGACTAAATGCCATCCTCTAACATCAGCCTTAGGTTGCTAAGTATCTATCAGAGAAGGATCAAATTGAAAACACTTGCTCTTGGGACTGGTGCTGAAACGATGGACGCCAACATTATCTTGTTGTTAACAATGTGGAATATCAATTTATTTCCCTCTTTGTGGTGCCTGGAGCCTAGCTTACATACATCTCTTTATAAAACAAAGGGTAGCTTTTACACAATAAAGCATGTAAAATAACAACATCTGTAAGAGTGTTTTAATAGGTCAAGACATCCCCACCCCCACAGTCAACATTTGTGGATTTTTCTGCAAAATGGTGGTGGTGATGGTGAGATAGGGTTGTGTGTGCTTATGAATTTGGCACAGACACATAGATTTCCTGCCAAAAATGTTCTGTTTTACAAAATCAAAAGAATATGTTTTAATCAATTTATTTTGTGCATGTACATAAAAGTGCACTTTGTATGATATACCCATTTGAGACATTTTCAGAAAGAAAGACCCAAAATATGAAACACCACCAAAAAAATCCACAATTACTTTCACAATCTTTCTCAAGAAGTAGAAAAGTTTATAAGCTTCTCATTCTTGCATGAGAGAACAAAATGAGTTAAATCACTAAAATAGAATTTGATTTCATTTGTTTTTGTTTGTAAGAAAAATAATTTTCCATTTTTTTAAAAAAAATGAACATATTTTGAATCTGAATCAATTTAAATGTAGGATAAAACAAAGCTGAAAGATATTTCTAATAAATTTTGGCAGCATTTCCTCTTACCGCTAAGCCAACTACAAATTTCATCCAAAAATGGGAAAGGTCTGACAAAATTAAGGTCACATTGTAATATGAATATGGATTAGAACTGGAATAGAATTGGAGTAATACAATATTCTGTAGCTACAATTCCTCCCAATATTTTACAACATACTCTGTCTGCATATTTTTGGACAGCTTTCACTTCATTCACTTCTTGCATATCTCTTCCCTCAGCAACTTTTGGAATATGCATGTGAACATAAAAGTGTACTGCAATGTGATGTCTTCTGAGAGGAGGTATCAGAGGCTGATACCCTACCAAACTCCTATCCTGCTCCTTCTGCCAAACTGGGGAGGCTTTTGGCTACTCTGCTGAGCAGTGATGAGGAGAATGTTGGAAATTGTGTAGCTGATTGCCCAGGCTGATGTAGGAGGCCCAGCAGCCAGGATGGCTGGGCAACAGAGATATAAAAACTGAGACAGTGACTAGGTGACTGCTGTGGGGAGCAGTGCATTGGAGTGCTGTGGAGAAGGTGCTGGATTTTTTGCAAGCTTGGAAGACTGCCACCAAAGGAGGAAAGGGCAAAGGAATACAGGAGACCAACTCATCTGGGGGAGGGGGCAGGCTTTCTCAGGGAATCAGGAAGGAGATTAGCAGTCTGTCCCTAGGATTATGTGTCTATCCAGATTGGAGTCAAGTTGTCTAGCTACTTCACCTACTAGTACCATTCTGAAAAGCTATGGGAGCCTCTGTTCTGTAACAGAAGGACTTGACTGCCATCCCTGTAAAGTCTGCAGCCACCCTAAAGGGTCCTGTTGGGCTATTTAATTGCAACAATCAGGGGAAATCCCCAGCGCACACTCCTCTGGCAGTATGAAGTGTAATAATCACATATGGTCATTGTTTGTAGTTCTCTGTGGCGGGAAATGAGAATTAGGAGAAATACATAACTTTTCAGCATATTTGAGATTAACTCTGTGCAGAAACTGAAAAGTACAGAAAAGGTTCTTTACTCTTGAGGAGTTCCAAATCTGTAAATAATTTTATTTAGATAATGTCTCATGGTTTCATGTGTATGATTAGCAGTGTAGACGTCAATTTCTATGCAGCTCCTGTGACTGAAAGGAAAAATACTACAATATTGATTGAACATAACAATTTGAAGAATACCTATGAGATTGAAACATCTCATTCAAGATCCCAGGAACAGCCACCACCACCATCATCATCATCAGCAGCAGCATTTTGTTTGAGTCATTTGTATCATTATTGTATCACATTTGGACTATGTATCAGAGTTATTCTGGAATCTATTGTTCTAATTTGTCTATTGTATACCACAGTGTGTGTTGCATGTGTCTTTTGAAACATTTACAATTGGTCAATTTGAGGTTTCATAAGTAGTTTTGATTATTTCACAAATACATTTTTGGGTATCTTTATGTTTTCATAGTACTTGATCCATTGGAAGTTATCCTGTTGATCTACTCCTGCTGCAGAGTAGTGTTCTGAGAACTGATTCTGCACCAATTTAGAGTGAAACATTGTGGACTTGAGAACAGAAGCAAACTTGAACCTGTCTGTATTTATTCTCCTCCTGCCAGCTGATAGTGACAAAACTTAAAGACTCCAAGTTTTGTTTTGTTTTGTTTTTTGGGGGGGGCTTTTTTGAAGGGCCACCTCTAGTCTGATTTTGTGTATGAACAAAGTGGTGAGAAGGCTGGAATTTGGTGAGCTATGTAATAGTCTGGGAACAATAAATGTCTCTGATATGGAATTTGTGTTTATGTCTTATTGGTGAACCATAGAGACTCAGGGCTTTGATGTACTGCTTCTCCATAGAGGGGGCAGAAGGGATTACAGTTTCATCAATACTTTTTTGTATGTGACATTTTATCAATATGTTGGATTGAATATGCATTTCTATTAGAACACACAGAGAACATCCTAATATAGTTCTCTCTTCACCCTCTTGTAACAGCTAAACAGGTGTATTTAGTTTTCTGGTATCTTTTTTCCATAGTAAGAAGGAAAATATAGCACTCTACATTTTGAAGAAATTTCACAGATATGAAATTATCCCTCTTCTTTTTGTCCAACACTCATATTCATTTTTGCATGTGTTTGCATGCAGATATATACAGAGAGAAAGAGAGAGAGAGACATTCTGTATACATCCCTACTTTACCATCATTATTTTTAAATAGACTCTTCCAGGATATTGCAGGGATATCAGAAAGAGTCATTCTGACACCTTACAATTTTTTCCAGTTACAATGAGACTTAAATAAAATTGGTTGGTGTTAAGTACTTCATATCCCTAGAAGCCATGAGTTGACCTTTTAAAAGCCATATAATCAGTAAAGACAAATTAACAGCTGCATCACTTCACTTGAGGGCCAAAGAACCTGGACTCTTCAACATACCCAGAGACCTGGGGAGCATGGTTGTCAAGATGTCTTGGCACATTTATTGCCCAGTAAAGCTTCTGAGAACTATGACCACAACCTGTTCCTTTCAGGCTTCCATTGCTTCACTGTAGATTTGGAATATACTCCTAGTGAACTTTAAGAAGAGGAAAGTAATAGAGGTTGGGACTTAATTCTTCTATGTTTTTACTACCAACAAAAGTAAAACTCTCTTATTTGGACTACAATTGGCATATTTTACCTATACAGTGCCTACACTCCCCCCCCCCCAATATAACAGCACAGGGACTGAGAAATTTAATGTTCTCTGTCTAAAAAAGGAGAAGTTAGCTTCATAAAAAACAGGGACAATGTGGATCTCTAGGAAAGTTACTTTTCTGTTGCTAATAGAGTTAAGATTTTATTACCTGTCTTTTATTGTCCTTTGTCCCTGTTCCCCACATGTCCAAGAATGGGAGTGTCTTCTGCCTACACTGAGAATCCTCCAGAACAAATAAAACTAGAACAGAAACTTCAAAATATAGACCTGTAACCTGGCCATCATCACTCTTCTTCTGTATGTTTTTTAACAACTTTTGCCTAATGAACAAGTCAGTGGAGCTTCAAAAGACTGCATAATGTATTTTGTGCATTTCAGTTGGCCAATAAAGGTATCATTCTTTTGTGGATTTTGTATTTTGTATTGTACTCCTAGTGTGGCTGGATGACTGGAACTGGCTAAGACCCTGAACGTTCTTGGGTGACTGAAATATATTTAATATTATGCATATTCCAACTATCATTGAGTATTTTTAAATGTTCTTTTTTCAACTATCTCTTTATTTTTGTTATTTTTTGTTTGCATTATGATGACAGAGGATTCAAATCAAATGGGGAAGAGTATAGGGGGTTGTCGCGGGGCCACAAGGCACTCCTCCCACTCCATGCTTCTTGGAGGTATCCATTTCGGCGAAAGAAAGGGCAGACCACTTAAGATGTATGCTCTATACCTTTAATCCACTCGGAAACCCATTCACCAAACAGTTACTAGAAGAGGGGAGAGATGTTGTGCCACACTCTCTCTTTCATATTCTCAGTCCATTCCTTTAATCTTCCCCTTTCACCATTCCTCCTCCTCAGATTAGTCTTCAGCCTGCAATCCCTGCCCTGGAGGGTCCTAAGGGAAGCCCCTTATGACCAACACCCTGGTTTGGCTTCAATTGACTTCGGCCCTAGGGTTGTAAGAGCAGCGACCGGTTCCTCCAGAAGCCCTTCCCTTGGGCTGAGTTGGCCCCAGTCGATTACCTCCCCTTCTGTCAGTGTTTCTCTTTCCTCTTGAGCTCCAGTACTGCTCGCTTCTCTTTCCCTTCCACCGTCCGCCTCACCGAGCCTTCTTCCGCGTTTCTCCCTCTCCCCGAACGCCTCCTCCTTTTCCCTTTTATCCTTGGGCCCCTCCCTCCTGGGTCTTGCTTCCCTTTCTTCTTTTCCAGGTGTTGTTAGATCTCGTAATTCCCCTCTCTGGCTCCCTGTTCTTTCCCTCATTAACCCTTGCTTTCCAGAACAACCCTCTTCCATGGGCCAGCCTTCCTTCACTTTATCACAGGGGTATTTTCTAGGATGACAGAAAATCTCATGAACCCACAGCCATGTTGATATTATCAGGTACAGCCCTAGTTACTGGGGCTTCCTCTTTCTCCATACCATTCCAGTGCCTCACTGTTTTCTTTGAACACTAACAAGCTAAATGTATTGGATATGACAATTTAAAATGACTGCTTTGCAGAACAAATCAATGTAGATAACATAATTCCAGTCCTAAATTCCTGTCCTAATGCATGAAAGGTAAGGCAGACTTTTGGTTTTCCGACACTTCTCCTATTTTGCCTGTGAAACTGCCATGTAAAATGTATTGGATATGTCAATTTGAAGTGGCTGCTTTACAGAAGCATTCAACATACATAACATAATTTCAATTCCAATTTTTCCCTCTAACATTAAATATAAGACAAGCAAACTTATGTTGCTGTTGCCATTTTATCTGTGTCACTGCAGTATTGGTTTCTTCCTCAGTAGAATGCGAGAATGTGACAAAGGATAATAGACTGAAGGAAGAGGAAGCAAAGAATATATGCTGTAAGGGATAAAGCTTTGTCAAATGATTTGGCAAAACAACAACAACAAATTCTATATTCCATTTTTGGAGAACTGAAATAAAACCAAAGTAATTCATGTCTCCAAATCAGACCAAATCAAATTTGCATCAAACTCATGACTCTTTGGCTCTTTTTTCCTTCTTGCCCCTTCTCCTCTACACTGCAAGATTTCTAAAACACTAACACTGGAATCATTTATATTTGCAACCTACCTGATCATGGCAGAGGAGAATCAGCATGCTTCTCTAAGCTCACATAGAATGTCTGAACTGTCAACAGTCAATATGGCTTGATACACAGATAAAATGAGGGGCTTTGCAGATTGGCACAAAGGGTCAACCTGGGGATGGAGTTGGGGTGGGGTAGCCACATGCCGGCTGTGCCAACTCCACCCTGACCCCATCCTGACACTGTGCACCTATTTGCACGGCACACAGCATCAGGACGTCCTCTTGGCACAGCTTGTACACACACTGCACCAGCTCTGTGCCACCCCTTTCAGGCCATCTGTATTGGCCCTGAGTTTTCACAATTAAAACTTACTGCCTTTGACCCCAGATCAAAGAGAAAAACAAATCAGCAAGATTTGTACATCAGCTACAGAAGCCTCTGTCCAGACTAAAGACGTTATCACACAGGGAGTCGCGGGGAGAAAGTGGAAATAAATGGGCACGAGTAGAAGTCTTTAATTTATGGAATTTGTCCCATTCCGCCTCATCTGATAACTAAATTCAAATTTAAAAGGGGGTTAATTCAAACACAAACCTGATTTTTTCATTTTCAGGATTTTTGAGGATTTGAAAACATCAGGTTTTTGTTCGAATTAACCCCCTTTTAAATTCGAATTTAGTTATCAGATGAGGCAAAATGGGACAAATCCTGTAAATTAAAGTCTTCTGCTCATCCGATTTATTTCCACTTTCTCCCCGCAACTCCCTGTGTGATAACATCCTAAGACAGACTGGGTCAATGATCCTAGTTTTATAATTAAAAAGGGACCATGGAATGAAAAGAATGACAAAATTTAGATACAAGTTTGTGTCCCTGATCCACCCCTTGCAACAGCTGGCTTTGATGTTCATATGATAGCAATCCGACAGAGCAATACAAATGGGATTTAAAAAGAAATTTCTTAGCTACTAGCATAATTGTAATTTGCCACCTAGTCAGAAATTCAATAGAGAAGAATGTGGCAGCACTCTGTTAAGCATGAAGTACATTGTTGAGAGTAATATAACATGTATTGCAACTGCTACACATTGTACAAGTATGTAAGCCTGAAGATGGCAATTGTCACATCTTCCTGTGCTATTTAATAGCCTACAATTTCACAGAATGAATTCCTAGCTTACTGCCAATCCATACATTCAGCCACATGAGTGTGGCTGAGGAACAGCAAGGCTCTTTCCCTTTTCTCATATATATTATACTCTCAACTCTGAAATCTCTCAATATATATCAGTCATGAAATGTATTCCCTTCAACATAAATTGAAAGCTGAATGAGCATGGTGTGGCAATTTGTTTGTTGGGGCATGACTCTGGAGATCAGAGTTCACATCCCAGCTTGGCCATTTCCTGACTAGATCTCCTGGCCTCAGGAGTCCTATTATCCCTACTTTGCCTGCAATCCCTGTTCAGTCTATTACTGCCGGTTAGGTTTTTATATAATTGAATTAGTTTTTAACTATTATGTTTTATTGTTATCATTAGTTTAATTCTGTTTTAAGGGATGGGAGGGTTTGTGGATTTTGGATTGTATTTTAACATTGTATTGAGTTTTAATGTTTTGAGCTGCCTCGATTGTTTGACAGAGGCACAGGATACAAATCAAATTTATTGTTATTATATTATCATAGAAACCCACTGGGTGACTTTGAGCAAGTCACACTCTCTCAGCCTTAGGGGAAGGAAAGAGCAAAGCCCCTCTGAACAAATCTTGCAAAAAACAAACAAACCCTATGATAGGTTCCCTTAGAGTTACCATTAGTTGGAAATGACTTGAAGGAACACAACAATAAAGACTCAACTTACTCTTTCACTTTGTTTTGTTATTCATATTCTTCATTAACATTTTCATTTTATATTTATTAATTTTGAACTCTTCCACACAAAACTGTTCTTTCATATCTAAAAGTGGGTTCAGATTTGTAAAGGATCTTCAGTCACCAACATCACATCATCTGTGTAAGCCCTCAACTTAATGATATCTTTCTTCATCTTCAAACTTTTAATTCTTTCATTTGTTCTTATCACTCTCAATAATCTCTCCAACACTAATATAAATAATAATGGTGACAGAGGGCAGCCTTGTCTTGTACCTTTCTGAAATCCACACCCCTCAGTTAAATATCCATTTATAAAGATTTTAGTGTTTGCCCCTTCCGCACTCTGTTCCGCCACCCTCTCTGGCTCCTTCCACGCTGCCCCTTCCGGGAGAAAATGGAGTGCCATGGCCTGCTTTTGAACTGCGCTCCACTCCCAGCTCTTCATGCTTCCACATGGGTTAGGCCACTTTACAAGCCAAGAAGCCCAGGAGCCAACAATGCAGCCAGGAGCCAACAATGCAGACGAGCACCTTGCTCATCTGCAAATCTAAAATGGCTGCCAACACAGGGCAGCGTGAGGCTAAATAGCCCCCTGAAATCTCGCTCGAAATCTTGTAAGATTTGAAGTCTCGTGAGACCCAGGAGTGAGACCTCCATTTGATTGGCTAAGCAGGCCAGCAAGGGTGGGCCTTCCGGTCTGCTCAGCCAATTGTGTGTCAGTGCCCTTATATGGGGCCGTCGCAACAGAAGGCTTCTCCCGACACGTCAGGGGGGTGTCTATCTTTGTAAATCACCTCCTGCAGTACTACTTTCAATGTCCTGGCTAGGATCAAGGCAAATAATCTGTAATCATAATTCAGCAACAAAATGGGTCTGTAGTTATCCATTTTAATTTCATCTCATCCTTCTATTGGAATTAAGGTTCTTATCACTTTCTCCCATCTTTTTGGGATTCTCCTACTATTCACAATTTCATTAAAGATTTTCTATAAAAATAAACATATGCCTTCTTCAAACTTTTTGTAATAACTTGCTGGGAACCCATCTGGGCCTAGCACTTTTCCAGCTTTTGCTCTCAAGGCAGCAGAATAGATGTCCTTCATACTATTTGGTCTATTTAAATGTTGTCTTTGCCCTTCTGATATTGTATATGCACCTTGTAGCAATAAATAATTGTTCATATTTTTAACCAAAGTCTGCGTCTTTTTAAGTAATAGTTGTGGTAATCTGTAAAATCACTATGCAAAGGGATCTTGTAGTACCTTTGAGACTAACTAAAAGAAAAATGTTTGGAGCAAACATGAATTTGAGAAAGTAGGCTCAATTCTATGAAGGTTCATGCTACCAACATCTTTCTTTCAGTTAGTCTCAAAGATGCTACAAGATCCCTTTACATACACTTTTAAACTAAGGAGCAAAACAGACAGCCCTGAAGGGATGGTGTCAAATCACCCCACCTGATGCTAGGTGGGCACCGTGAAAATTGCATGCCATGGCCCCACTCCAGCATTTTTCTGGTGCAAAGGGGAGTGGCAAAATTCTGCTCCTTTTTGCACCAGGAAAAATGCAGCCTTTTCTGCCACCAGCATGGCTTTTCAGCACTCCAGTAGCATGTGGTGTCTAAATGGCATGCCACCGGAATGCTGCAAACTGTGGACAGCAGGGTGTCATGACACCAGCTTCAGAGCGGCATCAGGGCATGTGTCATGCATACACCACACCCTCAACAAGAAACTGCCGTATTGTGCTGGTCTGCATTGGCCCTAAGTCATGATAATATTTGTGAAACATCTTTAACATTTTTTTCCATTATCTGTAATTACTTCACCCCTATACTAGAACAGGGATGGAAAGAATATTTAGATTTTTTTTAAAATAGGCAAAATGTTTTTCTCAACTGTCAAGAAAGTCTTATGAGGAAAATCCTGGAGTGATTTCAGTATTTAGAGTTGAGGACTTAGGACCGATGCAGACTGACACAAAGGGCTGGGCTGGGGGTGGAGTTGGGGCAGGATGGCCACACTCCAGACACCCCGACTCCACCCTGATGACATCCTGATGCCACATGCCAAAAGGGTGCAAAAGAATGCAAAAGAGCTGTGGCACCAGCTCTAAGGGTGGCCTTTTGCCAAGCCCAAAAGGAGCTGCATTTTGGCTGTCTTTTAGGAGCATCAAAAAGGAGGATCAGGGCCTCGGCGTGTGGTTGCCTCAGCCCTGATCCGTCACTTCCAGGGCTGGCTCTGTGCTGCCCCTTTCAGGTCATCTGCATCAGCCCTTAGTGTGCATGGAAAATAGCATTTTCTGAATATTTTTAAACTGAGCATAGAATAAGTCTCTGACTACTGTATGGTCTCTGCATAAAACAGCATTTGTAGCATAGAATATTTTCTGTGCAGAAATACTGTTTTCTGTGCAAAACATAGTATGTACAAATGAATTTTGTGCAGACTAACTAACTCTTGAATTATGAATAGCCCTTCAAAATGGCACAATGTTTAAAGACTCTTGGTGCAGGAAGAAAATTGCTCTAATTGATCTTTGCCTCTTTCAATAATGAAATTACAGTAAAAAAATAATTACATTTCTGTGAGAAGTGAAGACTAATGACTCTCGAGCACAGGGGGAAAGAATTTTCCCTGGCTTACTATCATTCTGATGCTGACAAGTTTGATTGTTTTGGTGTGAATATTTTATTATGTTTATAGAGCCAGAATGGTGTAGTGGTTTGAAGATTGGACCATGACTCTGGAGACCTGGGTTTGAATCCCCACTCAGCCATGGGAACCCACTGGGTGACTTTGGGCAAGTTATTATTCTTTCAGCCTCAGAAGAAGGCAAAAACAAACCTCCTCTGAATAAATAATGCCACCAAAAATAAAAATAAAAAAAATTGTAGGATCAATGTTGCCTGGGTTAGAAACCTGTTCGTACCCATCTCACTGTTGATTCTTTCCTGACTCCCCTTGTTTCTTGGTATTATTTCTGCATTTTTTGTTCTAGTGCCACTAATCTTTTTTCTTTCTTCAAAAACAGTTCAACCCAATGTTGCCAAACACAAGGAGATTATTTTCCCCTCTCTGTAATATTTTATTTCTTCAAATCTAGGCATGGGATGTGGTGGCTTAGAGGTTAAGACACCAATTCTGAAGATCAAAAAATCAGAAGGTTGGCAGTTCGTGGCCCGAGTGCTACATGATGGGGTGAGCTCCTGTCACTAATCCCAGTTTCTACCAACTGAGTAGTTTGAAAGCATGCAAATGCAAGTAGATAAATTGGGGGGGGGGGTGTGTGTGAAGGTAACAGCATTCAGTGCAGTCATGCTGGCCACATAACTACTGGAGTCATCTTCAGACAACACTGGCTCTTCAGAGATGAGCACCACCCCCTGCAGTCGGTTACGACTAGACATTCATGTCAAGGGACTACCTTTACTTTTTGGGGCACCTAAATTTGCATATTATGCAAATGTGTTTATTATGCAGATCATGTGGGTGATCACAACTGATCAGCATGTCTCTCTGTGTGTGTGCATGTGCACACAATTTTCTACTGAGAAACACACATTTCAGACTTTTGCTGTAGATAGGGATCAGGTGGTTAAATTTCTTTACATACTTTGTAGATAATGCTGGGACATACTCCCTATAGCCCAAGATGTGTTATGCACTGTTGTAATTGCCTTTTCTTTGCCATCTTTCAATCACATTTTCCCCTCATGAGGATTCCCCTCACTTGCAAAATTGTCAAGAATAACTATAAAAGATAGAACATTGAAAAGGATCTTGCAGCGCTTTTGAGACTAACTTAATAATAGAAGTTGCTTGCATAAGCTTTCATAGACTTGACCCTACTTCCTCAGCTGCATGTGGAGAGAGCTGCAAACAATCTCCCATTTCAAAGAAGGAGAAGTTGTCAAATTCAAACATGCATAGCGTAAAATATCCAAGGCATGCACAGTATGTAAGCAAGTGGAGAAGGGGGAGGAGGAGAAAAAAGAGGGAGAAGGAGGAAGCTGGATTTTGTTTTAGGTTCTACCACAAGAACTGGAAAAGCTTTTGAGACCCAGAAAACTGTTCTATACACAGAATGTGCAAACAGTCCAGGCAGGAATTGCAAAAACATTTTATAAGCTGCTCTCAGGTTGTAGAATTCCCTTCCAAGGGATGCTGGGCTGGCCCCTTCTTCTAGTTTTCTTACTAGCAGGCAAATACCTTGTTATTCAAAAGGTGTTCAGCAACTGAGCAGTAGCTGAGGGTGGAAAAATTAACAGCTATGTGTATGCTACAGTTTTCGTTCTTGGCCATATCTTTTATTTTTGATTAAAAACAACAACAAGCACTAGTGTGGTGTAGTGGTTTGAGTGTTGGACTATGACTCTGGAGACAAGGGTTCAATTCTCTACTCAGCCATTAAAACCACTGGGCTGGCAAGTCACATACTCTCAACCTCAGGAGAAGGCAATGAGCAAATTTTGCCAAGCGAACTCCATGATAGCTTCACCTTAGGATTGTCATAAGTCAGAAATCACTTGAAGGAAGACAACAACAACAATCACCCCTGTTATTCTGGAGGAGACTGTTATGTGTCAAGTGGGATAGCAACTGATTTTTTTAATATATAATAAATTAATTAATCCATTAAAATACACTTTAGGATCTTACTAATATCCATATGAGGTTTGTGATGTCTTGGTTTCATGGGCATGGAACTGCAGTGGGAAATGAGACCCACATCCACACACTGTTACTCTTTTAGCTTTGACAGTGCAAAGTAGTTCTACAATAATTTATGCTTCTAATATAATTGTAGAAAATAACCATTTCATAAATATTAATTTGTACATTATCTGTACATGTGATTGAGTTTCTATAAATGCCAAAGTGTTATAATTATCACTTAGAGTATTTGTTATTTAGCTACTTTCTAATCTGAGGAAATGTAAAAGCCATTTATTCATTAAGTTAGATGAATGAAAAACATACACATAAAATAGGCATGGCAATTGCTCTCAGAAGGCTATTGAACTCTTAATGCATCTTTCTCATTGTATATCCCCCCATACATAGAAAGGTAAAATCTTCTCTGTGGATTTTAAGGCTATATAATTGATTGATTCAAAATATTTATATATTATACTTGAAGCAGAGTTTAGAGTAATATGGATTAACATTAAAAGAAGGAAGGAAAGGGGAGGAAAAAATGTGGTAGTACTTTTAGGACTAATTGGTTACTCCCCTTTTTATAGGCTGCAAAAAATGACTATTCTTTAAAAACTACCACAATATATTAATACTGTTACTTATAGCCCACTACAAAATAAATTAATAATACTAATACTAATACTAATACTAATAATAATAATAGCATTATTGTTGAATGTCTTTCTGTTCACCTAAGTCTCCAACATAAATTTATAGATAAATAAAATACATCATGGAAACCAATTTAAACATGTCAGATTTGAAAGTCAGGTTTAATAAATACTAAGGCTGATGGGAAAGTAGAGGCCATTTGTTTGTCCTGACATCTACCACCATGCTGGTCACTTTAAAAAAATATTTTGATGTTCAGCATAGAAAATATCTAATGAGAAAAAGAACACTGGTACATTTACTGGATTGTGGTTTGCAGATCAATTTGGTATGGAAATTTCCAGGTAAGCCCAAATTACCCACCTTGGTTTAAAAAAAAAATAGAGAGCATCAGTGTGTAAATCCATATTCCAGAAGTTTTTGGCATTTGTTCTGAACACAATTGTTCGTTTCAGTCATGTGCATCTTCATATATGTAGAAGGATGTTACTAAAAATATCAGAATCAAATCAATTGTTTCTTCCTTTACACTGGAATAAATACATTAGGTATCAAATATGTAATGTTGATGACCTTGCTGAATATTCTCTGATTTAGATACCTGTTTCAAAAATGGTACACACAACCCAGGCACACAGATTACTGAAGGAATACCCACAGTTCTTTGAATGACCACATTGTTTCAATGTTATTTTTGACTATTTTGAACATGCATATTTGTGGTTGCTTCTTTACAGTACAAGTTTCTGTTTTTATCCTCTCCTGTTAATTCTCACAACCATTTCATTCTACCATCTCTGTCGTGAGGCACCTAATGTTTTGATGTCATCATAAAATGGTATGTATGATGTAATGACACCACTGGCAGCTATGCAGGTGATCACAGCCAAGGGGCTGAAAAGACAGCTTGAGCAAAAAGAGCTAGGGAAAACTATCAGGAAGAAAGAGAAGGAAAATAGTGCTGAGCTGAAGCAGTGGCCAAAGACATGAAAAGGATGTGAATAGCATTAATTAACTTGAAAGATTAGTGAAGTAGGTATTTTTGGTAACTTTTAGTTGCACCATATGTTCCAAGACTATAAAAAAGGATGAATATTACAACATCACAGTTTTGCTCTATAATTGATTTTGAGAGTGACATGTGGAGTGTAGAAGCTGTGGACAATTTTCTTCTGAGCTTACATTGGCCTGAAAACAAAAAATATTTCCCATTATTTGGGAATGAATTAGATTAATTTCTGAGGCAATCCTATGTGAGCTGACAGCAGATTGGGTATGGGGAGGTGAAAGGAGATGACCACCACTAATTGGTTTTGCTAATTTTAAAGTGAATGTCAACATTGAAAAATTGTTTGGTACAGTCTGAAGATACATTCAGTAAGAACAGTTTTTGTGTAGAAGAAAATTGCCTCACTGTCATATTATTTAGTGACATTTCTTTGCTTTCTCTAAAGAGTGTTAAAAATAAGACTATAGGTAGCATATGTAAAATATACTGAGAAACAAAATGGGGCTGCTATGTAAAAGAATAGCACCAAAAGTCATTTATTTCACTGACAGAGTAAAGGGATTCATCTACATTCAATTTACACTCTCTTTATAATAAGCCGTGTACAGCACAACCTGTTGTAACAAATGATGGACAGTTCCTACTAACAATGCTCTGAATTGCCTAATAATTTTATGCAACATAATTGTTAAATTTCTTGCTTCTGTGCCAGCCCTTGCTTTACTCTCATAGAATACAAATGAAGAAGGAAACAACTTTTGCTGGAACTTTATGGCATGCAATTAAAATCCTATTTTTTCTCAGCTATACAATCCAAAACAAACCCAGCACAAAAGTAACCTTTTTCAGGGAACACAAAAATGATGACCCTTAACCAAAATATTTTAGCTTCTATCTGGATCTAATGCAAATGTGCCAAAAAGGAAAATACAACATGGAAGACAACTTGGGAATGGTAGATTCCAAAATCAATGTTATAATATACGAAGGTTGGGGGAGGATGTAGCTGCCTGGTTTTCAGGTGTCAGCCTGAAATTCAGATAATGAAGTAACTAGGCAGAAACAATGACCAAGATCCTATACATTTTTAGCTGAGTGAACACGATATAAATACTTAAGGGATAGCCTTCTTCTGTATTGTCCATCCTGCACACTAAGGTCCTTGGAGATTAACCTACTACAGCCGAAAAAATCTAGGCTAACTTCGGTTAGCCAGAGGGCCTTCTCCACTGCTGCTCCAAAGTTGTGGAATGGCCTACCGGAGGAGATCCGTCACATCTCTACTCTTACAGCCTTTAAAAAGGCTCTTAAGATGGATCTCTTCCGGCAGGCCTTCCTAACTTAACTCCTCTCTCCACACAAGGTGATCTAAGTTGTTCTACCCACCAATCACCTTCCCCCTTTTTTTTCTTTTTTTTTAAAAAATATTTTTGTATGGGGGGGGTTGGGAAGGGACTAATTTTGAATTTTATTGTATTCCATGCACTTTTATTGCTGTAACCCACCTGGATTCCTTGTGATTGGGTGGGCTATAAATAAACATTATTATTATTATTATTATTATTATTATTATTATTATTATTATTATTATATGCCAGTGTCATTACACTCCATCCAATGAATGTACAACAAGCACCACAAGGCCTTCACCCTCAACAGTTGTGCAATGGTTGATTAGCTCCCACTGATTAAGTCAAAAATGAACAAGAGGTCTATGTGTGCATTTGCAAAACAACCAGATGTACTAGGGACTACAATTATACAATCACTGAGAAACTGTAATGACTTGTGCAACTATAGTTATGCTAGCTTAGTGCTCCAGCAGGATTCCAACCACTACATTGCCTGTTGTGTTTATTTTTAAAAGCAACTAAGACATAACCAAATTACACTACAATTGTAGCATAATGATAATTTATTTCACTGCTTCTGCAGTATGTTTGCAAGTGATTTTGTATGTAACAAGAATATGTGGTTTAACTATCCAGATGTGTTTTATACCACAGATCATCAAATTGTAGCATTTAGATTTGTTTTAAAATAACAAACAACATCTACTTTAGTTATTGTTGAATGTCAAGAAAGTAACTGGTTAGTTAAAAATACAACCCCTTTTTGCATTTTTGGATGCAAATTCTAACTAATTATTTGTTTGCCTGATTGTTTCCTTGTTTATAAATTTTGCAAGCTTTGATTATGACCATAGAGAAAGCAGTGAAGCTGGCATAATATTCCACACTCTTTGATGGAGGAGTCGTTCAAGTTTGGGTCTTTATTTTATCCAAATACCCTCCCTTCACCTGACAGATGTAAGTTAGTATTTTTCAAGATAGACACATTTCTTCCCAGAATATTTATTAGACATTGCTCCCAGAATATGGCTCTGAAATGGCAACAGAACCAAATCTGTTTGCGTATATATGCACATATACCATAAGCTGACCCATCTGAAATGTCTGGGAAGCACTTAAACATCCCTCAGAAAAACAGGTAAAACAGATTTATATTCTTAAGTCACACTATTGAAATGAGGAAGAACTTTGACTGATGTGCAAAACAGTCACACTTCCATTATCCATATGTAAATTGAAACACATTATCCTTCAGACTGTGAGCTACTCCACATTTCATAAAGCAATTCTCAACTCAAAAAGTGAGTACAAAAATGCACATGTAAAGGAAATTTGTGTTAGATATGGATGTTCCAGAGAGACAAAGATATGTATATGATAAGAGAAACCATATACCAAAATAAATGCAAGCTTTCATCATCACAAGAGACTTTCCTCATCGCAGGAAGTAATTTCCAAAGTAGGGTGAATCCAATTGCAGTTTTTCCAAGAGTTGCAACTGCTCCAGAATTGCTTTAACTTTTCCATGTTTAATAAATGTAACTTTCCACATTACTTCTTGTTACTATGGCACATGGTATCTTATCTTACACATATTCTTTCAATTGTTTCAGTTTTCTTGGAGTGGGAGTGGTTAGAGGCATGAAAGGTCCTGTGCAATGAACTGTAGGTATGCCACTATCAATGTTGCCTGCCCCTTCTCCAAAATTCACCATGACACAGAAGTTATATGATTTCTTATTAGCCTGATGCAACCCTTCTTGTTTAGAATAAAATCTTGTTTTGAATACTTCTGTCTTAAGCCTCAATGGCTCTTTGACTGCTTGGGTATACAAAGTATATTGTGGTATATGGTGAATGGTCCTCTTTATTAATTTTTCAATTAAAAGATTCAGATAGTAATGCAAAAAATAAATAAATAAAATAAAATAAAAGAACACCCCACCCACAATAAAGTTTTATTGCATATCAAGTAAGGGCCTCTGTAGACTGGCCCAAAGGGCTGGCCTGGAGGTAGAGTTGGAGCAGGACAGCTGCACGCCAGCCACCCCAACCCCATGCCAATGCCATCCTTATGCTGTGCACCATTATGCATGTCTGTGGCATCAGGACACACTCCTGGCACAGTGTTCTGACACGCTGCATTCAAAAGGCTGAGGAAGAGCTGTGGGCTGGCTCTTAGGGCGGCCTTTCGCCACCCCTAAAAGGAGTGGCATTTTGCCGCTCTTTTCAGGGTGACAAAAGGGAGGATCAGGGCTGTGGCATTGAGTTTCCATGGCCCCAATCTACTGTTTCCTGGGGTGGCCCAGAGCCGCCCGTCTGCAGAGGCCCCAAGTTAAACTACTAACCCGACTCTGGCTTCATACACAGTATGATGTAACATCTCAGTTAAAGGAAAGTTATTCTTCTGAGACTCAAATTCCATCAAACCAAAATTCCCTCTCTCCCTTATTGTCTGCATCTATTGTTACCTCTAACAAATTGTCTATTCCTAATTTGTCCTACCTGTAAATGTTCCTCACAAGATTTAATCCATTCTTATCTCCCTGCATACCCAGTCTCTATCTCTTTTTAACAGACTAGCCTTTGATTTTATATCCCTACCCATAGTCCCCTCCCACAGCATTCTGAAGACTGTAATTGGATGGCTTTATCCATGTTTCCTTACTCTTCTCTTCATGGGCTGCGGTTCACAAACACTTATGCCAAATAAAACTTGTCAGTATTTCATGTCACAATTCAATGTGCATAGAAGTAAAGTCATGGAGATATCTGTATGTGGAGGAGTGTTAGCCCCTTGTAATTGTGCCTTTGGTGTCATCCCAAATCCAGTATTAAATAAATCCTCATAAAACTCAGTAGGTTTGGAGAAAACATACCATGGGATTGGATTTAGAGCCAATCTAGATTGCTGTCTCTTTAACCATCCCATTCCAAAATGCTGGAGACAAGACAAGCCAGGGCAGGTTTTGCACCTTCCTCCCATATTCCACTTTGCTTCTTCTTTTTATCTCCCCTAATGTCTTGCCATATTCTTTTCCATTCCCCTGGCCCCCCATGATTGGGTTCAGAAGAGGCAAAGATGCAGCATGCCCTCTTCCTCTCTCATTCACTCACTAGAGCTGGAGTTTAGGAATGGCCATGAGGGATGGGGAGAACAGGGGGAAAAGGAGAAGGAAGTGAATAAGGGATTTGTGGGGGGAAGAACTAGGAGCTGATTCCACTGCACCTCTGTATTATGGTTCATATGGCATGGAAGGCTGAGCATGCCCTGCTAGCACAGTGGAAGAGGTTGGCCAAAGAATGTTGTTGGATATGTGGCTGGGGAAATGAGGGGAGACAGGACTGTGCTAATGTGGCAGTGGACATTCATAGCGTAGTGGCATACATGCCCCAAATAAGCAGCTTCAGTAAGAACAACTTTAATCTGTCATATTTATCAAAGAAAGTTTTTTTAAAAAAAATAGGTGTGACATAAGTCCTCCAGAATGGTTACTTATTATTTTGGATGTGTGCATTCACCATTTAACTGGAGAATTAAAATCTGGCAACAGCTATATGATTTCAGGCATCACATTCACCCCATTTGGATTTCCTCATAATCTGAGGAAACCTGATATTTGAAAATCTCCCCCACACATGCACACACTGTAGAACAAAGATTTGGAATCTATATATTGTGCAAAGGCTCCTTGAAGTAGACCCAGTAAGTGTCTGACTATTAATTTTGGTTGGTTTACTTGGTTCCTGCCTCAAAGAAGTTTTAAAACATGTTAATATACTAATTTAAATCCATGACTGGTATATAGAACACATAAATAATGTGTAATAGCTTTTTATGTGCCACATATAAACAGATGCTGAGGTTGACCCTCTATGTAAACAGATATAAATTAATAACGTATTGTATTTCAGGAAAGGGGGTAAGCTCTAGCTTGCCACAGCTGACCATATCCCCCCCCCAGTTAATTTTCCAAAGGCCTTAAATTTCCGTCACACACAAGGGGGAAGACCTGCAACTCACCTTCATTTATGCTGGCATCTAAGAATGCTCTGGGCATATGTGATTAAACAATATAATCACTGGCTAGGAAACTATGGAAGTGTGCTAGCTCTAAATTGGAATACTACTGTCAATCTGTGCATACTTAAAGGCTTGAGTGGAGATTTCAGGGGTTTGGGGTGGTCAAACTGAGGCGAGTCTACAGTTAGTTTTCACCCCTTTTGGACTGTTATGGCTGTAATACTCATTAAGAGGGTAAATGGGCAATAGACATTACTGGGCTAAATATGCAAGAAGTTTGGTCTAATATGGAACCCTATTTTGTCTATGTGCACTGATATTTCTCCCCCCTCCCCCTCCCAATTTCTGATGCCAAGCCTGTATATTTCATTATGCATATATCTCATCTGCCTCCCTGAGAATCCTCTGGGGCTACAAAGTAGGGCATACATATCCTAAAGGAATAGACATAAAAATACTTTTTGACCAGAAATGGGCAAGTGGAGAGAAGTGGTAATAATGAAAGTTCTCTGACCTCCAATAACTTGCTATCTCCCTACATACACTTAAAAAAATACTGCTTGTCCCCTTAACTGCAGAGTTTTTTCAGTTGCTTGGAAACATGACACAATGAACTTGGAATGTTTCCACCTATTGTCATCATGTTCTTTCAAGAACTATCTATCTTGGGTTAGAATGTCAAGAGAAATTCATTTCTCTTCTAGAACTCTGATGACTTTTATTTCCTGTCAGTACTTGTTGCCCTGGGAGATATATGCACTGAACAATGATTAACATGAAAAGCCATGATCTGCCCACTGTTTCAAAGACTAGGGGGCTGTACAGATGGGCAAAAAGAGGTGCTTTCAGGCTGACTTGGAGGTGTGGCTTTAGACAACACACACTTAAAAGCCAGCAGGAAAGCGCCCTCTAGGTGCTGCATGCCAGGAAAAGCCGTTTTTTCCCACTTCTTAGGGAAAGATGTGCACTTTTGCATGTGCGTATGTATACAGCAACACTGGTACATCAGAAAAAGGCTGCCTGAGATTTAAAACAGCCATATAAATGCACTGCCACACGTGCAGCGGAAATTGAGTTGGTGATCCAAAGCATGCACCCTATGATGCAGGCTTTAATATAAAGTGCCCTATGCTTCCAGGTGTGGATGCACCACTGCAGGTGTGCTTTAATATTAGAACCCTAACACTAATTGTAACCCTACACATACACCCTAGCAACTGTTCTCTATTATGACAATAAATGCATTCCATTGTATGTACACTTACTGTCAGAATGCACAGTAGTTTGTGTGAAAGAGGCTATTGTGACCTCTTCTGTGCAGGTGTGCATAAAATCTGCACACCACTTCCTGGCATAATGGTGGGGGGGGAGGCTCCTGGAGTAACATTTGTTTGTGTGTCCTGTTGGCCATGTTCCTTGTATGACCACCAGGTACATGCATCAAGTCTGTCCAACAAACCTCCCTTGAATGTACCTCTTCCCTCTTCCCTGTTCTGTGAGGGACATGTTTTGTGGAGGATGATGGAATAGGTGTCTTTTCAGTTGACAAACTCATTCCTCTGCTCCAAGGGTGGCACAATCAGACAGTGGCACCTATCTATGGCACCCACTACTTGGGGGAAGCCAAGGTCAGTGAATCCTTGCATGGTATGTGGGTGTATGACAGGCCCTGTGCAGGTGCACAGGGATGCTGAACATCAGTCACTTTTGTACAGACAAAATGACAGACTGTATGCCACCCTATGACATGTTCTGTGCAGGTGTACAGGGATGCTGAACATTAGTCATCCCATTGTCTAGCAGACTCCCTAACCGAGCTGACACAGCTGGTCTCAGAGTTGCTGCTGGAGTTGCCCAGACTTTTAGTTCTGGACAACTTCAACATTCCACTCGAGACTAGTCTGGAAAATCTAACTGGCACAGCTCAGGAGTTCATGGAATCCATGACAAACATGGGCCTATCCCAATTGGTCATGGGGCCCACACATTGTGTGGGACATACCATTAATGCGGTCTTTAGTACGGAACAGGAATATTCATGGTCAGAGGTAATAAAAACCTCCGCATTGTCATGGACGGATCATTTCCTGCTCAAGACCAAACTGAGAGCCACTATCCAGCCCACCTGGGGTGGTGGCCCATTAGAATGGTCTGCCCTCGAAGGCTAATGGAACCAAATGGATTCCAGAAAGTGCTAGAGGGTTTAATGGTTGGTAACACTGGTGATTCTGTCAAAGCTTTGTTTAATACTTGGAACACCGATCTTACCAAGGCTATCAACATGATCGCTCCCAAGCATCCTTTCCAACCTGCTTCAAATCATAAGCCATGGTATACACAGGAGCTTAGGAGAATGAAGCAAGTCAGACAATGACTAGAGCACACCTGGTGGAAAACTCGACTCTTATCTGACAAGACTCATCATAGGAACTTTCTTTGTTCCTATTGAGAGGCAATACATGCAGCGCAGAGATCCTTCTCCTCTGGACATATTGTGTCTGCAGAGTCCTGTCCAGCAGAGCTGTTTAGGCTAGTAAGGGAGATGACGCAGGTACCTCCTGCACAGAACACTTTACTTAACCCAACAACGGCCTGCTGTGACACGTTTAACAACATTTTTGCAGATAAAATCTTTCAGATAAGAGCCAACTTAGACGCCAGTGTTTTGACAGAAACAACTGATGAGGTGTCCAGCAACTCCATTGATGATATTATTCTAGATCAGTTTCAATCTGTGAATACCGATGACATGGACAAGCTCCTTGGCAGAGTGAGGAAAATGACCTGCCCTCTCGACCCTTGCACATTATGGCTGGCCATCCAGGGAGGGGATGCATTGAGAATGTTCCTTATGGACATCATCAATGCATACCTCAGGGAAGGCTCTGTTTCACCTTGTTTAAAGGAAGCGATGGTTAGGCCACTTCTGAAAAAAAAACCACCTGGATATGAATGATTATTGACCAGTCTCGTTGTTACCATTCTTGAGCAAGGTAATCGAGAGGGCGTTTGCTCTTCAGCTCCAAGCTGTCTTGGATGAAACTGATTATTTAGACCCATTTCAAACTGGCTTTAGGATGAGATTTAGAGTTGAGACTGCCATGGTTGCCTTGTCCGACAATCTGCATCTGAGCATTGACAGGGGTAGTGTGACCCTGTTGGTGCTCTTAGACCTCTCAGCGGCTTTTGATACGATAGATCATAGCATCCTCTCGGATCACCTGAGTGGGTTAGGAATTGGAGGCACTCCGTTCCTTCCTCTCGGGCAGATCCCAGAGGGTGCTGCTTGGGGACAGTTGCTCCACTAAAAGAGAGCTGGTGTGTGGCATCCCTCAAGATGCCATCTTGTCCCCGATGCTATTTAACATCTATATGAAGCCACTGGGTGAGACTATCTGGAGTCATGGGGCTGGGTGTTATCAGTACGCTGATGACACCCAGATCTATTTCTCCATGTTTCGATCATCGGCCTCGACTCTCAACAGTGTCTCTCCTCTCAATGAATGTCTTAAGGCAATAATGGGCTGGATAAAGGAAAACAGATTGAGAGTTAATCCAGACAAAATGGAGGTGCTAACAGTAGTGGCCCTGAAACCAGGAATTGGTTTGCAACCTCCAGTCCTGGACGGGGTCACACTCTCCGTAAAGGACTGTGTTCGCAGTCTGGGGGTATTCTTTGACTCATTGCTCCTGATGACTAATCAGGTAAATGCAACAGTCAGGAGTGCCTGTTATCAGCTTTGGCTGATATGCCAGCTGCGCCCTTTCCTGGAAGTAAGGGACCTTGAGACTGTGTTGCACGCACTGGTAGCCTCACATCCGGATTTCTGTAATGTGTTCTACATGGGGCTACCCTCATGCTTGTAACTTCAATTAGTACAAAATATGGCAGCCAGAGTGGTCTCCGGAACATCAAGGGGAGACCACATAACTCTGGTATTAAAATCTCTCCACTGGCTGCCTATTAGTTTCTGGGCCCAGTATAAGGTATTGTTATCACTTTTAAGCCCTAAATGGCTTGGGTTCATCCTATCTTTGGGACAGCCTCCTCCCATATAATCTTCCCGGCTCACTCCAGTCCTCTGGGAGGAATTTGCTCCAGCCATTAAAATCTAAGCTGTTAACAACCTCCCAGAGGGCATTTTCAGTAACCACCACCAGATTATGGAACAGCCTGCTGGATGAGATCCATCAGATTACAAACTTAAGCAGCTTTAAATAAGCTGTGAAGACGGATCTCTTCTGGCAGGCCTTTCCGGATTAGCTTCTTAATTAGATCCTGGCCTCAGGAGCAGTGTCTCCTTACCTCTTTTTGCCTTTGCTTGCTCATGGCTTGTATTTGTCTGTTTAATTGTTTTAATTATTTTAATTATTTTTCTTGAGATTTTATGTTCATTTTTAATATGTGTAGTTTAATACCTTTTTTTTTAATGGGGGGAGGGTAGGGGCCTAGGTTTTGGCTTGTATTTGCTGTAATTTTAATTGTTGTAAGCCGCCCTGATTATTTTAACAGAGGGGCGGGATATAAATAAATATTATTATTATTATATTATTTTATTATAGTCACCTTTGTACACGGAATGACAGACTGTATACCAGCCTATGACATGTTCTGCTCAGGTGCACAGGTTTGCCACGATGTGTCCCTGCACATGTGCACATGTGTCTGAGAGAACAAGGAAAACATTTGAAGCAGCCACTGCCAGCCCATGTGGTTGCTCCATCTCCCTTCGTGGCATCCTCAAGGCCAGCAGTGTGGTTGGCAGGGCTTCAATATGGCCCCAGAAAAGCTGCACTGACTGCCCCTCAGTGCAGTTGCTCTGTCCCCATTTAGGGCATCCTCAGGGCAGGCAGGCAGTTGCTGCAGCTAAGGGAAAAGGCAGCTTCATGTCACCTTTTCCTGCCTGTCTGTACAGCCCCTAAGTTAGCCTTCCTTCACCTTGCACCTAACAGATGATTAGATTACAGTCCTCATCCCTGCACCTGCCTGTTCCATCCCGTGCCCCATGGGGAATATAGATATGAAAGCACAAAACATCTGGAAAGTTCCAGGTTGTGAGAAGGGCAGACTATGTAATCAAGAAATAAGAGGGAAAAGAGGAGAGAATCAAGAAACAAGAGGGAAAGGAGATAATTCAATAAGGAGAAACTATAGAAGCATAAGAGGCCTTTTTTTCTTTCTGTATATAATTTAAAATGAATGAGGTCCAACAGAGAGCATTTGCAGGTCTGCCTTTAATCTTGTCTATATCCAGATGGCATCACTTCCCCAAGAACTTTAGCAAGTGATGTAACTCTGTTATGATACTCCAAAGGAAGCAAGATCTACACTAACTGGTGCCATTCTCATGGTGACTTGTTGCCTGTGCCATTCTCTTCTAATCACGCTTATGGGGCATAAGACAAATTTGCAAATTATGTGAAAATTTCTAATGACCCCTCTTCATACTACCAGTTTAACACTATCTGTAAATGTAAATGTTGACCTTATTTTGCCTTCCATCTTGTTTCATTCTTTGAAGGCAGACAGTTCTACCACTGAGATAATTACTAGGGATAAGAGTTGCACATCAAAATAGCTATGTAACCAAGAGTCACACTTCACCAACTGTCTCCTGGTTCTAGAGATGTGATGAAAACTCACTGTTGTTTATTAAAAATATGGGATTGTTGGTTTTCTCAGCTCCAGTATATTCAAGCTCTGAAATTTGGCACCTGTTCAACTGAGGTGTGAGAATTTGCAGATATTTCATTTGCAAAAGAAGTAATGGAATGGGCACTTCAGTGAGAAATATGATGTTCATGATTTTTTTTTCTTAAGTAATAAAAGTAACAGTGCCTCAGTCATTCATTTTAATTGTGTGAGTCTTAGTTAAAGCAATTTGAATTACTCCACTTAGCTGCAAGAGGGGATTGAGAGAAGGCAGAATGCAATTCTAAAGATAAACATTGGCCATCCTTCCTTGTTAGACACTATGGAAAGGAAAGATAGCTTAATGTTTCATGATGTTCTCCAGTCACCACTAAAAGATCCATTATAATGTCAAATCATAAAAGTATATGTATGTGTGTGTTTCATGTGCACCTGACATGGTACATAAGCATATAAAGCTATAGTAGGATAACTTGATATTCCCCATTTTAATTGTGTTTTTCTCAGTCAAGACAATTTGAATTGCTCCACTGGGCTTCAGGAGGGGAGAGAGAGAGGAAATTGCATTCTAAAGATACACATGTTATCTTTCCTTGTTAACACTGCCAAGAGCATTTTATAATTCATACCACTAATTACAAGAAGAGTTAGGGAAGAAAAGCCAGTTAAATGTTTTGTAGCCCTCATTCTTCAGGAATTTTTCAGGAATGGTTCTCTCCTCTGTAAATGGCAATCAAGTTGAAATTTCTCACTCTCCACAGAGGACCAAGAAGAGTAATAAAATTGTGTGTACCCCTTCAGGGAAGAATAAAAAGGAAAATGTACATCACTATCTTCTTCTTGTTTCTCCCATCACCACCAGAAATCCAGTTCCTCTTCCCAACATCCTCATCACAGCCATAACTCTTGCTTTTTTCTGCTCCCAGTACTGGCTAATGTCTGATGTGTTATCTTAATGAAAGCAGGGAGATAGGATGTAAAAAAGAATTTGGAAATATTAGTTTTAAGAATACAATTCCTAAATGACCACATTTAACTGAAGGACTCTGGGAACTGTTGCTCAAAAACATATTTTTTTCCAAGTTCTGAGATAGATAAAGGATTGTTGTATTGAATAAAAGGGACCAAATCAGGAAGAAAATAAAATCCAGACCAGTCTCATGAAACGTAGAACTTAGGAAAATCAGACCCTTAATGTGCCCTTAACATTATTGACCAGGAGCTTTTTAATTACTTAAGCAGCATGTAAATTCTATGTAGATGACAAGCCACTTTTAGAAATAAGGGACAGCCCTCTAAAATAAGTGGCATCAATTAAGAAAAGGAAACATCTGGTAATCATATTCCCCAAAGACAATATGTTAATTGGGCAATTTACTATCTTCTCATTTGACCTTGAAAACAGGATATCATGCCAATATTACAGCCACTTCACTAGCTATAGGAAAAAAGAGTGAATTTAGCTAAAAGGGGGCATCTAAAGTGTTTTGTTTTATTCAAATGGTTGTTGCTGACTTCACACATTCTGAGGGCAAATCTTTTGATATCTATGCATATATAAAAACTCAGTTCACTCTTTCTCCCAGTATCAGGTGGGCAGAACAGTCAGGTTTCATGGATGACACAAACATATGTGTGTATTTTAATATATGTTTTAACCTCGTTTTAAAATTTCTGATTGTTTATTTTTTTTAACTTTTTTATTTTGTGGATTTTAACAAATTTTTATTTGTTTTTCCTCTAATTTCCATGCATTTGTAGGCACAGAGAATTTGAGACAGTTAGGTAAAATATTTTATCCAGGTTTCATCTTTACTATCCACCCCGTCAACTAGAAAGAACTCGACCCCAGCTACCAAAAGAGTTCTCCAGGAAGTGGACATTATAAGGAACAAGACATTCTACCTAGTAATTGGACAAACAAATAAATAATACACATTAGTGGATATGGTGGCTCAAGTGGTTAAGATGCTGACTCTGTTGATTGCAAGATCATTAGGTTGGCAGTTCGAGGCCTGGGTGCTGCATGATGGGGTGAGCTCCTGTCTCTAGTCCCAGCTTCTTCCAACCTAGCAGTTCAAAAGCATGCAAATGCAAGTAGATAAATAGGTACCACTTTGGTGGGAAGTTAAACAGCATTATGTGTAATCATGCTGGCCACATAATCATAGAGTACTCTCTGACAACGCTGCCTCTTTGGCTTAGTAACGGAGATGAGCACCACCCCCTAAGGTTGGACATGACTTGGCCACCTTGTCAACAGGGAATACCTTTTCTAGGGATGTAAAGGAAACTTGCAAAATGTTCAGTGAGAAATTGCATTTTGACATATGGAGGCACCCCACTGGGAAAAATAATGGTTAATTGATGTGAGATTTTTTTTTTCCTTTTTGGCATGTAAGGACTCCATATATACGTGTGTGTGTGTGTATGCATGTAAGAATGCTTTTATGCAAAAACAATGGGGTAATTGCACAGAAAACTGTATTTTGTACAGAAAATATAATTTTTCTGAACATATAAAATTTTCACATAAAGGTCTTGAAGTGTGATTTTTTTAAAAATGCACAAAACTCCTCATAATTTTGTCCAGGAAAAATAAGCATTTGTGATTACTTGTGATGGACATGCTCCAAAGGTAAGCAAACAAACAAGCAAACAAAACTCATCAGTCCACATTACGATTTGAACATTAAAATGCCAATGCATCCTGAGATGCATTTACTGAATACACTACATTTGATAGGCAAGGTAGTGAAGAAATTTTCAAGGATCATTTTATACATGGTAACTGCCATGAGAATAATTTATTCATAGATCTGGAAAATTATGATATACCAATGGTGGATGACTGGCTAATACAGCTATATGATATATTAAGATTAGACAAACTAATGGTAATGATTAAGGAGGTTATTATACCCAAAAGTGAAACTGAACTGAAATTATAATATTTTGGAAGGATAAATGGAGCCAGAGGATTAAGAGAATCTGAAAATAAGAAGACAAAAAAGATATAAGTACATTAATGAAATTATTGTTTATAAAATTATCAGATAAATATTTTCAGTTACTCAATTTAATTATAAAAACTAAGAAATGGGGATGAAGGGTTTTTGATAAAAGTGTTATGTTCTTTATGGTAAAATAAGTTTTAAAATATTTATACTTAAAGAAGTACATTATTGGGTTGAGATTTAGATGAAATGGGGGGAAAAAACTTGTAAGATTCAAACCATAAACTGGCAGGTGGGAGAAGAGGAAGTAAATTGTTTTACGTTGTATTTTTTGTTTAGTTCTGCCAATGTATGTTATATTTTATTTGTTAGCGAGTTTATTGATGTTGATATTAATATATTTTAGTTGAAATTTGAATTGATTTTAAAGACTGATTGATGAAATAAAAATATTAATAAAGATAATAATGCAGGAATTATTTATTATTGCATGTGAGAATGAAGTGAAGATGATTTATATCCCCCATCTCTCTCTCTCTCTCTCTCTGTTTGTGCACATATGTGGGTATTTCTCATATGTTGTAAGCATATTTAATTGAATTTAATATGATGGAGAATATTTAATTGAAAAGATGGGGAGATTGTGTGTGTTTTTTTTGGTGGTTTTTTTGTTTGTTTGTTTTTGCAATGAAATGAAACTAAATCCTTCAAGTACAATATAGCATTATGTATGCACAAGGGAAGTTTTGTGTGTGACATGGGAAAGAATAGAAGGTAATAAAGGTGGGGTCAGCATAGGATACATATTCAATGAATAGAGAGAAAATCAACTCATTTGAGATATAGTGATGGAGAAGAGTACTGAGGATAGAATGGACGGCCAAAATGACAAATAAATGGGTCCTAGAACAGATGAAGCCTGAACTTTCCTTGGAAGCAAAGATAACCAAATTGAACCTGTCATACTTTGGGCACATTACAGGAAGGCATGACTCATTAGAAAAGACAATAATGCTAGGAAAGGTAGAAGGTAACAGAAAAAAAGGAAGACCACACGCCAATTAGTGAGATCACTGACCTGAATCTGCAGAGCAGCTGAGGAAAGATATTCTTGAAGATGTCTCATTTATGGCATCACCAAGAATTACAATCATCTCAAAGGCAGTTAATAACAGCAACAAAACAACAAACATATTCAGTTGGATATTTTTAGTTCCATTACAGGCTACCTTATAGCCAGATATGGGAACTATGGGGGCTTCCTATATTTTTAAGTTTGTACAGTGCTTAGAAACTTATGAGCATTCTGTATCAAATCATCATCATCATCATCATCATCATCACCACCACCACCATCATCTAACATTAACAACAACAAAAACATCCTTTAGTTTACAGTTTGTCAAGAAATTTTCTATGAAAGCAAAGACTGTCTTTTGGTGGCTGATCCCAGGGTATGGAATTGCTTCTCATGGAATACTATGGGGTGAAACACATGGGCAAAATAAAGTGGCTTTCAGCCACTTTGAAGCCCTGGGGGGGGTAGATAATGCATGAGGCAAAAACAGTTGGGAAGTGAAACTAAGAAACTAAAAACTGGAGCAAAAAGAAGCTGGGATATTTTAGTGCTCCTTCCAGGGCCTGAAAAGGGGTGCATTGGGGTCAAGGAGTACGGGTACCCCGGCCCCAATCCACAGCTTCTCGGGGCAGCCCATGGCCACCCATCTGCAGAGGCCCTTAATTAATAGGTATATGTGCTCAGCAGAAGCAGCAAAACTGCTGGTTTAGAGGAGAGAGCCAAGAGTAGGCTGACAGAAGCAACAGCAGAACTGGCCTGAAAGTGTGTGTTTGGAAATGCCTCCATGATGTGTTGGGAGGGGCCTCTTGTTGTGCTGGCCATTTTGGGAGGCTGGCACCATGATTGGTAGAGACCACAAGAAGTCCTGCCCCTTCCTGTGGCTTCCATCCAATCAGGGGGATCCTGTGACATCCCCCAGCAACCCCCACAATCCTGTGAGATTATGCAATCTTGTGAGATTTGGGAACTATTAGGCCCTTCTCCATGTGGCTATGGTCATTGTTAGCTGGATAGCTGAGAGATAAGGACCTGCGGCACCGGATCTCTTTTGAATCGGCTCCTGGTGGTCCTTTTGTCTCAGCAGGCTCAGGCCTCCAAAGTAAAGTGGAAGGGCCTTGGGGGACCCTATCTTGGGAGGAGCTGGGGCAGTGGGGCTCAATTAGGGGGGCAAGAGAGGGACCCAGTGTGAGGGGCATTTTTGGCCTGGGGGTGTGTGGGGCAGGCCTGGAAAGGGGGACATGCCAGGCTTTAGTGAACGGACATTTTGGCTCTAGGGGTGGGGGCTGATCTCAGGGATGGAGGATTATCCAGTGGACTTCAGGTGCACTGGCCTGTGGGCTTCTTTGGGGAGTAGGGACAGTAATGTTAGTAATGTAATGGGGAGCTCTCATCTTATGTGTCTTCATGTGTCATCGAGCTGCTGCTACACACCCACATCCTCATATTCATCTGACCCATCTTGGTGAGAACAATTTGGTCAAGACCCCAGGACTCCAACTGGTCAAAATAATAATTGCAGATCTCCACGAAGCATGACACCTTTTACCAGACACAGTGTCATTGTGGAGTAAGCTCCTACCAAGATGTGCCTGGACAGGTGCTATGAGTGAAGCTGCCATCAATGCAGCTTGTTGCTGATGCAGGGGCATTCTAGAGGCTGGACTGCATGAGGGCTTTGTCAACTATACATGAACAAATTAGGTTTGAATTGCCACATCTGTATAGTGGTGAAGGGGTCCATCTCTCTCCTTCAGGCTGTGATCTATATCTGTACTCTATCATCCAACACCTTAAGCGAGTCACTCAGGGGGGAGGAGGGAATGCCAAGCTAGGCTGGCCTCCTCCCTTGGTGGGTTATGGATCCCCCCTGTGGATTGAAAGAACTCTTTTATCAATGTATTGTGATTTATGATGGATGATTGATTTATGATGACAGCTTGTGATTCATAGCCTTATTATTAACCAATATGATACATGACTTATGTTGACCTATGGATGATTTATGACATGATTTATGGCTTGATTTATGATCTGAGTATTGACATATGAATAATTTATGGCATGGTTAATGGTTGGATTCATGATATGATTCATGGTTTGATTTACAGCATGATTTATTCTGTGGGCATATAAACATATGCCAAATGGATAACAAACAATATGGTTGATTTATGGCTGTCAAACTGTGATTTATGACCCCTGTACAGATAAAGTTGTGGCCTTTTATTACCCACTAAAGGCAAACAAGCTCCTTTGTGCCAGCTCAACAACAAACCTGATGTGTTTTTGCAGAAGGGACCAGGAGATGGCTGGTGTGATTACACAAAGAAAATGGTGCGTGGAGAAGGACAGATAGCCAGCTAGCATGTTTTGATGTAAAAAGGCAGGAAATGGCACATAAGGCTCATCATGTTTTTACCAAAAAGGACACAAAGGATTTTTTCACAGTAAATAATCTAAGGCTCAAGTACTGAAGCTCCTCCAAGTGACTGCCAAGATCACTAATCAGACAGCTGCTTGCCCTGACTTCTTGCCTTGCTTACTTCTGCCTCTCCAGCTAAAAGTCTTCTGATGTACAGTGATTTCAGGAACCAGTGAGTGGGTCCTTCATTCAGAGTGCAGAAGAGAACTCAGCAGAGCGAGCTTGTAGGTTCTCTCTTCCCACATCTTCATCTAGCCAAATCCTCATTCCCCAGCAATCTTTGTGCTCCTCCTTTTTTATTCTGGCCCACCTGACAGATTTCAGACAACTGAAAGTTGTTTGCTACAGGCATGTTCACAATCTTTGATACAATTTACCATTGTTAACAATTTTTTTTTTACAAAAATGAAACTGAAATCCAAGTATATATCAGGATGTAAAGATAGACATGGCATGGTGTTTGCCACAAATGTTGACTTAGACATTGGTACCTTTGCTAATAGGATGCAGCCACAGGGGTCCCATTGATTTGGCAAGTATACGAAGCTAGAAAAGAAGATGCTACTTAAATATTATTCCAAAATGGATTTAATTCAAATTAAGATTTCTTCCTTGACATTTGACTTTTAGGAGTTTATCACATAAAAAAAATCAATCATCTTACCCCTGCCATTTTCAATTTTAATACAGGATGCAGCTGGGTATTATCACATGCAAAATGCTGCTGATACTGTCACGCAGCTGCATCCCACCTAAAACCCAGCTAAAATCTATGATCAACTGGCTGATTTGCAAAGTCAGGAAGTTCCCAACTTTAAGCAGTATGCAGCTGGGTGGCAGCATTTTGCATGTGATAATACCAGGCTGCATCCCATATTAGAATTGAAAATGGCAGGGGTAGGAAAGTTAATTTTTTTAATACAATAAACTCCTTAGTCACATTTTGATTCAGGATGTAGCCTTCTTTTGGCTATTGGATGCTCTGTGGCCCCTGTGTTTCAGAAGTGTGGAGACCCATGCTCTGGAGGACAGCCATGTAAATATACCATCTACAATAGCAAAGAAAAGACTACTGCACAGAAATTGCCTCTTCCAAGGATTTACAGTCATTTTTCTCTCTGAGTAATGTAGGTCAATTTAATTATTTATGTGCATAACTTGAAGATTTTATATAACCACAATATTCTTCTACTGTTCTGTTTTGTTTAACCAGAACTATGAGATAATGGAGGAAATAGGGCTCTGATCCATAAGCCAGCTAAGCACTTACATCAAAGCAGTGAGGGTGGTATAACAAAACATTACAAATATAGTGGAATTTATGATGGACTGGAATCTAATATCCCATCATTACATAGCTGTAGTTACACTTATGACCATGAACTTAATCTTAAACATGCTGATACCTGAGTCACTACTATGTGCAAACAGTTCCTTGTACAGTATTAAAGAAACTAGAGCTCAACGGTGTACTAGTGGCAGGATATTAGTTACTTGGGGGGGAAGCAGATGGCACAAAGGGCCATCTTCAGGGCAAGGAAGGGGAGGGGCAGCCACACGTTGGGCGCCCCAACCCTTTCTCGAAGACATCATCAGAGCGCCGGGCCCTCTGGATGTCCGGCGCTCTAAGGATGACTGTCTGCCACAGCGTCCACACATGCTGCGGTGGAAGAAGCACCGAAGGTGCGCTGGCAGCCTTTTGTGGTGCACCTTCGGCATCTTGCAGAAGGAGCACCATTTTAGTGCTCCTTCCTGGGGCTGGGATGCTGCACCGCGGGGCCGAGGTGTGCGGATACCTCGGCCCCGATCTGCAGCTTCCCAGGGCGGCCCCGTGCCACCTGTCTGCTTAGCCCCTTAGACATTTATACTTAACAGCAGAATCATTTAGGGCCAGAACAGATGGCCCTTAAAAGATGCTTTCAGGGCATCATCAGAGTGTGGCATTTATATGCCACATACTGTGATGATCCCTTGAAACTGCCCAGAAATCAGGCGGCTGCCCAGATATGGGCAGCTTCCAGATGCCACAGAAACACAGAGCTTACACACTGCACACCTCCAGAGTGTCTTGAATCTGCCATAGGACCATGGTGGGGGCAGCAAACCCGGCTTTTTGCCAGCCCCCCCCCCCAAATAGCTGATCTTTGCCACTCCTTTTTTGGGTGGCTTCAAGGTGGATTGGGGCCTTAGTGTGTGATTGCCACAACCCCAATCCATCTATCTTCCAGCCCATCTGTTTTGCTCCTTAGAAACAAAACAATTGAGAGAGGGAGAGCCATGTGAGCCTTGCAGAATAAAATGTAGTGAGGACCTTTAAAAAGAGATTGCTGTGGCTACACAACTTGCAACTCGCACCGACAATAGTACCCCCCAACCATTCATGAGTTATCATCTTCCTTATGCCTATCTTATTGCACTTCAGAGAAGGTAGAGGAAATGAGAGGACCATTATGCCCCAGGACAGTGGTAAGAATCATGGAGCAGGTGGGATGTGTGTGGCCCTCAAATTACCGTGTAGGTTTTGTTATGTTGTTATGTTTTTGTTATTAAAGCAACATATGCCTCCACACCTTGTTTATTGGGGAAGGCAACAGTTTTTTAAAGAACCCCTATGTATTCTTCATGTTGTAAAAGGCCTAAGTAAACCAAAGGGCCTTAGTGTGACTCCTGGAATCAGAAAAATGGTCACAAATCTTTGCCCTAAGAACTGGCACACAGTTGAACAGCTGTGTTTGATTTACAATAAGACATGTTGTGGAAAACTTGTTACAGTGTGAAAGAGAATTGACTCTTGCCATAACAAAACAGGTTTTAGAGCTAGTGTACCAAGGAATATAGAAATCTTATTAAAACTGAACCTGACAAAAACAATAGTTCATATTTTTTTCTGCCTTTACTTACACCGTGCTCCCTCCTCTTCCTGATAATTTAGTACTTCTTTTCTGCATCCTCCCGTCCATCTTCTGCAATTGTATAATTTTGTTCCAAAAGAACATTCCTCTCTTGGCTACAAATAGGCCACAACCTAGTTACACCTGTTTCTGTATTTCATAAAAGCTTCAAAATGTATTTAAGAAGCAACTATTCTCCACCTTGAATGTATTATATTTTTCTTCTCTCTCATACACCCACACACCATTTTGAAATGCTAATCATTTCTACCAGCAGGATGAGCAGGTGCACCTAACTAGCTGTTCACATGTGGTAGAACTCAGCAAAATATAGGGGGGTTGCAGACTGCCAGAAATAGTGCAAATTGAGTCCACTTTTATGGTTAGGGTTAAGGAATCATGGGAACTGTATTTTATTGTAGCATCAGAGCTCTCTGGCAGAGAAAGCTCAATGTCTCAGAAAAAAATTCCCATGATTCCCTAGCACTAACCCTAACCCTTAAAGTGGACTCAATTTGCACTATTTCTGGCAGTCTGCAACCCCCGATAGTCCACAAAAAACTAACACCACCTACTAGTGACCAAGCCATTTGATGGACCATGAAATACAGAACTGCTATTCATAGGCATGTGATAGAAGTCCTGATTAGTCATTAAAATCTGTGTAGAAATGAATGCAGTATACTCTCTTTTCCCCTTCCTATCTAGCATCACATGCTATCTCAAACTGTCTTCTTTAGCCTATGTAGGAATGTGGAAAAAAATCTTGCTGATTCCAATATTTTGTGTAGTCTGATTGTCTTATCACAGTGACACAACACAATTTTCTTATTTAAGATTTTGCAATTTGCACAAATTATAATTTTCATAAAGCTGCTGCTTCTGCACAAAACATATTCCTTTGTGAAACTAGGTATGTGTGTGTATATGCATGTGCATGTGATCTCCCTCCCCCTCCTCTCTCTCTCTCTCTCTCTCTCTCACACACACACACACACAGACAGAGAGACAGACACACACACAGCAAACACCATAGGACTGACCACAAAGAATCAAGCAAGTTAGTACTGCTACTGCTTTTTATGGATTCATTCAACAAAGGAATGGTTATCACATTGTCTAGTACTGTGCATTTTAAAGAAATACAGTTGAACTGCTTATGAAAAAATAGATTCCCCCCCCCCC
>JAIPUX010001880.1:3997305-4012274 GCA_020142125.1 Phrynosoma platyrhinos | reverse complement strand
CCAATTAGATCCTAAGTTATATTTGCTAAATATGATTACAAATAAGGACATTAAGAAGAAATTTGAGATTATATTATTGTATATGATTTCAGCTGCTAGAATATTATTTGCACAAAATTGGAAAAGAGATATATGCCCTGATATAAAAGACTGTATGTTCAAACTTTATGAATTTATGGAAATGGATAAATTAACTAATCTGTTAAGAGGAAGAAATATGGAGGTTTATTCTCAAATATGGTATCCTTTTATAGAGTATTTGAAAGAGAATAAAAGTTCATGTTATACGGTAGGATTGATTTAAATTTTATGATTTTTGTTGACAAACAAAGGATAAATGTATAAAAGGGTGAAAATATGGTAGAAAAAAAAATAAGTGTGAGGAATTCAGTGCTGGATATAATGTGGAAAGAATTCCCAAAACAAAGGAAGTCATTTTAGTTAATTGTTCTGGTGTATGTTTTCTAGAGGTAGTTAATAACTGTTAGTGGTGTAATAGTATGTAATTTATGTTGTCTATGTTTTTGTTGTTATGTCGGACATGTTAAATGTATGTATGTAGTGTAGGTTTTTTAGTTTTTTGTTTGTTTGTTTTATATATATATTTCCGTTTTTTTCCTTAAGTTTGTTGTTTTATTGTTTTTTTTAATATGAAGAATAATAATAAAGATTATATTTAAAAAAAAAAGAAAATACCAACTTTAAGTATGTTTTAAAGTTTACAAGAACTCATGGTGACAATTTGGAATTTTTTGCTTATTTTTTTCCCCAACAACAACCCCACCCCTAAATTCTCTTGGCAAGCATATGGAAAAAAATGGTTGCTGCTATGCATATAAAATGGCTTCTTGGAACCCAGATTTGGTCCCCCATTATAGAAATATCAGAGTTTTTTGTTGTTGGGGATGCACAAGCAGCATACAAACATACCTGCTGGGAAATATTCAAAAACAGCAAAAGAAATATCACAGCCTGGCAGTGGCATCACAAGGGGGCTGTGGGGGGGGGGTGCGGACCATACCAGGTGACACCCTAAGGGGGGGTGACATCACTGCTGCTCAAACAACTTTTGGTAGAAACATTTTGGTAGAAACATTGTGACATTTGCCTGTATCTCTTTATAATGCTTTAAGAGATGGTGGGAGTGAGCTGAAGCTCAGTGGGAGAAGAAAGGAGGGCCCTCAGAATTTTTTAAAATTAAAATAAAAAATAACAAATAAAAAAATGATTTATTATATTTTTTTGGAAAAAATTATTCCTCATACATTTTCTTTAAAAACACTACATTTTAACCAAATCTTCACTATGTATATTTAAATAAATTTAGATTATGTGTATGAGATTGGAATTGGAAGGTATAATTTTAACTTTGCTAGTTCTTTATGTCACAACTACCTAGCACTACATTCAGTGGTATATCAGAATTATGATTTATGAGTAGCATTAGAGCAAAAAAGCATTACTAAAGATTCTGCATGGTGTGAAATAGGAGGAAGAGGTCAATGGCAGGGTGAAACCTTGAGTTCCCGCACTGGTGACACCAACCCTAGGGATGCCATTGCAGCCTGGTGTTTTCTATTTGCCTCCTCATCTTAATTAAAAGGGCATTTGCATCTCTGCAAACTAGCTAATATACATATGAGGAACAGGATTGAAATAGATTGATTTCCCTCCTCCACAATCACTCCTCAGAACACACTGAGTGTTTCCAGATGTCAAATCAATCATTTATTTTTATAGTTATTTATTTTTATTGCTATCTTTAAGGCATTTTATTTTTATTGTCTGTCTTTCCTCAAGGTGCTGTGCATGGTCCTTCTTCCTACAATTCTCTGCATAACAACCAGTAAGGAGACACAGCATCTCAACCAGTCCATTCAGTAAGCATCATGGCTGAGTGGGGGTTTGAATCTGGGTCTCCTCAATCCTAGTCCAACATTCTAACTATTTGACTTCAAAGGTATCCTAGAAATACTGCACATATGTAACTGCTAGTTTGGATGTTTTGGGGATTGGCCAGTCATAATTTTCTTGATTCAAGAGCTGAAACTCATGGTCCAGACTTCTTTCATATATGGTAGAAATATATAACCATCACATATTCCAGACACCACAACAATATTTTTGCTTAGGTTTGTGTATAACATTTAAATTCTCAAGGTCCCTTTTTGAGATTATTAATCTGGATGACTACTTGAAATAAACAATGGAAAATAGGCTCTGAATATTTTTCCCCCTGTCTTTGATGTATTACAAGTCAATTGAACTGTCTAGATGAGTTATGCCTGAAATTAAAACATCCATGCATTAGATTCCACTCATGCAATACTGTGCCTTTAAGATAATCCTGGGATGGCAAAATTGTACCTTCATTGGCAATTCATAACCTAGACTGTGCGAAGGGCACAAGCTTCAGTGCTTACAAAAATGGGAAGGGATTCAGCAAATTAAAATGTTTAGTAAACAAAGTTGTCCAAAGGGAAATCATTAACAAAATCAGATTGTCTGAAGGTGTTCAGTGGAAAGTAAAATTGCTTCATTATATAAAGCACTAGACATAGTGCATACCAAGTTCAACATTTGTTAGTGGGGGTGATGGCAGTGGTTTTTGTTGCTCCCTAACAAAACCATGAACAAAACCAATATACAGAATTGCTATGCTATAATTCTCTATAAATGCACATGTGTGTATCTCTGTGTGCATTAGGGATGGAGAAAACATTTGAAAATATTCTATCAGGGGTTGGAAAAGGAGTTTGTTGATTGTCAGGAAAACCTGTTTATGATAGTTCCTCCATGTTAAAGATCTTTGCAATTTGGGACTTTTATGTAAAGAAATTGCATGTGGGTTTCTTGGTTTATGTAGTTTCCTGCATCTAAATTCCCCACTTGTTTGTTTGTGTGTGTGTGCACAGAAAATTCCTAAACTGTGAACAGCCTTCAAAAACTGTGCAGTGTGTGAGAGGACTTTCTTTCAACAGGAAGAAAATTGCTAAAATTGCTTGCTGCTTGCTTTGAGAATAGACACTGTGAAGGTTTATATCCACAGTGTGTATAAACTCACCTACAGATAGGGAGCTTGAGGAATCTGGTCCATGGTAAAAACTGACCTATTCTTCACTTTCAGGAAGAATGCAAGTATTGAAATGTCATGACTGTTTGAATTTCACATTTCCTTCAAATTGTGTGATAGTTTTCAGCTCAAAACAATTATCAAAATGTGCTTTAAAATGCATATTTTAGCATTGGCTATAATTAGAAATGTGTATTTTGAGGTAAAATATGTTCATAGCTCTGAGTCAGGTGAGAAAGTACACCCAAAGTATGTTTTTGAAGTGTTGGGGGGAATGTTTCAGTTAATGTGGAAACAGGATGGAATAGATTTATGAAAATAGGTAGCATTTCCATGGGCTGGAATATAGTCTGACCTGTTAATTTCTAGCATATACACATGAACAAAAGGCAGAGATGAATCTATAATTTTATTTGTTTATTTAAATTATTTATTTCCTGCTTTTGAAATGAATTTTTCAAAGCAAACTTATATTTTTAAAATAGACTAAGACATAAATGGTAACCACATGCAATAGAAAAACTGAATGGAGTATTAAAAACCAGCAAAAAAAAAAAAAAAAGAGAGAGAGAGAGAACAGTACTAAGCTTGTGCTAAAACTCTACAAAAAACATATACATTTCCATTCTTTCACTGTTTTGTTCCACTCATTCACAATTAGCAGCCAAATGCAATAAAATCTCACATATAATCTATGCAATCTCCAGTTAATTATTACATCATTCATACAGATATTAATAGACTGATAGACATGGACACATTAATGGACTGGGTGGAGCTTAAAGCTTATCACAATTAAGGCTGAGGAAAAGTAGGTGAATAGTTCCTCTATCAAGGCTTAGGGTGTTCAACCTTTTCTCGAAAAGTTATTCCACATTTTATTTTATTTTATTTTATTACATTTAGAAATTGTGAAACATGAAGGAAGAATAGAGGAGATGATCTAGGTGGATGATCTAGTTTTGTTGTTTATTGAAGAACCTCTTCTGTCTTTCCCTTGTTTTTCACTTTCTCGTTATTTAAGCTTGGTGATCTAAAGATAATATTGGGAAGGATTTTTCAAAAACTGCAGAGCCATGAGGGGAAATCTATAGCAATTGGAGGAGCACTAATATTACAGCAGATGGTGTTTTGCTTTTATTTTGTTTTTTGTTTTTGTTTTTGCAGATTTAGAAATGAAGTAGCAATCTTCATTGAAGGAAAAAAAAATGTAGTTTCCAAATCAGTAGTATAGCTGAAAACAGAAGAAAAGTTCAGGAGATGCATGGAGATTATACATATCATCAGCAAAAATCCTAGCCTCAAGTAGCAACCACCCACAAATGAATAAGAATGAATCACGTTTATGAACAACACTTAGGTTTTGTGTAAATTTTGAATAAAAATGTAGCATTGTTTGGATCAGCGGAGAGGCATTTACAAAAATGTCCAGAAGTGATATTAGAGTAGGGTATAGCAAAAATATCTCAGAATGGCTCTGTCTGGATGAGCCCACTAGCAATATGTGGAAAAAGATTTTTACTTGTTGGACTAATATTATGCTAAAAATCAAAAGGAAGCCCATTAACTTTCACGTTTGAAATTATAGATCATGCATTCACTACGCAGTACTTTATGTGCATGCATATGCTATAGCATGCAAATGCATTCATGTCAAGATCCTCTCCCCTAAAGATAGAGGTGTGGCCTTACAGAAATGGGTGGAAGATCAGAAACATGGCTTGAATTCTACTGCCTTTAGGAAAAAAAATATTTAGTAAATTAAATCTGCAGTTTATAGTGTAGAACTATAATCTTTCCAAACCCAATTTCCCCCCCACATATCTGAATTTATATTGAATATATGACAAATGTACGTACTAGACATCAGATTTTAGTGTGTAACATATTGCTGCTGCTACTATTACAATTACTTCTGCTACATTTATATGCCATCCTTCTCAAAACAGTGACACACTTGGAAATCTTACAGATTTGATCTTCACAATGTAATATTGATTAATTCTAGAATTGTTAGATCAGTTAGATTAGTTATCAGCTTAATAGGTTAGATCAGAACAAGTTCACTCAGGACATTATCACACAGGGGCAAAACTGCTGGTTAATCCACACAAATCCCAAACAGAAACTGGATTTGTGCCTCGCGTTTTCACACAACGTCGCACAGAAACTGGACAGAAAGTGGACAGAAACTTGTGTTAACCGAGATCTTTTGAAATTCGGTTGTTTGGAGGAAATGCAAATGCGAAATTAAGATAATTTTGCATTTACTGTAATGTGAAAAGCAAATGAGCATTTGGGAGCATTTCTCTGCTGTTCCCATGGTTCCAGCGAGCATTCCTCTATCTGCGCATGTGCAAGAAGCTCATTTCTAGTACATTTACGGGCCTTTCTCACTTGTGTGTGAACATTAAATGGGCTTACTTTAATTTCGCAATTAAGGTAATTACGTGTGAAAGCCCTTTGCAGAATCAAGGTTTATTTTCCGTTTATTTTCGGAATGCCTCATTTCCACTTTATTATCGCTTTCTGGCCCACGTGTGATAACGTCCTCAGTCAGTTTCATGGCGAACAAGGGATTTGAACTTGGACCTCCCCGGTCTATTTATTACTTCACATTCTCAGTAGTTCATATTTTATAGTTGGCATGCATTGAAATTTAGTCTATAGAAGTTGTCATGCAAATATTAATTACATTAGTTAAATGCATTGTATAGATGACATGCAACAGCAATCAACATGCACAAGTATTTAGTATTTATTTGGTAGTTTGCATGCAATAGTTCTTTTTTCTTTAGTATTTGCTGGCATTTAATAGATTTCATGCAGCATCATTCGTAGGTGACAGACTTAAATACCTTACATTCAATACTGTTTTATTTACTTACTTTAAAAAAAAACATTTATTTTGTGCCCTTTCATGCACTCAAGACAGTTTACAACCACTCAAAAGACAAACATCAAGCAATTAATTGTTCTTTCAAAATTGGACAGCCAATCTATGTTAGTGGGGAAAAAACTAGAAAATGCCAACAGGTCTCAAGTTTTTGTTATTATTATTCATTTTAAAATAAATGTTGGCATTAATATATAATTTCCAAATTGTAATATTCTGAGATTTCATGTTAAACATCCAGTGGTTCTTAGAAAGAAAAAAAAGAATATGAGAAAAAAATACCCAGTTGACATTAATGACATTAATTCCTGAGTGATTCCATGTTCACACACTTTATCAAGGTGCTGGTCTAAAATGTGTTTGCCTAAAATGTACCATCTATATAGTCAGATCAATTTCATATAGGGAATATTCAATTTGTATTGGGTCATCCACCATATGACATCTACCTCAAAATTGTTGTAAGCCCTTTCCCTGTGACTATACTTAGAACCAATTATTACATACTTTGTCAACACAGAATTACCAATTCCTATAGCTCTATATTGTTGCTTGCCTCTATATGAAGAGGGGTAAACTTTGGGTGTGCATGTTATCCATGCTTAGAATGTACTCATTGTTTTCAGGGGAAAAATATGGCTAAAGAATAACAAGGCATGGAGTGATGGTAGAGGAGGGCAAGATTCCTGTAAGTTTCCACCTCTACTATAGGAGATAGGCCTACATAGTTTATACACACTTGTATCTGGGAGATTGACTCATTGGTGGGAACCACTACAGTTTATTCAGGGACCACTACAGTTAATAATTGTTAATATTATATCTGGCATGTGCATTGTTAATTAGAGAGAATGACATTATCTAATGTGGAACTTATATTTTGGTACCTTAAAAATTAAGGGTTAAGTCCAAATGCTGATCTCAGTTAGTGTTAGATCCAATCAATGCAATATCTATAGCTACTAAGATACCATAGTATATTTTTATGCTCTGAAACTTTTCAAATGAGAGTATAAAAGACAAAGAAAAAAGTAATCAGTATGAATCATAATATATTATTGTAAATTCCACCCAATCTACACTCAAGCCACAGTTAAGTAACAGGTTTTCTTTCTTTACAACATTTGGATGTCTGGTTGTATTTTTAAAATAGCCCTAGAAATATTCTGCAATATTTAATATACAGGATTTTTGTTGTTAATCCATTTGGATATTGCAATCTGTCTTGAGCCTTTCAGTAGAGAAAAGGACAATGGTAAAAAAAAAGTTAGTTAGTTAGTCAGTTAGTTGAGGTCAGAAAATATGGCCAAAGTCCTGGAAAGTGAGAATGTCAGACTTAAATCCAATAATTTCAATGGGATTAAGCATCCCTAGTTTTGTGATGGACTGTGGCCTATTGCTGTTATGCAAAGGGCATGCACAACTATCTTTTGCATGGATACAGATTATCATTACCTCTCAGTTTCTTTTTAATATGATCCCCCTCTCCGCACTCACACATACACAAACATACACCAAGTTCCTCATAGACTAGAGATAGACAAATTGTTCAGTTCCATTTTCTCCCATTGTTCAGCATTAAAAAAAGCACCTCACATTTTTCCATCCAGTGTATGAAGATGGTTTTGAATGGTGCTAACTTTTTATCAAAAAATCAAATGAGTAGAATTCTTAGTCATCATCACTGGCTATATTCAATAGGCACAGCTAATCACAACACTGAGAAGAACATGTTGTATTTAGCTGTTTAAGCTTGGAAAGAAGAAGAAGCAGCGACCCAAATTCAGCACTACACACATGGATGAATACAAACCCAGGCTTTTTAGGAGCCAAGCATGCAAAGCTCTCTGGCTAGATGTGGAAATCTATTGGTTTCACTCCTTGCCACATTTACATTTTTTAATTTCAAGTCTTTTCCACTTTGAGAAAATGAATTCATGAATATATCAGTGGATTTTGAAAACATCTTATAAAACAAACAAAACTTTCAACACATCTAGTAGAGATTAAAAACAGTTTTGAGGATTAAGCATGAGGTTTGTTTGTTTGTTTTTCAATAGAGAAAATGTTTTATTTTGCATGTGTTGTTGGCTAAACACACATGCCTCATTCTTTCCACACAGGAAGTTCAATGTTTCTCCAAGACACTTGGTCTAAACACCATCCTAGCCATGAGATTTCAGTTTGTGACCTTTGTCAAGTCCTTCTTAGAAGGCTATCTTCTACCAGTTCTGAATAGTAATGCATCTAGTTCATTATTGTCAGCTCTAGGGTCAGGAGCATGTGTTCTTCTAGAGAGTATTGTACTATAGCTCCCTTCACCTCTAATCAGCACAGACAATGGTGCTTGGACATGGAAGGTGCAGTGCAACATCTGAAGGACCAAACATACCTTGCTTATTGTCTCCATGAGTGGAATGTTTCACTGGCTGCCAGAACAGTCCCTAACTTACCAAGACTGAACAAGAGATTCATCTGCATGTAGACTATACCATCTGCCATTGTACCATAGTCCTGCCTCCCAGCATAAAAATGCCTTACAGGGTTGTTATGAGAATAAAGTGGTTAACACAATGACTAGTTTTCCACACTTAGACTAGGCCTTGCAAAAAAAGGGGAAGGGAACAATCATGAGATTATAATGATTATAGTAACTATCTATTATCCTCTGGAGCAATCCTTGTTCCAAATCTGCAAAACTTTTCCTTCAAAAAACAGCAACAGGAAGTTTAAAGGAAGCAAAATAGCAATTTAATTAAAGATCTAGTGGCACAAACTGTTCAATTCATCAGATTTAGATAACTCTACTGTTTTTTGCCCATTTTGAGAAGATGTTTAGATTTAAGGGCCACTCATACTACACAATTATAACATTATGAATCCACTTTAACTGCCAGGATTTCAACCTATGGAATCCTGAGGTTGACAGTTTAGGAAGGGACAATCTGGTGTGTCTGCTTATAAATACTTTTTAGGAATGTGAAAGCACAGGTCCTGATCTGGATGCCAAGAAGGGTTATCCCTTGTCATGTTAGATTACCTTCCTTGATTTCCTTCCTTTCCTTTTATTTTGTTTGTCTGTTTGTTTGCTTTGTGTTAAAGAGTTATGCAAAACCAGTCAATGCGTGGATACCAAAAAATATATAGCAGATGTTTACACACAGTCTTTTGTATACAAATGCATGATAAGACAGTTTTCTGTAAAATCCTGTCAAGAGTAAAGGTACCAGATCCCATCTGATCTTGGAAGGTAGGCAGGATCAGCCCTGGTTAGTACTTGGATGGGAGGCTGGCAGTGAATACCAGCTTCTGCAGGCTATAGAGGATAGAACTGGCAAAACCACATCTGAGTATTCCTTGCCTAAGAAAACCCTATGAAATTCATGGGATCATGGTAAGTCAACAGGGAATTGAAATCATATACACACACTCAGTAAGCCAGTCTTCTGTAAAATCCTGTTGTACGTAATGTTTTACCAGTCACCTCTTAACCTAGCATTAAAATGATGATATAAAGGATAATATAAGCAATCAGCTGATTGAGCTGGCATAGTGTGATGTTACCACTTGCTAAATGACATGTGTTTATAGAGAGGGCTCAAGGGAAGCTCACACTGCAATATTATGCATGATTACTCAGAATTAATTCCTACTGAGAAGGGAACACACTGCAAATGTACATGATGGTCATGCTTCTGTAAGCATGTGAAGCACCCCTACTGCCCTGACCTAGAATTCCAGTAATACCCAGTATGGTATAGTATGGTACTGTATTGTGATATAATGTATCATAATGTGCTGTACTGGTTCACTTATACCCCATCCTTTCCCAAAAGCTGGGACATCTGAGATTAAGATACTTGGAAAACTTAAGCTCCCAAGACTAGATGTTTCTGAGTTCCCATGCCCCATAAAACTAAGCTAAGTCTGGCAACCCCTGAGCTTAGCCACAGTGATGGGGCAGCTTACCTTTTTGCTGACCAACCCAATGAATAACAAGACTAGACATGAAGAACAGGTTTATAAAATGGGCAATTTTATTTAACTCAACTTATTTAACTTTATTTCTTTGAGATCTACAAAAACAAGGGGGAGGAACCTTGTGTGGGAACAGCTGGTGGATGGTCTGCTCCCAAACCAAGTCTGCAGCGTCTCTTGAGTGAAGCACCTGAGCCCCAAGGGCATTCCAAAAGTAGGTTGGTTGCTGGCCAGCCTGCATTTGAAAGGCCAACCCAAGACACCCCACTTAACTCATGAGACTTAAGTGAAGGTTTAAATCTCAGGACATCTCCAAGGCAAGTCTCTTTGTTTAGTCAAAAGACCAAAAAGTCAGTTCCAGACTTACCTTCACCCTTTAGGAGGGTGCTGAGGTGTTCACCTGAACCTCTATCTCCCCCTACCTATGCAGTGAAACCTATTTATAATCTCACCCATGGCCAATTGTCAAAGTCCCCAAACAACAGTGTGGGGTAGACTAAAAACCCTTGGAAAGGGGAGGAAAAGTCCTATCCAGACCTGAAGTGACCAGGAAGATTTCTCACACTGATGTTGAGACAGGAGGGTGAACCAGCATTTTTGCCAAACAGAGAGAGTGGGGCAGGCCAGCTTGAAATGGGCTGTGCCCCACTCCCAGCTCACTCCAAACAGCTTGCCTGAATGACCCGTTTATTTGTGAGTGCTGGTCTCTCCACTGAGGGGCCAGCAAAGGCTCCTCCCCTGATCACTAGATCAGGGAAAAAGAATTCCAAGAGTTCCAGAATGGCAAACCCTTGCAATAATACCAACTACTCATCATGATCTCTTGAAGGTATGGCAAATGCTAGGCTGTTCCTTAAAGATGCTTGGGACATGCTTGCTAAGGGATGGAGTCTGAGTAGGCTAGTTTGACAAAACAAATAAATGATCTCCATTGAGCTTTATACTTTGCTGGAAAAAAAATAGCCACTTGGCACTCTTTTTGGAGCTACAACATTTGGTTTTCCTAGCTGCCTTGCACCCTATGAGTTCTTATTATTGGCCTGAACATGATACACTGTTGCTTTCATCAGTATGTACAGCACCAAATGCATACTGAGTGCACACATCACCATGACTGGTAAGTGAGATGTCACTTCCCAAACTTGTTCATACAATACCCATCCATGCTTCAAGATGCAAAATTGCACAGTATACATAGTTGCATGAACCAGCTCTATGAAAAAAGAATACAAATATTATTTTTAAAAAAAGAGGGAGAATAATTTGTAGAATAGTTCTCTCCTTGGAAGGAGCAGGGAGGAAGAACAAAGCTGGAAGAAAAGGAGCATGGAAATACAGCTTAACCAGATAATCAATGATTAACTAGATCTCTGTACTAAGAAAAAAACCATCCTATTTAGGTATAAGTCTTCATTTAGGGATATTGTTATAATTAGAAAGTTTTCCTTTATTTATGAAGAGGGAAAAGAGAGACAGTCATACCAATAGGACATCATTACCCTATCACAAAAGGCAATCCATGGTTGATACTTATTCCTGCTGGCACTTAATCAATAGAATCTATATCCTTACTAACATAATTAGCACAGCACCAACTGAACACATTCACTGACCTAATACATAGCAACTATATTCATTATATTTAGTTATTTCCACCCAATATTGTACACCCTATTTTCCCTAGCTGAAAAATGGGGGAGGAGCTGTTTCAAACAATTGACTATTTTCTGTTACAGCTACATTTTGAATTAGATGAAAACCCTCTGGCTTTTATTTACTACATTCATCTCAGGGCCAGTACACATATGCATGTTCTTCATCTGAGAAATGTGGCATCTGAAGGTGATCATCATGTCAGCTTAGTTTGTTTAAAATGTCAGACAACAGAACAGATTTTCACATTATTTCAAACACACGTGGTGCCTATGCATTTACTTGGTCTGGCACATTTACAAAAAAGGACATTCTCAATCTTCATCACAATCCCTTTTCTGTTTTGCAAAATTGGTCTCTGGATCCAGGTTCTTTTAGCTCCATCCATTTATATGCATTATATTCTTGGCCACTTCGTTATATAAAACCAAGTGTAACAGGATGGCATGTATACATATTCATTACACCACAATGAGAAAGCATCTAGATCAGGGGTAGTCAACCTTTTCCCTTTAAGGGCCAAGGGACTTCAGCTCCCAGAATCCCAGGAGCTATTGGCCAACATGGGACTATACGCCAACATGCCTGAGGCTTCTGGGAGATGAAGTCCCTCAGCCCTTAAAGGGGAAAGGTTGCCTACCCCTTATCTAGATGCTGTCCCTAATATATATTATGAGTTCTGTGCCTTGTGGAGAACCAGAGGCCAATCTAATTCATTCAGATGTTCTGAGGGATGTATATCCTATCAAGCTGTGCTGGTTGCTATTGTACCTAGAATCTTAATCTTGGTAATTTTCCCAATTGTTGTAGTGCTTAGTGTTCTCTCCTGCTGCCTTGCCCTTTGGCTTGTGATGGATGTTCTCAGGAAAGGACTAAATAACCCAAGGCCTTAGAGCACACATCTCCTTGTCTTTCATGTAAGATCCTGGAACAAGAGTATGTGCCCCTTCAGATTTTGTTGCACAGCAACTCCTATGATTTCTTCACCATTGGCAATTCTGGCTAGGGCTCATGGGAGTTATATGGTCCAACAACATCTAGACAGCTTCACAGTTCTATCCCTATCCTAGAATTTCTAATGCACAGTCATTTCCTACCACCCAAACAAGACATGGTCCAGAGTTTATTGTTTCCTATGTTGCTTTGTCTATTGTAACAGCCCTTCTGGTTGGCTGCAACAGATTTCCCAAGATTGGAGCGTCTTCCTACAGCCAGTGGGTAAATTGCTAATTGTGACTGATGCTTATGGGAGATGTATAATAAAATATCAAGAAAGAACCAGGGAAATGAGTTAACAGAAAAAGGCTCAAATATAATCTACATCAGAAATGGGAGTTGTGTGGTTATCTAAGTAGTACTGGACAGAAGTAGACATAGCACAGCCAGTGGTGAAGAATGCTGGGAGTTGCAGTTCTACAACATCTGAAGGGCTGAAAATTCCTACCACAATATGCAGCTTCCATTTCTTCCTCATGATTTCCCAGACTGGGCCAAAGTAAACTGCAGCTGTATTGTCCCCCACAGTTTGTTCCTGAACACTAGGGATGTAACTCTTCATTAAGGAGATTTTCACACATGCCTTATCCTGTCTTTTCCCTGATGGGATAGATGCATGTTTAAGGGTCAAAGACAGGTCATATCATATTCTTCTATCTTTGACACATAAATATGTGTCTATCCCATAAGGAAAAAAAAAATGGGATAAGGCATATGTGATGATCTACCAAACTTCTCTTCAAAGGTAGCAATGAGTAATTTCTGAAATTTCTTTGCACTTTTTAAAGGCTATTTGCATTTCTGGGCTTATTATATGCAAAACTTGCATATGGTTGTTTTGCTCAGAAAACATCATTTTCTGCACAACCTCCCTTCCCCAGAATTTTCTGTTTTCTGTACACAAAAAAGTTATTTCCTATGCAACTTATCTATCTGTGAATTTTATGAAGAATAAATTCCTAATTACAGTGTACGGGGGGGGGGGGGAGAGAATTAACATTTCTGTATCAAAGCATTATTCTCTTTGCAGAAAATGTCATTTCCTGTGCAGACAATGCTGCTTTCTGTGCAAAACAGAGGTTTTTGCATAGCATAAATCCCAAACTGTGAATATGCTCATCAGTTTATGATTCTTTTTGTCAGGGTGTTTCAATACTAAAAAACCAACCAAACAAACAAAAAACAAAAAACAAAAAAACACCAAAAATGGCTTTTAAAAATAATTTCCCAAATATTTTTGAATATCTTCTTTATCCATCCTGGACACATTTTTCAACAGAGTTGGTTTAAGCATTCATCCACCAGTCATTGTGTATGAAGTGTTTCAGTGCAGAAGAATGTAGCAATGTAGGTGGATCAAGGTTCTTCCACACTACAGAATTATAGTGCTATGATTCCACTTTAAAAGTCATGGCAACTTCCTGCAATATCCCAGGATTTGAAGGTTAGGAAGGAGTATTTGTCTGGGAAAGCAGCCAACAGAACTGCTGATAAGACTGAAGCAAAAAAATGCAAGGCTTTACCGCAGCACCAATGCAATTCTAAGAACACAATACCAGTCCAATGTCCAATAGAGCAAAACCAGGGTCAAGCCAAGGGTCCAGGAGCCAAAGAGCAGGTCAGTGAGTCCAGTCCAGTGTCAAGAGTTCCAGATAGCAAGTCAGTGAGTCCAGTCCAAGGTCAAGAGTTCCAAGTCAATCTGAGGTCTAGGAGACAAGGTTTCGGGCAGCAAGAGAGTCAGAGTCAGATGCTTTCACCAGGGAATGCAGATAGACTCCGAAGAAGAAGCTCAACATCTCACAGCTGTTTATATTGACCCAGCTCCTAATCACAGATGTTTGGTGACTGCCGGGTGTTTCTCATATAACCTCTGGGATCAACGGAGGCATGCCTTTTCTGCCCTTCTCTGGCTAAAGGTAGGTACCTCTTCGTCCTGTTCCTCTATGTCTCCCAGGCCTAGAACCTCTACTGAGGGGAGTCTAGGCTGCTGAGTCAGGTTTTGGCTCAGCCAGCTCTGCTGGAGCTGGCAGAGGAAAGCTAGAGCCTGGCTCAGCCTCCTCATCCTCCTCATCCTCCAAGTCCTCAGCATGGCTGGCCATGAAAATAGCTATAATTCTCTGCCAGAGTGCTCTAGTTCTTCTCCACACCACAAGCCACAGATACCATAGCATATTGCCATGGCAGTTAATATGGAATCACAGATCTATAATTTTGTAGTGCAAATGGCACTGACATCTGAAGATAAAAATTAAAATAGTGATTCTTGCTTTTTCCATTTTTTGCAAGAATTGCCGACTTTAGATAAATGGCTTTTGAAATTAACTAAGATGAAAGAAATGGACCGTTTGACGAGGATACTGAATAATAAAGATT
>JAIPUX010001880.1:3950859-3986163 GCA_020142125.1 Phrynosoma platyrhinos | reverse complement strand
GTCGGCATCCTCATCCAGGAGAAGATCCTGGATGATATGGGTATTATTCCTTACCGACCTGGCATTGCAAAGGCGCAGGGTGAGGTTCTGTGGAATGGTTGGTCTGCTCCCCAAACCATTCTGGGAAACAGAGGGGACTGAAGGTGGGATAGCTACTAAACAGCGATCCTGTCTTCTTTTGTAACATTTGACCCCTCTGTTCCAGCCATATCTCCCTTTCCCCAACGCAACTCCTATAGTCGTCCCAGGCCCTTCTCGCGCCTTGGGAAATTCACTTTGGCCGATAAGAGACAAAAAGACACAGGGATAGGGAACTTCACACAAGTTCTGACACTGAAGATGAGGGAGGTAGGACAAAAACATTCATCTCTAGAAGAACTTAAAGAATGTGAAAACTTCTATATCATTTTGTTGTACAGGAAGCTAGAGTTTGTACAGTTGTGGTTTATGAGCCTGAGAGTTACAAAGATTTGCAGAGTTTTCCTGATGAGGAAAGGGAGAAATGGTTGGCTGCTATGGAGCAGGAATACATGTCTTTGGTAGACAAGGTGGTGTTTGAAATTATTGAAAGACCTAGGAATCACAAGGTAATTGGTTGCAAGTGGGTTTACAAGAGAAAGGAGATGCCAGATGGTAGCCAGAGGTACAAGGCTTGGTTGGTGGCAAAAGGTTTGCTCAGCAGAGGTTTGAGAAATTTGACAAGACATTTTCTCTGACAGCTAAGCACGAGAGCCTGAGATTGGTCTTGGCTTTAGCAGAAAGGAGGGGTCAATTGGTGCAACATTTTGATTTTGAGACTGCATACTTGGATGCTTGTCTTGAGGAAGTTGTGTTCATGGAACAGCCTTTAGGTTTTGAACAGGACAGTGACAAAAAAGTGTACAAGTTGAAAAGAGTCTTTGTATGGATTAAAGCAAAGTGCTAGAAGTTGGAATCTTTGTATTCATTAAGAACTTGTAAAGCTTGGTTACAAACACAGCATTGCTGATGCATGTGTGTACACAAAAAGTGATGTTATGTTGGTTATTTATGTTGATGACTTGTGTGTTGTGGCAAAGTCAGAAAAGGAAATTCAGACAGTGAAGAAGGAATTATCAAGAAATTTTGTTATCATGGATTTAGGGCCTCTTGGATTCTACCTTGGGATTGAGATGCAATGGATTGAGGATGGCAGGTGTTTATTGAAGGGGTCAATAAACACTCAGGTGTTTATTGACTCAGCAAAAGAAGATTGAAAGGCTGATTGAAAAATGTAGATTGCAAAGTGTCCTATGTCAGTTGTCAATGGTGAGACAACAAGTGAGTTTGAAAATCCAGAATTGTTTAGGAGCATTATTGGAAGCTTGATGTTTATAGCAAACAACACAAGGCCAAATATTACATTGGTAGTTGGTGTGCTTAACAGAAAAGCAAATTGTCCAAAAGTTGAGGATTGGACAGCAGTCAACCATTTGTTGAGGTACCTGAAAGGTAGCATAGAGAGAAAACTGGTGATACAGAACAGCCAGGTTGGGCTGGAATGCTTTGTAGATATCTCATTTGCTTTGGAATTTCATGACAGAAAGTCAGTTACAGGATTGTTGATCAAGTTTGGAGAAAGTGCAGTAGTTTGGCTTAGTAGAAAACAGAGCTATGTAGCACAAAGTACAAATGACGCAGAGTTTGCAGCATTGTCAGACAAAATTCGATGAGATAAACTGGATCAAACAATTACTTCAGGATATGAATCAGAGTTATTCTGAACGTGTGTTGATTCATGAAGATTCACAATCATGCATTGCCATGTCAGAGGCAGAAAATTTAAAGTGCAGGACAAAGTACATTGGGGTAAGATACCAGAATGTTAGAGAATTGGTACAGAAAGGAGTTGTGTGCCTATAGTATATAGACACAAAACACAATTTGGCAGACATTTTGACAAAGCCATTGGGAATAGAAAGACATGAACAGATGTCAAGTCTACTTGGGATGTCACTTTGAGAACACAGTTTTAGCCACTGAGCTAAGAAAGTTTTAAAACTGTAAATAACATGACTCACACATCTATACATTTTGGACGGGATTGTTGGAATATAGATGGGATATACAGTCAAAGTAAAAATGTAGAGATGTGTGTGTGAAAAATTTCTTATGTGAGCAATGTCTGGGTTAAACAAAGAAAACTTGGTCAGTAGGTGGTTTAAAGCCAAAACAAGTTCACACAGTAAAGAATAACAAAAACACTTTGGGCCTGAGAACTGAATATTAACAGATAAACATATGAGCTCATTTAGTTCTTATGAGAATCAGGTCACATGGGGAATGACACACAGTTAGAGGCCGATCTAGAGCTGGGTTACAACAGGTCATCCAAACATCATAAAGGTTAACACCCAGAAGTTGGAATATGGGATGGGCCAAGAGTTCCTCTGTTCACCTTTGTTATATACTTGCTGTATGTCTTTTGAATTGAAACTGTAACTGTTCTATTGCTAATGCTGTAATAGTACAACAACATCTACAAGATGTGATCCTATGGTCTTTGCCATCAACAAGATGGATTGTATATATTTCTTTTCTGATTTATTTATGTAACAATAAAGCTTAACTTTGGATTTACAAATGTGTCTTCATGGAGACAGCATTTCCAGGATGGCTGGTGAATGAAGCTGGTTCCTGAACTCTGCTGCATTTCCAATCACATCACACCAAGTTCCACAGTTACAAGCTTTTTAAGTTCCACTAGTGTCTTCCTCACGCAAGGTGTTAAAAACCATACAGGGGAAAAAATTGAAGATTTTAGTCATAGGCCTGCATTTTGGTGTTGTTCTCAGTTCAGATGGTATGGAGGGGTTATTCATGAAGGCTGGCCCCTCCTCCTTCTGTCCGTGTGGGTACAGGGAAATTCTCAAAGTCCAGGAAATTGAACTTACATTTGCAAGACAAAAAGATACTTCTTTTGCAATCCAGTATGTTGCCATCCTTTGTGAGGTCACCGGCCCCTTTGTTAGGCCCAATAAAGATATCACTGTTTGATGCATTTCAGATGTTATTGGACTTTGCTAATGGGTAATAGTTATTCTTGACAATAGGAGTTTTTGAAGATTTTGTAGGGGAAATGTGCCTATAATGGTATCTGATTAAAGGAGGGATGTTTGAAACTATACCCATGAATAAATTACTTTCAGAAAGAAACTTTCCCAGTTCTGGACAATATTTTCCCTGAGAATCTTCTCTCATATAGCCATATTTTAATTTATTTTTTTGTAATTGGGGTGGACTAAATGTATAGGAAGGGCCATTTGAAAAAGAAATGTTCAGGCCTTTCTCTCTCCCCCCTCCCCCAATAATATTCAAAGCTTTTTAACACATGCCTGGCTGATAATGCTGAATCATCATTCTCTATTATATCAATATCATTCTATAAGTTAAGATATCCTCTAATTTCCCTTTACCCATTTACCATGAATTCTGACTTCATCTAATTGGCAAGGAGTTACATTCTAATTTTTAATCGGGACTTTTAAACTGCTGCACACTCAACATGCTATGCAATGACAAATAAATTCTATTCAATTAGATTTCATCTGACAGCCACTCTCTAGTGGATATAGTACCATATTACCAGAGGGTGGAGGGAATCCTGCTCCTGGAAATGTTAAATTATAGTAATTTCTGGAGCACTGCTCTCTTTATTGAAGGGTAGTGCATGTCCAATACCCTAGTAGTCCTTCAACTGTAATGTAGTGCTTTCATTTCTGCTCAGCAACAATAAATTTCTCAATTGCTGGAGATTTGCCAAAGATGAAAAATTTCAAACTAACAACAACAAATAATTCTTTAAAAATCAGAAAGTGTCAGCCCAGTATTATAGAATATATTTCATCAAGTAAAAAATAGGGAGACTATTAGAAGTACTGACAGTTGGCTTTTTAAAAGCCTCTCTCTTTATCTTTGCTTTTGAGAGATTTTACAGACAGTTCTCACTGTGCTTAGACATCAACACATATCATATTCCTCACTGTGTATGCATATTTAATGTTGTAAGCTGCCCTGGTTGCTTTATGCAGAGGGGTGGGAAAAAATAAATTTTATTTATTCATTTATTTATTTTCTTTTGTCTCACCATTAACTCAAATTGAACTACATTTTGTAGGTTTTAAAGATAAAAGAAAATGGAAAAGAAGACAAAAGTAGGGTAGCTGGACATTCATTCAAACTGGAAAAGGCCTAATATTTCTAAACTATAAAAATTTCCAATTATTTGCAATGCAATTAAGTGTATTTGTTGTCCAATCTTAATAGCATTTTTTTAAAAGGTCCTTAAAAACCAAGGGCACTGTAAGCTCTAGTTCTCAATCTTATAACAACTTTTGGCTTGATTTCCAAATGCTACACATAAATCAAGGGGGAAAAAGATGATGTACATGCCATATTAAGAGAATTAATGGATCCCAAGGTGACTCAATATAATATTGCCCACCTTAGAAAACAATTAGCTTCTGTTAGGATAACTTAAGGGGAATAAATACAACAAAATACCCTTTCATGGTAAGGCAATGATGAAGCATTACTGTAGTCATGAGCTCACAAAAAGCAAAGGCAGATGTGTCTGTAACAACAATAAAATAAATTCAACTACACTACAACAGAACAATACTTTTATTAAGATCAAGCAAAATGCCAAATTGCTAAGCTTGGGTCTTCTCTCCAAATCAGCATTGTCATTCATAAATTTCATAAATTTCCCTTGCATATATTTTAGACATAGCAATGATTCATGACAGTCTTGAAAGTGTGAGAATTAATATAAGAATTGTCCCACAGACTAAATGACAAATGTATCTTCATTTTTCAGTCCATGAATAATATACTTTCTTATCATTCTCACTTTGATATGAAGCAAACATTAAAGGAGAACACGTTTATGCCAACAGTGACATGGCACGTTTTGCAAATGGTAAATGAAAGAATAGGTTAGAAATATAGCTAGATGTCACTTCACAATCCTTCACTGTGCTGTGTTTAACAAAAAAAAAAAAAGCATAAATATATCAGCTTGTCACTGAATACAAATGAGAACATTTTAGTAGCTGCAAATCCTGGAAATTTCTCTATTTATGCATCTGTCTCTGTGCAAAGTTCTTAATCAAGCTACGTTCCAGAGAAGAGAATGCAGAAGTAGCATTGTACACTGGTGTGTGTGTGTATTAGCTTCCTTGAGCAATCCTGTGAATAAAAAGCTAAGGCCTGAATCCAATTGATACTATCTATTAGATTAAACCCATTGAATGAATATGAACATAGGGCCTTTGCAGACTGCCAGAAATAGTGCAAACTGAGTCCACTTTAAGGGTTAGGGTTTGGGTTAGGGAATCATGGGAACTGTATTTTATTGTTGGCAAGGTTGTCAGGTCATTTCTGACTGTGGAGGGAAGTGCTCATCTCCGTAACTAAGCCAAAGAGCCAGCGTTGTCAGAGACCACTCTGTGATAATGTGGTTAGCATAATTGTACAGAACACTGTTTACCTTCTCACCAAAGTGATACCTATTTATCTACTTACATTTGCATGCTTTCAAACTGCTAGGTTGGCTTAAACTGGGACTAGTGATGGGAGCTCACCCCATCATGCAGCAATCAGGTCTTGAACTGTCAACCTGTTGATCTTGCATTCAACAGAATCAGTGTCTTAACCTGCCTATTTGCAAGGCTGTTATTTTTTTCCTGTAGAACTGCATGTCTTTGTGCCAGATTTTTGTGTGTGAGATTGCTTTTTTTTTTTGGCACAGAAAACAGTAATCTTATAACAACAACATGCTGTCATCAGGAAACATTAGGGGTATATAATAAATGTGCCTTTTAAAAAACCCAACATGATTGCCACACAGAGAATACATATGTACGTGTGTGTGGAATACATATACAGAGAGAGAGAGAGAGAGAGAGAGAATGAGGGGATGTAAAAAACTATGCAAAATTCTTGCTTCTGTGTTACTTTTTTCTGACTGGGTTTACTGAGTGCCAAGATTTTTTGGGGGGGGGGTAATGAGAATATTGTTTCTATCCCAAATTTTAACGACCTCACCCACCCTTCCCCTCAACCTCAATCCAATCCAAAATATTTCTTACTATTAGCCATGGGTTATTGCAAACTACTATCCTTTAGCAGTACTGTCAATACTCATACCATTTCTCCTCAGAGAGTAGGACTTTTATCCTTCGCTCCTTTCTGTTATCTTAGTTGCTGTCTGTTGTCCAATATCCTTGAATTTAATCTTAATCTTAATCTTAATGATACTTTGCACTCTTAGCAAGGCTCTAAGATGGTGGAAGATGTTTTACATCATAGAAAAAAATATGTTTAGTGCACTAACATTGAGGTACAATTGAGGTGAAAGCCCTTTTCTATCACCACAGCAGAGAGCATCAACAGTATTCCTCCTCATCCTCATTCATTGGAAGAAAGTTGAAGAGACATTTCCACCATAGTGATCTGTAGAAAGATTTGCCATCTGTGGGTAAGTGGGTGAGTCAGTTGGTCTGTATATGAAACATGTGTGTGTGTGTGTGTGCATGCACACACATGTGTGGATATTCAGACATGCATGTCTTTGTTGTATGTGTGGTGATATATGCATATATTGTACTCTCCACTGTACACATCAGATCTTATAAAGCTTTTGGCCTGAGGAACCCTGTCCACTAATGGTGTATAGGAATACAGACTTAGCCATATATTTTATAGTACTGTCAATAAAACATATGTGGCAGGAATTTTAAAAGAATATTTATACATGCAAATCGATACCATAGAAGCATTTAGCTGCAAGCAAAGCTATTTGTTGTCAAAAACTTGTTTATAGCTTATCTCACAGTCTTACTCTCTTACTCCAGATACCTAAGGAAGTAGGTCAAGGTATATGCTTCTTAGAAGGGAAGAGTTGGGATAAATAATACCATTTTAACTCTCAAGTGGTTGTATTGCACAAGGTAAAATGTCTAAAAATTATTATTCACTACAGCATCTATCATTTTGACATTCTAATGGTGTAGGAATATACAATCAGGCTATGAAACTTTTACATTATTCTAAGAATCCCTTCATATAAAAGGTTCCATACATCATTCATTTTCTGTTGTGTATAATTTTTTTTCAATTTTTTTTTCTCATTTTCCCTCCTTTAATCTTTTCACTGCCCATTTGGGTCTTTTATTTCAGAATACCAAAAGAAAACAAGGAAGGCTTTCTGTAGCATCACCTTGAAAGTCTATGTTTCTCTGTCCCGACTAAATTCATGTTGATCATGTTTGTTTTTATCAAGTGACATGGATGAATGGGGAGAGGATTTGAACCATGTTTCTTCTTCAGTGACTATGAACTAAATTAAAGGTAACAGTAGACCTAGCAGTTTATAAGTGGGTCTGCCCCAATAGCACATGAAAGAGAGAGAGGTTCATATTAAACTACCCTTTCCTAAATCTTAGGGGAAATGCAGATGGCCTCTTTGCACTTGCTTGGGGGCAGTATCTGAGCACACCCCCAATTCGGCATCATGCTGCCTGTCCGCCCACACAGCAGGCAGCTTCTTGGCACTCTGGTGGCATGGTGTTTAGATGTTGCATGGTCAAAAAATCCAAAAATCAGTGGCAGCAGAAAAGCCAGATTTTTTCCAATGCAAAAAGGAGCGGATATATGATATATGGTTGTGAAAGCTGAAAAGTGAAAGATGCTGATAGGAAGAGAATCAACTCATTTGAAATGTGGTGCTGGAGAAGAGTTCTAAAAATATTGCTAAAAAGTCAAATGAATAGGTCCTAGAGCAAATCAAGGATGAACTCTCCTAGAAGCCAAGATGACTAATCTGAAACTAGCATACAATCAGCCCTCCTTATCCACAGATCCTTTATCTATGGATTCAACCATTCACAGCTTGAATATATATATATATATATATATATATATATATATATATATATATATATAAAGCAAAAAAAAAAAAAAAAAAAACCCACAAATCTTGGTTTCACCATTTTATATAAGGGACAGCATTTCATTGTGCCATTATATTTATATTTATAGATTTTGGTATCTAGGGGTGGGGTGGTGGTGGTCCTAGAATCAAACCACAATGGATACCAAGGATCCACTGGAGGACGTATCTTGAGAAGAATTTACTAATTAGAATTGACAATAATACTTGTAAAACAGAAAGCAGCAGAAAAAGATGAACACTTCATTACAGGTGATTCAGTAGAGTCAATCAAAGAAGCCACAGTCCTAGTTTACAAGACCCTAGCAGGATAGTTGATAACAGGGATACTTGGAGATCTCTTATTCATAGGGCTGCTATAAATTGAAGTTGATTTGGCAGCAATTAACATCAACAATGCATATTTTGATATATTTTTTTCCTATTGACTTTTAGCAGTCAGGATGTTTTGAACAACATCGGTGACATATCCTAGGTTTCTAAAATTGTGGATATGTACTCAAGACAATCATGCCTTTAGTGTATTCCATCTGACTTTTAAAAAGTGTATCCCATCTGACTTTTAAAAATGCATCTTAATTTAAATCATGCATGTGGAAGAGAAAGAGAAGAACCACAGGATACGATTCATACATTAAAATGAATCTGAAGTGATGGTGCATGTACACTGTGGTGGAAAGCAAAACACACTGCATCAAGAGATATCCAGCAGTAGAACACTTTCAGATATCAAATCCCATAAATCTTGTCCATTCTGATATGTTTAGTCAGATAACTTTCAGTTTTCCTAGAGTAATGCCATGAAAGAGTGCTATGTTAATGCTAGGGCAAGGGTGGACTAAATGGGGGATATTGTGAGGTTTGGGGGTCAGTGAGGTTTCAAAGGTCCACAGTGAATCCCCTCAGCCACATACAAACCAAGGTCTGTGTAGTTTCCATCTTTATACTAGGGGATCCCTATCACACCAGGCAATTTCTGTTGGAATGGTACAGTGAAGTCTCATAGATGTTTTGATCACAGGTCAAAGTAAGAACAATTCATTTTCATCTTCAGCCTTCCAGTCTAAGCTCCTTGAGAATAAAAACTCAGGGCTGTAACTTTTGGAGAGAAGTCCCCCTCATCATCATCTGGTTACTCACTACTCTTGGGCATTACTCAGGATGAACACCCTCCCATGTTATCCACCACCAGTCAACTACTAAGATCTTGCTGAACAAGAACAGCATATTGATCAGGAAACTTAGTTGAGGAATCCTGTATATGTCTACCCAAAAATAACTGCACTGAATTCAGTAGGAGATATTTTGAAATAAATATGTACATTATTAAAGACTAAAGATTTTTTTTTATATTCCAAATCCAATGATTTTATTAGTTACTTTCAGCTAAGTAGCATGCCATATATGTGAAAGAAGAGATTTCTTTAAGCTGTGCAAACAAGGAACACATCTGGACTTGTAAATGGACACAAAATTAGGTGGCAGAATGGAGTATAGCAGGGTATCATCTTTTTACATTCTGCTACAAAATTAAAATATTCACTGTAAAGAGAAAAAAAACAAAGCTGAAAAAGAATTGAACTAGAGCTTTTTTGCACAAAGAACTAGTATTCTATAAAGTGTATTTCGTGTATGAGAGTATAAATGCACATGTGTTTCCTCAGCATTCATCTGATATACCACAGCCCATTTTAATATCTCATTGTATCACCATATTTTTCTGGATGTATAAACCTTTCCTAGGAATAGGGACAGAGAAAACAATTTGAACTTATTTAAAGAAAGTAGAATTTTGTGGACATATTTTCAACAGTTGTTCATGTTGGGGGGTGGTGGTAATTTATTGAAGGAAGAAAAGAGTTTTACAATTTGGCATGGAAAAGAAAGCTCATAGTGCAATTTGACAATATATCTACAAGCTTCAAAATAAATACTGTTCACAGACTGCTCAGTCTACAAATTCCTCTGCCACTGGCAAGTAATTAAAACTTGCCTCAGACATTTCTGGTAATACATCCTTTTTGATAGACTTATTCTTCTTTTGTTTACAGTAGAAATGGAGCCATAAGCTTCAGTGTTCAGAATGTCAGTTAATAATTCAATATTTTTGCACAGCACTGAAAACAGTGCATGTTTTCCTAGAATATTTCTTTATTTGAACTCTAATGCTAGAGCCATACACACTATGCAAACAACAGAATCATTATAGATACTTGACAGTGTAATACAAATTATAAATACAATCATGTTAATCTTCCACATTCATGTTTCTTGTGTTGGTGGTGATATGCTAGGTGTAGCTGTACTTTGCTTTTCATTTTATTTAAGACACCTTGGGTTGCATACTGGAGAATGAAGGAGTATAAATTAAATAATAACACAATACATCAATATAATTTCAAAACTGCAGGATAATCCCAGACCTTTGAATAAACAAGCTGCAAATAATTGCAAGCTTATAATTATTTCTTTTTTTTCTTCTAAAAATGGTGTATAACTTGCATTAGGGTCATAACTAAGGTGCATTGAGATGTTTGAATGCAAGATCTAAATATGCTCTAATTTAATATACAAATTATTTTGTTATTGGGAGTGTCCTCAGGTGTATGGCTATGCATAAATACATGAGAGGCAATCTTACTGAGTTTATCTGGACTTACTTCTGAGACCATATGTATGCAATGAGTGTGTAAACAGTTTTTTTAAAATGTCCAAGTAAGTAGTGTAGTGGTTTGAGTGCTGGACTATGAGTCTGGAGACCTGGGTATGACTTCCCACTTGGCCATAGAAACTCATTGGGTGACATTAGGCAAGTCACACTCTCTCAGCCTCAGAAGGCAGCAAAGGTAAAGATCCCTTTGAACAAATCTTGCCAAGAAAACCCTGTGACTGGTTTGCCCTAGGACCATGATGGCGAACCTATGGCATGCATATCAGAGGTAGCATGTGAAGCTGGTATGCAAAGGGCAGGGAGGAGGAGGAAGAACAGGCATGTGCCTGTTCCTCTTCTTCCCCCCTCACCACCCTGGGCCTTCAGCGGTCTGTGGAGAGGTAACTGAAGGCCTGGGAGGACAGAGGAAGACGTCCTGCCCGGATGTCCCACCCCTGGAGGGCAGAAGTCCCACCCCCAGCATCAGGTAACACCTGGTGCCAGAAGACATTTTAGTTTAAGCAGCGAGCCCCTAAAAGTTTCCTCATCACTGCCTTAGGGTCAACATAAGTTAGAAATAACTTGCAGGCACAACACAACAATAACAATTTATCATCCTTAAAATTAATGAAGACAAATGGAGGAATTATGGCTGTGGAAGATGACTATTGAGAACCAGTGTGATGCATTGGCTTGAGCCAGTAGTAACCCAACACCTGGTATCACCTTGTGTGGGGATGCTGTTGGAGGGCAGCAGCAGCCAAAAGGCACACCCACCCTTCTCCTTCACCACAGTAATGACCATCATAGTGAATCCCAAAGCGGCATACTCACCCCTTCTCACCCTGCAGAGGGAGGAGGGCCCAACCAGATTTCACCCCTCTTTTCAAATGTCACACCCTCCACAGCCCCCAATGACTTCACTAGTAAAGCAAAGCAGCTTCATTTATATACCTCTTCATACCATGCTATGCAGTGTCTAAGTGGTTAACAACTGTAAGCTCATTGCCCCCCAACAGCTGGGTACTCATTTTAGAACCTCAGAAGGATGCAGGCCTGAGTCAAGCCTGAGCCCTGGCTAGAATTGAACTCACAATCTTGTGGTTAATGAGTGAGTGGGTGCAGTATAGGCATTTAACTACTGCACCACCAGGACTCCTGGTTGGAGTGCTGGACTGCAAGTTTGGAGATCAAGATTTGATTTCCCACTTGGGCATGGAAAACCATTGTATGACCTTGGGCAAGTCATATTCTGTCAGACTCAGAAGAATGCAAAGGCAAATCTTCTCTGAACAAGTATTGCCAAGAAAACCCCGTGATAGGTTTGTTTTAGGGTCACCATGAATCAAAAATGACTTGAAGACTCACAACAACAATCAGGATGATAGGATGACTATCATGTTGAGGGAGAAATGGTTTATAAATGTAACTTAAATAATAATCTGAAAACTAATTCGATTAGGTGCATACATAGGCTAGATTAGATTCTTTTGTTACAGAATTAAAAAAAAAAAACTCCCCTTGAAAAGCATTTGTTGTTTCCGTTAATCAGTTAAAGGAGTGGGGATCTCTACTGATGTGCAAGATCAATATAGCAAAGACATTTATGTACCACTTAACACAAATACAGAAAGGTTTAATCATCAGTTAGGGTTAGGAAGCAGTGGAAAGCATCATTATAATTTTATGCCTTTAAAGATGGACATGCAAAACTTTTACAAACTTTGTTGGGAAAATCCACCACTAAACACAGTTATTGACTATCAACTACAATGATGACAAAACACCTCCTACCCCAAACTAAAGATGATAAGAATAGTTGAAAATATTCAAAAAATTGATGGAAAAAATGTTTCTTGAGTGTTGAGAAACCCTGATAAGATGAATCAAATACTGACAAGCATCTTTGTAGCTCAGGTCTATATGCAAATTTTGCACATACATCAACATTTTCTGTACTCTTTGTGTGTGTGTGTGTGTGTGTGTGATTTTCTGCATAGAAAAGGCTGTTTCCTGTATGAAAATAACAGGTATACATTTTGTACAGAATAAGTCCCAAACTGTAAATAATGTTTCAAAAACATGAAACTTTCAAAGACATTCTTGCAGTAAGAATAAAATGGGGTGGGAGGAGATTACTTGTCACTTCCTTTGAAAATAAAAGCAGTGAAGAATTACGTTGCTACCTCAAATCTAAGAGCAGTTAATACAGTTAATTATGTATGCTATATACAAACTATTTTGGCTATTTATTCACATATTTAATATTGCATACCTTCAATATAAAATGAGATTTTGGGCAGCTAATGAAATACGAAGGAAAATAAAACAGTAAGAAAACATAATACTAAATACACTAAAGGGGGATGCAGATTTATAAGAGTTTCCATTTACAAGAGTTGATGGCAGAGATCCTACTATCATGAGACACAGCAGTGGGATTTGATCACTGCCATACATGCTCCACCCATGTTGCTTGTTCTCCCAGCTGATGGAAAAAAATGGCTGTTTAGAACAAGGAACCCTTCACAGATGAACAATGGAAAAAATCATAGATCTCATGGAAGATCAGGCAAATGCTTCACTCAGACCAACTCAAACCAGAACAGTCATATCCATAACATAAAAGTGAGACAACAATACATAGAAATATATTTTCGTAAGTATTCCATTTCTCTCGGGGAAAAGAACAATTGAAACCAGATTGCTCTATCTGAGGCAGAAATGCACCAGGCATGCACATATTTGCCAAGAAGATAAATAAATGCATGGGGCAGGGAGAAAAGCCTCCTGCTAGTTCATTGATATATCACAACTATGAATGGAGGACAGTGACCTATGCTTTGGCAATGTTCATAGGCACTGGAGCAGACAGAAGTTTGAAAGAAGAGGCAACCAAGCAGAAACACTTCTGTAGATGAAAATAAATCCTATACTCCTATTATTGGAAAGGGCCAGACTTAGAAAAGCAGAAATCCATGAGTCATTGTTTAAATGGGTACATGTCACTAAGTATAAGAAAGCAAGAGGACCCTGAATAAAATAATGCATAGTCTACTACATATATACAGTAATTAAAAATTACTATTGGTACAGTGTGTGTGTGTGTGTGTGTGTGTGTGTGTGTGTGTGTGTGTGCAAATATACTCCTTCAACTTGCCACTAATTCCATTTACAACAATATTTGGAGCAGACTTGTAAAATCTTGCTTGGACAGGACATTTAAGAAATTCTGAAAGATGGATTAGATTGGGTAAGACTAGCAAAACATTATTTTGAACATCATTATTTCTGTCTAAGGAGCAAAACAGACCAGCAAAAACAGCTTCCTGCCAGACTGGGGGCATGCCGTTCAGACAGCAGCATGCTCCCAATCTTCTGGGAAGCCACACAACTGACCGCACATGCAGTGCACCCACAGCTTTCGGTGGTGCAGCATTTACACATGCTGCACCAAAGAAATGCTGAAAAACTGTCACGCTGCAGCAAAGATGCCCTTTTCCCAACACAAAAAGGCCGGGTTGGGGCATGGCATGTGTTTGCTGCAACCCCAACCCAGCAAATAAAGGGGTGGTGACAAGCCGCTCTTTATCCACCATCTGTTTTGCCTTAAATTAACTCTCTAATGAGTCACTGTTATTAGAGAAGAATAACAGTTCCTCTCTATAGCCCAACACATGATACTTATCATACATCATGATACATGTCCTACACCTATTTTTCCTGTTTTGAATGGGAATGGAATCTGCTTCAGTGCCAGTCTGGTGAACAACAATTTATCTGTAATGATCTATTCAATTCATATAAACAAATCAGTAATACAAACTGAGTCCACACTGGTGAAAGCAACTTTTGTCCTGATGGAGTGATTCTACCTTTAAAATGGATATCAGAATTAAGAACACTTGTATTTATCATTATTTTTATAATAATAAATTTTACAATCCTTATGGATATGTTGTAGTCTTTAGCTGTCATGCAAGACAATGGTAAAGTTTATCCAGGGGGACATCCTCAGGCTATGCTTGGTCATGCTTCACCTGCTCTGACTTCAAGATGACAAGGGATCAATTACAATATGAATTTATCACCATGCTTGAGGCCCCTGTACATGCAAAGCATGGATCTGCATAGCCTAGGGATACCCCAAGGCTGAGCTAGACCTTATTTTGCATATTCTTCTTGAATCTACTCTTGGAGGAAGAACGCTTTGGTTACTTGGTCATTCCCAGAACATATAAAAAAATAATTATATACGAGCATGCTTCATGCCATAGAGTTAAATCATGAAACACATGGATTGGGATGTCTTCCCCTGGCTACTCAAAACAGATGAGAAAGCCATGTTGGTGAGTCACAGTTCCAATTTTAATGAAAGAAATGTGTATATGTCCCAAACTCTGACAGACTTGAGTCTGAACAGAATAACAGTTTGTAAACTCGTTAACAATTTTCTAAAAGTTACCAAGTCATTCATACATTGTGCATGTATGCTGTGGTTAATTTCCATCAATCTGAACATTTCAGGCATCAAAAGCTGACCAACTACTGTCTCTGTTCATGTAAACAATCTTTTCCCTTTTATCATGGAGCCTCTGATACTTATGTCCCAGGGTAGAACAAGATATGCTGAGTATAACTTTCACTGTGTTAGCTTGTTATTTTTCAGGGAAAATTCCCAGAAACTGAGATACATTATTATAAAGGGAAGACTACATTTTACTAAATTAGCCTAAACTAAGCTATACTAGTTTCTTCTATATTCTCCAACTTCCTTTTCAATTTGGAAAACTAAAACTTAGTCAACTCATTCCTGTTGTCTTCAAAAGCTCACTTTCACAAAATTGCTTGTTCCTGGGAGGGTTGTTTGTTTCACTTCAGAGGGGATTAAAGGTTCAATCGTTCTTTTGACATGCAAAATTTTTACATTTTAAGTAAGAATGGAGACAATGATTGAAAAAAATGACTGAAGAGCATGTCTTTTTGAACATTGAGAAACTCTGAGGAGAAGAAACCTGGGCCAAGGAGAATCTTTACTGTTTGGAACTTATTCTGAACAAAATGCAGTTGTGATTGTTTTGGATAGGAAACATCATTTTCTGTACATAAAATAATATTGCTAGGCAGAAATGTAATTCCTGATATAGAGAAAGTTATTTCCTGCACAGAAAATTCTGCAGTAAGGACATTCCATGCAATAGTTAAATGTAGCTGATTCCACTGGAATTTAAAATTCCACTGAAATATAAAATTATATTTCTGCATGGAAATGCTATTTTCTGTACATAAAATGCTACTTCCTGCACTGAAAATATTTTTTTCTTGTGCAACTACATGCAAATTTTGTGCAGAATAAATCCTGAATTGTGAATAGGCTTCAAAAACAATGTGTTTTTTAAAGGCTTTCTTGCATTCTGAAGAAAATTGCTAAAACTACTTGTTGCTTCTTCCAAAAAGAATATTAGTGATGGATTACATCTTTCAACTTAAGTAGATGTTAAAACAGAACATACATACAGCATAATTAGCTGCTTTAACAACCTTTTGAATAGTGTAGTGAAATGACAGAATAATTATTCTTGTGCCTGAAAATGGTGGGCAATAAAATTACTGTTATCCCCATATGAGAAGTGTGAGATAATTACAGTGTCTCATCCCTCACCAATCAGGGGTGACAAATTCCTTTTCAAATTGTTTTAGTTTTACAGCATCATTGCAATAAAACATTAGGAGTGCAAGAGTGTATTAATTTTCACACTCAAGTCACATACAAAGCTATCTTGCCAATGAGGTGTTAAAATTGTGTGTTGCTGTTTTGTTTTTTGTTTTTGTTTGTTTTTGTTTGTTTTGCTTTTTGTAATGACTGGGTTCCCATTCATCAAAGCTCAAAGAGAAAATGTCACACAAATAGCTAGTAGCTTGGTCTAGTTTCTGAAGTAGACAGAATAAAGAAAACAATATGAAATCAGTTTTGACAATTCATATAACTGGAAGGGGGATTATTGGGGGTGTAGTCCAAAACTTTTCCAAGTTCTAATTCTCTTTCGTTCGCCACCTAGCTTTATTCAGTGCATACTATAATGCACTGAACTCAAGAGAGTTATAGAATCCATCTATTGGGGTAGCCAATGCTGAGGAATGCTGGGAGCTATAGTCCAACAACATATGGATCTTGGAAGCTATGCACAGTCAGTCAGCCCTGGTTAGTACTTGGATGGGAGACTGCCAGGGAATAATACTAGATGCTGTAGGTTAGCTTTCAGAGGAAGGAACTGGCAAAATCACCTTTGATAATTCCTTACCTAATAAAACCCTAATAAAACAGCGCCCCCAATTCCTTTGTTCCTCTGGTGTTACAGGGCCAGATATATCTTATCTGGCTACAGGGGCTGCAAAGATAAAAATGTGTGTGTTGTGGAGAAATATGTCATAGATGATTTCAGCTGCAAGAACTGTATATACTAGAATATGGAAAGGTATGGAGATAACCTCAGAAGATGATTGGCTTTTAAAGTTATTTGAGATGGCAGAAATTGATAATAATAACATTGGACAACAACTCATTGAATAAACACAAGGTAGACTGGTGACATGTAGCACCATCATGGGAAAATAAATGGGGGAAGTTAACAGTTTTCCAAGGCAAAAGGAAAATCTTGAAGAAGAAAAGAGAGGAGATAAGATCAAGTAACAAATTTAAAATTTCTATAGAGAAATAGGTTGATTGGAAAGAGAGTATGGAGAAAGGGACATTTAAAGATGTAAATAGCCCAGGACCGGAAAGGTTAGGAACCAGATTTTATTTAATGGTGTATGATATAGATGACTAAAATATTCACAGAAGTGATTATGAAATGAGGATCCTTTTTATGTGTCATTAACTTTAGTGATTTTTTAAAATGTTGAGTTTATATTAGAGTAATTATTAAACTATGAAAATTAATTTGATTGAGATTATTGTATCAGTATGAGTATTAAGATTAGAGAGACTAAGCTGATTTTGATGAAGATATTGTATTATAAATGATGCAAAAATGTATTTCAATGATTTAAATAATAATAATAATTTAAAATGTTTTGCATTTTTGTGTGGATTTCTCCTAATGAATGTATTTTTGTATCAAATTTTGATTAATATATATTTTACAAGTATCTTATTTGTTAACATAATATATTTTAATATTATTTTAATATATGAACTTTTATATGCTTTACTCCCTATTATATATGCTATAGTATGATTATTTAAAAACATTGAGAACTCATTCCAAAATCAAAAGATAAGTTTCATTTTCCATATTTCACTTTGTAAAATTGTGAAATTGCACATTTTCATTAAAATATGAACTGAGTGAATTTGTTTCTATTCCTGATTGAAGCAACCTAGTGTAGACAAGCATGGTTACCACAACCTTAAAAAAAACCCCAACAGCATCCACATGATGCATTATATTCCCCAATATTCCTGCTTTCAAATCAGAAAGTGTGGATCAGATTTTCATCAGGTTGGGCTAGTGAGGAAAGATGGATTGTGACAGGATTTTCAGTCAAGTTTTAGATTAGCTGTTTCCACTCTGGAAGCCAGATAAGTTTGTGCCAAAATTTCAGACCTATGCCCTGGAGAGGGTGCTTGAAATAGCAGCCAGAATCTAATCAGAAAGTTTTGTAAGAATTCATTTTGAATGACAGCCATCTCTATGGATCTCCTATTCATTATATATCTGCTGCTCAACTGAATTTCTCCCTCTCCCTCTCTCAAATGCTTTCATAGAACTTGGAACCAAAAAACAGGTAACCTGTTAATCTTTGTAATCAAACCAAGATGAGATTTTATGTTCTATTTAAATGCCCTGTACTTACTCTTCTGCAAGGCTACCCCTGTCATCACCATTATTGTTCTTGTATTGATGAAATATGCTAAGCATTCTGCAGAGCAGAAAGCATGTAGCTGATAGACGTGAGCACAATCTAGAGAGAAACATTATCTACACTTTTGCAAACTGAAGGACACCTTTCCATAAAATAAAATTAGATGGACTTTCCCCCCTTACACAGGGCCAGCCCAAGGCATATTGATGCCAGATGTGTCTCTCTTCCCACTCCATTCCATGCACAATTACTCCATCATTATAATCATAATCATCACAATAATAATCTGATCAAAGCAGCCAGATTAGAAATATAATCAATATGGAAAATTTTGGAAGGACTAAGTATCAATAGATGACTAGATATCTAGGGTCTGGAGCACAGCCCTAATGTAGAAACTAACCTGAAGGGATAAGCAACTTAGGGAAAACGAAAAGTGAACTTTTTGTTCACTGATATCTATTTATTTCCTCTTTAGTTTTCAAATTGTATAATTATATATTTATATATTTTAATGCTTTTGTATAGTTTTATATTGTATTGTTTTAAATTGCTGTGTCCCTTGTGTCCCTATATTGGGAGAAAGGCAGAATATAAGTAAATAAAATTGTTGTTGTTGTTGTCATCTATCAAAGGGTATGCCAATCTGTATAGGGGACACATTCAAAGTGACAGAATATTGAACTTCCTGAATACCCAAATTAATGAATTTGAATGAAGAAATATGTGTATTTGATTTTAAATCTACCTTCAAAATAATATGTTAAGCTGTTTTATATTTGAAAATAATATATTTTCTTTTCTTTTCTTTTTTCTTAATGCCTTGGCATCCTCTACCATATCCGGAAGCATCAGACTAGTTTTGAGGGAGAGCTCTGTCCTGCAACAGGAGAAAATGAGGCTAGGTTGAGGGGTTCAGGAGAAATGATTATGTGGGATTATCACTGCTACCATCCCAGCACCTGCCACATTGTTGTCATAAGTCTACACTGAAGAAATAATCCAGTTTGAGACTGCTTTAACTGCCCTGGCTCAATGCTAGGGAATTCTGGGAACTATACTTTTTTGAGCCCTCTCTGTCAGACAGCTCTGATGCCACAATAATGTACAGTTCTCAGGATCCCTTAGTACTCAGCCAGGGCTGTTAAAGCGGTCTCAAACTGTATTATTTCTGCAGTGTGTTTCAAACCTTAGTCTGCCTATCAGTAAAGCCAACCCTGTCCAAATGCCTGTTATTCACCTTCAATGAAGCTCAGCTTTATATAGTAACTGTTTGGAGTGCTTCCCCAATTGGAATATCAGATTCAACAAGCACACTCTTTTATGAATTAATACTTATGCTGCACCATTTGAATGCTGACTGAATTCATCTGGAATGCTGTCAAGTCACCCACTCCTCAGGTCAGGTGGACTTGAAAGACAAGGAGAGTTGTGCAAAGGGGCCATGTCCTTTCTGGTTGGGTATTCTGGGACTCACAGAGAACTTAATTTTCAGTTTATATACCAGCAGTTCCCTCATAACAGCGTACACACTTTGGGATTTACTAATCTAAAAAGACAATTGTGCAATGATGGTACAGTGGATACTTGGTATTCATTGGAATTTGGCTCCAGGACCCCCTATGAAAATCAAAATCTGTAGATGCACAAATCCCAGTATATACATGCCAACCTAGCAGTTCGAAAGCATACAAATGTAAGTAGATAAATAGATACAACTTCAGTAGGAAGGTAAACAGTGTTCTGTGCAATCATGCTAGCCACATGATCACAGAGTAGTCTCTGACAAAGCTGGCTCTTTGGCTTAGTAAAGGAGATGAGCATCACCTCCTATGATCGGACATGACATGACAACCTTGTCAATGGAGAATACCTTTACCTTTACCTTTAAAATGGTATCCCTTATATAAAATGGCAAAATTAAAGTTTCCTTTTTGGATTTTTTTTGGGAGGAGGTGAATATGTTCGAACTATGATTGGTTAAATGTGTGGATGCAGACACCATGGATATGGAGGACCCCTCTATTCCCTCATGTTCAGGTTCTATTTAAAAATGTCATGTGTCAATACATCCTGAACACTATGTCTGATGAACACAGGCAGCAGCAAGATGTAATGGTAGGGTCAGCTCTGCCATTAGAAAAAGTGAAGTGGCTGTAGAGAGCAGATTTGGGGTATCATGAAAAGGCATCAAATGGTTAGTTCATTTGTTATACGTATAGCTGTGCTCAGAGCAAAAAGTACTCAGGAACATTATGTGGGGAGAATCTATCACCTGACACTTCACTGAACCTAATGACAGGAGTGGGCCCCCTACAAAGTGTGTATGTGTGTGGGGGGGATAACACAGCAGTGTTTTTCTCAAATATGGAAAACTGTGATGAAGTCAGATCATAAAACTTCTGACCATATTAAGAAGAAAACTCATGATAGCATCATTAAATTGGGGAGAACTAATGAAGTTTCAGTAAAGATTAAAGATTTTGTAACTAGTAAGCAGTTAACAACAACAAAACAAACACCAACCTATCCGATCTAACCTTGCTCTAAAGTAAAGACACTCATGCATAAGGGATATAGTCTGCCCTATGCTTGTAATGTTGAGTATTAACAAATATCAGGTAGACAAACAGTCTTGCTGCTAGTATTATGTAGATGCCATTAGTTATATCTGTTGACAACTGACAGCTATCAGCCTGATTTATATTTCATACACTATTTCTATAGAGCTGATAACCAAGGTTAGCATCTATATGGCTGGTGATCTTTATTCGTCTCTTGTACATAGGCTTAATAGAAATTTTATGCTGAACATAAAATTTGACAATACATTTTTAAGATAGAGCTCTCTTAAATCAATTTAACTAGATATTTTTGGAAGGGTGAGAAATATAAACGGGGGGGGGAGCAGCCACATAACTTTTTGCACCATTAAAATATAAGGAATTACTCTTTACCATTAGCCAGACTTTATTTCCTTCATTGCCACATGTCCTACACAATTTTGTAACTCTGTATATAAAAAAAAAAATGCAAGGATGCAGTGGCTCAAGTGGTTAAGACACTGACTCTGTTGATTGCAAGATCGGTAGTTTGGCAGTTTGAGGCCTAGGTGCCAGTCCCAAGCAGGATTCAGGAAAGGAAGAGGCACCAGGGACCAGATTGCACACATATAGTGGCTAATAGAGTGCACCAGGGAATTCCAAAAGAAAGACCCCACTGACTCGTCAGGAGGGGATTCTTGTTGTGCCGGCCATTTTAGGACAAAGGACGACTGGGTGGCTGGGCGCGCAAGAATTCCCACCTTGTTTCTTGCACACTTAGCCAATCAGCTATTGTATAAGTTGTTACGAAGCATGCTGGAAAATCTCATGGTGCCAAAGACAACACGGGATTTACTGTGGGATCTTGGGGCTATATAAACCTATGCTGCCATGTGGCGGCAGCCATTTTAGAGAAGCAGCTGAGCGACCCAACCTGCCCACCCTAAATTCAGGGCTTGGTGTTAGGCTACTCTCAGGCTTAGGCTGGTCGACTTCAGGGGCCAGGAGGGAATTTTTCCCCAGGGCTCTTCCCCTGGGTTTTTCGCCTTCCCTGAGATTACTTTGTTATTAGATCATTGGGTTTGGGTTATATTATTGATTTAATCTTATTTCTGGTTTTATCACTAAGCTTTGTGATGTATGTGTGATATGAAAGTTAATTGTTTATTTACCTGATTTCTAGCTTAGTCACAACTTGGGAACTCAGGGTCTGAATCAAAGTTATAGTTAATACTTGTGGGGATGGGTAACGATGCCCTACCCACAGAGAAAATAATTGGCTAATTAAAAATTGATGGGGATTAATTAGGCTAAATTAAATTAGGGGAAGTGACATCAGTAGTTAAGTCCTTGACATCATTAATTTGGTTACATCATATAATAAAATATGACATCATTTCCGGTTGGGAGGAGCGAAATTGTTTGTTGTTGTTATTTACATGCTTTGTCACATGATGTGAAGGACCACCCACTTGGGTTGGTTACACCTTCACATGCACATGTGACAAAGCATTATTTTGTAGTTGTAAATTGTTTTGTAAATAGACCCTGTCCAGCAAAATAAAGTTGTGGCCTGTTTATACCCATAAGAGGTGTCACTTGTCCTTTGTGCTAGTGCAAAATCAACATGTGCTTTATAGACTACAGAAAAGCCTTTGACTGCATAGATCATGAAAGGCTATGGAATGCACTTAAAGACATGGGAGTGCCAAAACATCTGATAGTCTTAATGAGTAATCTGTACTCAGGACAAGAGGCTACTGTCAGAACAGAACACAGAGAAACAGAATGGTTCCCAATTGGCAAAGGAGTCAGACAAGGCTGCATCCTATCACCCTACCTATTCAACTTATATGCTGAACATATTGTAAGGAAAGCAGGCTTGGACATGGAAGAGGAAGGAGTGAAAATAGGAGGAAGAAATATCAACAATCTGAGATATGCTAACAACACTATAATACTAGCAGAAAACCTCACAGACCTGGAAAAACTACTAAGGAAGATCAAAGAAAAAAACACAAAGGCAAGCTTACTGTTGAACATAAAGAAAACAAAAATAATGACCACAGAGAAGTTACACACATTCAAATTAGATAATGAGGAAATAGAAATAATAAAAGAGTTTTCATATCTGGGATCAAGCATTGGTTGGAACAGAGACTATAACCAGGAGATCAGGAGAAGATTAAGAATGGGAAAGGCGGCTATGAAAGAAATAGAAAAGATCCTAAAATGCAAAGACATACAACTCAGCACAAAAGTCAGAATCATACAAGCCATTGCATTCCCTATTAATATGTATGGATGTGAGAGCTGGACAGTCAAGAAAGAAGATAGGAGGAAAATCTAGGCATTTGAGACGTGGTGCTGGAGAAGAGTGCTGAGGATTCCATGGACAGCCAGAAGGACAAACAAATGGATCAAGCAGATGGATGGAATTTATTAAAGAGACCACAAATATGAGTTTGCAGGAGCTGGGCAGACCAGTAGAGGACAGGGGGGCCTGGAGATGTCTCATCCATAGGGTCACCATGGGTTGAGACTGATGCAAAGGCAGTTAACAACAAAAATATTATAAGAAGCTAAAACTCCCTTCTTACATCAGCTCCACTGGGTACTCTCCATTTCTAAGAACAATTCAAAGTTTTGGTTATAATCTATAAACTCATATATCCATGCCATTTGAAGAACCAAATGTTCATATGTGAGCCTGTCTGGACTCTTGGAATTTCGGGGAGGGAGTCTCTCAGTCCCACCATTTTTTCAGGGATATTATATTGGGAACATGAAAGAAGGCTTTCTCAGTAGTTGCTCCTAGACTTAGAAATTCCCTTCCTAGGGATATTAGGGTTCTCTCCTTGGTGACCTGAAATTGGTAAATGAAAACCTTTCTGTTCCAGCAAGCTTTTAGGAATTGACTGGTAGGGCTTTTAGCAGTGTGTTGGTTTGCTGGTTGTTATCTTTTGTTTATTAATTGATTTATTTTCAATGGTTTTAATTCTATTAGTACTTTATTGCATAATAATACTAACTCTTGTATGTTTTTGCTTATGTTTTTGTATATGCCTTTCTCTACATTTAATTGCAGTTAGCTGCTTCACATCCTGGTTTATCTAAAAGATGGGGTATAAAAATATCCCATCCCCATATTCTAACATAGCAAAAGGCTACAGATTCTTACATATGTATCTAGACTACTAATCCACTAATAAAGAGATGTACACCATTGTTGAACAATCTAGAAGAATATGGACACTATCTCAAAGACAAGGAGCACAGATATGAAAAGTTAAAACAAAGCTTAATCGGACTGAAATCTGGAGCTTTCTTATCATGCAAATATCTATTATGAAGAAAACTAAAAGAACTTTGTTAAAACCAGTGATATTGTTTGGTAACATATTCTGCCACTAAAGTTGGAGACTTCTGGAAGCCAAAGATATCTATCAAGTAATTTATCAGGTAATGTTATTATGTTCCTATGAAGAGTTGTCATTTATATTCAAGAACAGATAGCTGTCTGTATTGGCCAGGATACTCCAGGGGCAGTGTGGAGAATCTTGGCCACAGAGCTGAGTGAAGGGTGGAGCCTTCATAGGAGTCCTGCTGAGCTGACTGATGTGTCCACCGCTACCATGGGTCACTCACTTCTGAGGTCAGAATGACATGCCCTGCAGTGACCACATGGTTAGGCATCTTGTTATGATATCAAAGCATGCAATAAGTGACAATGGTGGATGTGCCTGGTAGCTCAACAAGATGTCAGCACAAACTGCCACCCTAGTGTGAGACTGGAAGGTTCTGGATCTTTCTAGAATATCCAGAGTAAGAGGATTTTTGTTTTTTAAAAAAGATCATTATAAGAGTGTTATACCGCAGTTCAGGTGCTGAATGTGCCAATATTATCTGGGTTGTTCACACTAGAATCAGGGTTTGGGCTGTACATTATCAGAACTGGATGCCACAAGAATGGGGGTCAGCAGACAAACAAGGCAATAGTCATAGTATCATAATAGTCAAATGTAGATGTCAGATTTAACACCTCCCCCAAAGTGTTCTTCAAGAGGGGAAATATTCTTTTAAGTTGCTCCTCCATTTAAAACCAATTTTGGAAGCAAATTTCATTCTGTACTATTTTTATTAAATCACAGAGACAATCTTGCCAGAGAGAGCCCAAAACATTTTGCTGCTTGATGATGTATCCTCACTGAATCCTCTCATTCCATCCACAAAGTCTGGACTGGCAAATAAATCTTATTTCGACACCGACAACAGAATTGCTTCATTGGGATTCAAAGCAGATCTCATGGCAGAGAGAACTCTATCCACACTTCAACTGCAGCCCAAGACAGTCTCTTCAGTCTGCCTAATGGTAGGTTTGGCCCTGAAAATATTGAAGAGCTACCATCTAGAGCCAGAAAAAATCCAGGGGCTCTAGGGTGCAGCTAAATACTGATTGGACCCCATGATCTGTAATTGATCTGGAATGATCTGTGAATATAAGTACAAATAAAAATCAAACTTGCTACACCTTAAACCTTCTGACAGCCTGATTCAACAACTGAGAGTTAGAAACTTTGGTGATCTATTCCAGATCAACCATTGATTCAGCAAGACTTCTGATGGAAACTCTGTCACCCATATATATTCAACATTTCTTGATAGACATCAGGAAAAGTGTGAGGAATATTTATGACACATTTCTGTCCCTATATTAAATGTTTCAAAATGTTATAGTGGGAAAAATATTCATTTGCCACATGGAGGTTATTTTGGGTGAAAGTTCTATTGGAAATGTCAGGGATATTTTGCTACACAAGGGGAAGAAGCAAATGCTTCCAACTCTTGCCACATCAGATGAAGTTCATTCAGTTATCAAACAATCTGGTGTACTTTCATGGCACTCAAGATCAGTTGGCTGAGATAGCTGTCTCACTTATCCTAATGGTAGGGCTGGTCCTGTGTAAGCTCAAGAAGTTAAAAAGGAAAGCGTAGTAGGAATACTATCAATACATTATGTGGAAATGGGGGAGGTATCTTCAGATATTATGGAGGGAGTAGCCTGGCCAGTGGAAAAAAGCTGGAAGCTATCTGAGGGGTAAAAGGAGCAGTAGCTGATGTGGGATTAAACATTCAGAAAGGAAGAAGCAGATGTATCAAAGACTGTGAGGAGAATATTGAGACTGTAAAAGATAGAAATGATATTGTATCTTGCAGGTCTCTGCCATTAGAGAGTTGTTGTTGTTGTTGTTTTTCATTTGAGGACTTAGGTTTCAAAACTTCCCACCAAACAGTAGAATAATTGAAACCAAAATTCACCTAAAAGTGATACTTTATTGGCCAACCAAAATGCACAATATACCTGTTGCAAGCTTTCAAAGCTCCTGATGAAGAAGCCAGTGGAGCTTCAAAAGCTTGCAACAAGTATATTATGCATTTTGGTTGGCCAATAAAGGTATCACTGTTTGGTGAATTTTTGTATGAATTTGTTAAATGGGCAGCATAGCTACCCCTGCATGTTTACTGATTAGTAGAATAATTGGTTCATTATGTGGAAACAGCAATTATGAGGGAAAGGGAAATGATGTAAGAAATGAGGGACACAAGACGATATGAAGCCCATGTGCAAATTGTATTCCTTGGAGGTATCAATCTTGTAGCTAAATTTAGGCTTTCCAATATTAAATTATGCATACTAGGGACTGGTTTGCCACAGTGCCACTTCATACAGGGAACAGTGGACAAAATATAGACACATGTTTCCACAGTGTTTGGAAACCTCATTATCTAATTCACAAAACAAACAACATTGGTATATCTGCTGTTGATTTTCCAGATGCTCAGCCAGAAAAAGAGGGAGGGAGGGAGGATCATTGTTAAAATAAAGTTAGAACTTCTAGGAATGCAGTGGAATGCCTGGAGTTGTTTAAGTCTAATGTTTTATTTAAAAGGCAGGACTCCATGGCTGGTTTGCTGCCCTAAAATGTATCTTGTGCAAAAATGATGTTTTATCAGAATCCCATACTTGCCAAGAGGAAGACTTTGCTGCTTACTCAGGATATAGATATACTTCATCAGCTGGGTAAAATCATGCCTCCCTCATTACCACATACAATGTTTCTGAGGAACATAATTATGTTGTTGACTTGACTACAGTGTCTGAAGAATCCTCACTAATGACGCTTCTATTTCTCTGTCTTGGCCCCAGCTGTGTTACAATTGAAGACACAAATAGTACCTCATTCTCCATGCCTTTCCCCAGTACAGATTTTCTATACTTACACACAGTAGGAGAGAAATCAAAAAAAATTATTTAGCCATAAATTCAACTGCTATAGAACCCAGGTCTATCATGGAGGGGTTTTTTGGGGGGGAGGGGGGAGAGTTTGTATTTTCAAATAGAAAACCAAATATCATTGCTTTTCTTTTATTGTCTCTGTAGTGCCCATTGAGCTCAAGGCCATTCAGCTGGTGGCTTGATAGGGCTAATATGACAGTCTGCAGACATGAAGCCTGCACAGCCAATTTTGAGAGTTCATACTTTCCCCCCCAAAATAAAGTACTGTCACACTATAAACTTTGGAACCTGTCCAAAGGTCAGCACAGCTACTTATGCATTTGTAAAACGTGGCTTAGAAACCCTTGTTCAAAATGACAGACCACAGCTGAAACTTCACCAAAAAGTAGGGGAGAGTTCAAAGAATAGGATGCACATTCACACTTAATGAGTGTAAGCTCTAGCAAAGATGTGCACAGTACTGTTGCAGAATACTGTACCATTGCAGAATAATGTGACATCACTGTCATTTAACACAAACTCAATATTTTCCAGTAGAAATAATTCATATTGGTCACCAGTTTTTTTGTGGTGGCAGCAGTCCCCCTCCCTCTGCCAAACTACTCTGAAATTCCTTTTAAAATTACTAAATAATAATAATAATAATAATAATAATAATAATTTTTATTTATATACCACCCTGTGGCAAGCCAATGTCTAGACCATGTGGACAATTCCAAAATGGTGGTTAGTGGAGGCATAGCTTTGTAATGCCAGGAGGGAAATATAAAGGCTTTCAACAATAACAGGTAAAATCCTGTTGATTAGCCTCAACTAGGGCAGACCCATTCAATGAATTATTAAATTGTAAGTCAACACACAGGTAAATCTCATTGATTCAATGGATCTACTTTAGGTAGGACTAGCAAAAGAATCCAAGCCAAGATTTTTCAAAAGTGGATGTATCCGAATTTGATGAAATTTTTTCTTCAGATTCGTTAGAAAGCTCAGGAAAATAGGAGATTGATTTATTCTCACCAGCAAAGTGAGCACAGCAGAAAAGTGCATGAGCAGGAAAATAAACTAGTCCACTTTTAATCTCCAGCCCCCATGTGTCTTCCAATAAAGAACTACAACAAAAGTCCTTAGTTAGAGTAATATAAAAAGATAAATTTACTTACAAAATCATGTGCATATTCATACACAGGTAAAGCTTCATGTTGCAAAGAAAATGAGGTAGAAAATAGTCTACATGCTTGCAGAGAAAGTTTCTTATCAGCATATCAGAAAGTCATGCTGCTCCAGTCAAAGAATAAAAAGAGAAACAGAGAACCATAATGGCAATTCCTCCAGAGAAAAAGAAGAAGTGTGCTCTCTTAAAGAAAGAGGAAATTGAAGTGGTCATAAAACAATAAACTATATAGACATGCATCTGTCTTCCTAGAAGAAACAGCATACTTAAGCTGTAGAATCCCTAACACCCCTTCTCAACTTGAGCATGCACCCAACCAGTCCCATCTTGACTCATAGATTTTTGAAGGCATCTCTGGACAACAGCTTTGTCAAGATGTCAGCTGTCATCTCAGCAGTTGGACAGTAGGTCATCTTGATCAGGCCTTTCTTTGTTAAGTGATGCACATTCAGTACTCATCTGAATGGCAATGCTGCCAATTTGGGAGCAGGGGAAAGGGGTTACCAAATAAATAGTTGCATTTTGAAGAAGCTATGTATGTCCAGTGCAACTTTAATTTTGGTATAAAGAAAAAATACAGAGCCAGAAAACTAAAAAGTGATCATGTTCAAACCCACCAGTATTTTAGTGCACAAGTCTAGGTGTTTCAGCATTCAAAATAAACTACATTTCTGTGGATGTGTCCTTTATATAAAATGGCAAAGTCAAGGCTTGCTTCTTGGAAACATATATATGTGTATGTGTGTGTTTAAATATTCTAAAGCCATGAATGGTTGAAACCATGGAGAAAGAATCCTTGAATCCAGAGGGTTGACTGTACTTTACATAAGACAAACCTTTCATTACCACAGAAAGGATCAGTCTTTCCCTCCATATTCAGATTGCCAACCTTCTTTGTTCAAAAAGACAAAACAACAGAGATAGGGCAGGAAAGTATCAGATGGAGAGGGGAGCTGTGGAGCAAATGTTCAAAGAGAGAGAAAAACATAGGAGGTGCTGAATGGGGGAGCTTATTCAGAGGAGATGCTGCTGGAAAAGTTGCTGTGTAGTGCAAAGAAGAAGCAAAAGAGACAATGGGGAACAGAAGAGATGTAACACAAGCCATAAGAGAACTCTCCTTCTTGACTGTGAAAGTTCATTGGCCTTTAGTAGTCCACAATCCCCCTACAGAGTATAGAGAAAATGTAAGACATGCACTATAGACTGCCAAAGTTTCTATGGAGCACTCCAGTTAATAATAACTGAACAGAAAGTTAACAGTAAATAAATGGTTGCTGTTGATATCATTTGTTGTAAAGTTAGGTTTAACTTAATTGTGATCCTATGCCTGAGAGACCAGATCATCAATATTTCTTCTAAACACAAGCTTGTGGGTTTTTTGATTGATCAAGCCATCTTTAAGTTAGGGCCTTTGCAGACTGCCAGAAATAGTGCAAATTGAGTCCACTTTAAGGGTTAGGATTAGGGTTAGGGAATCATGGGAACTGTATTTTATTGTGGCACCAGAGCTCTCTGATAGAGAAGGCTCAATGTCTCAGAAAGAAAAAAAAAAACAACTCCCATGCTTCCCTAGCACTAACCCTAACCCTTAAAGTGGACTCAATTTGCACTATTTCTGGCGATCTGCAAAGGCCCTTAGTCTTCCTCTTTTCCTACTGCCTTCCACTTTGCCTAGCATTATCATATTTTCCAGTGAGTCATGTCTTCTCAGGATATGTCCGAAGTATGATAGTCTCAGATTTGTTCTCTTAGCTAGTAAGAGTTCAGGCTTAATTCACTCTCAGACAAATTTGTTTATCTTTTTGACAATACATCATATTGTAGAACTCTCCTGCAGCACCTCACTTACAATGAGCTGATTTTCTTCCTGACATCATTGTTCACTGTTCAGTTTTCACAAGTATATACAGAAACAAAAAATACTATGGAATGATGTTTATGACCTTGGTGTTTTATTATATATATCTTTATACTTGAGGATATATGCCATTCACAGCCTTTCCAAGACTTGGTTTTCTGATTTCCTGAGTACAGCTTCCATTTTGATTAATGACTGAGAAAAACTATAGAAAATCTTTAATCATATATGTGTCTTTATCATCCACTGTTAAGTTATGCAAATCAGCTGTGGGCATATCTCCTTAATATTTTATTACTATTCATCTCTAACCCTGGTTGTATACTTTGTTCCTTCACTTTTATTAGTAAAAATTCCAAGTGTCTCCTAAATTAAGTCTCTCCCCCCACTTTTAAAGAAATTACCCTGAGTAGGAGTGGAACAAAAAAGATCACAGCATGCAATTCCACAGATTTACAAGAGATAAAAACAAAATATTTAAGACATGAATTTTAAAATAAAATCTTTCAAAATTTCAGCAAGCTAAAGTTGATACTTGACATCAAACTCTACTTATTTTTAATGGGTCAAATCAATGTGAAAATGTTTCCTTGCACATTGATAGAATCTGTAACAGATATTGTATCTCTAATACTGTCAACTGTTGATACCATTTTATTCTGATAGTGTAAAAACTGACATCATGGAAAGGTATGAATTTTGTTTGGTTCAGTTTCTTGTGAAATACTTTCAAAATAAAAAAAAGTTTATAAATTTGATGAAGAGAAATTGATATCTATCTATCTGTCTGTCTGTCTGTCTATTTATAAAAAGATGATTGTGAGAGAGAGCAAAAGGCCAAGATATTTTAAATCTAGCTTTAAAATCCTATGAATTAACACATATTTGTAGCTGAATAAGGATACCCACTATTTAAAAATAAATGACAAATAACCAAAATGATGCACTACAGGTAGCAAAAATCTAAAATGAAACACAATTAATTTCTTCAAAAGAGTGACAAAGTACTAACAGTGCTAATATAAAATATAATATAACATCTAAAAATCCACTAAACAGTGTAGCATACAGATTAATAAGACACTGCCTCCTCCCCAATATCCCAAACTTATAACCCTGTATGACAGACAGGTATAACATGGTTCTCAGATGCTGGGAGTAGCAATACCAATTCAATATGGCAAATGGAGATGGTTAAGAATATTGTTTGGTTTGTTTCTTTAAAAACACATGCATACTATTTACAAATTTCTCCTAACTTCTGGCTAGGGGTGCATCTACAGTATAAAAATAATACAGTTTGACACCACTTTAAGTGGCTGTAGCACCATCCCACAGAAACTTGGTTTTTTATTGTTTTTCAAGGTCTTTAGCCTTCTCTGTCAAAAGGATGCTTATGCCGCACAAAATTACAACTCCTAGGATTCTGTAGGATGGAGCCATGGCAGTTAAAGTAGTATTAAACTTCATTATTTCTACAGTGTAGAGGTATCCTGAAAGAATGTGGGTTTAAACAAATTGGAATGTGAAGGAAAATAAAATTTCACATATCCATCCACCCTTAACTGACAAAGAAAGGGGGGAAGTGGTATGTGGGGATCTGATCAATCAGTTTCAAAAATCTGATACTATCACTTGCTTCTAATTCACTCAACTTTTAACCTGTGCAATTTACTTTGAACCAGCTTGCTCTAATTATCACACTGACCTCGGCACTCAGTTAGGCATCAATGCTGGGCAAGAATGAATACTATTGAATAATATATGCAGGTGGGCCACCAGAAGGCTTCCCTTAATATAGAAGACATGTGTGTGCCCTGATTCCATCCTAATTCTCTGTCATCATATATAATTCACTAAGCCACAAACAAGGAAACATTTTCTGCTGGGACTGAAGTTAGCTCCTCTCTGTTGAGCTCTTTACAGAAACCACCACTACATTTACAAAATGCACAATGCTTTTTATTTCTAATGTCACAATAGGACCAGAGAAAAAGGCCTAGAAATGGAGACTGCAATAAGCAGGTATAATAAGGAAATGACATAGCTCACTAAAAATGCAATGGTGGCTGCTATGTCTGAAACAGTTCCAAAATATAGTAGTAAATAATGAACATTTTAGTCATGAAAATAACACTTGAAATATTCCCACTGTACAAATTTCTGCTGCTTGCTCATCTCTTTAGTCATTGCTGTAGTGTTCATTCATTAACTAATCAGCAACTCCTGCAGAATATTTCTCCTCCTCAGATTAAGCTCATTTTTAAAATTTACACAATTTTTCTTCCTTCTGAAAACCTAATCAAAGAAATAGGATTCATACCACTGAGTCAATAAGAGTTTATGGCAAAATTATGTCATAAAGCTAATGCATAATTAGGTCAGGAGAATATTGACCCCAAACTTTAAGAGCAATTTCAACATCCTGTTCATTCTCTCTACCTCTCCCCACTCTTTCAACCTTTGACAGCACAGCCAATACTTAAATGGGATGTTACTTGTCCCAAAACTTCTTAATGGCCACAGGTTGCTAAGTGCGATCTAGATCATGAGTGTCAGTTTGGAAATTAACCACATGAAAATATGCGTAAATGGCAGAACCAATATATCTCCCTCCCCCCATACACATAAGTCAGTGCTTTTGTTTGGTGTAACAGTTGGTTTAATTCCCACTGAAAACAGAAAGATGTGTTACTGTTTGCAAATGTCTGGCAGACACCTAGAATTACATCTTTTTCAAATACCAACACAGCAGAGAAGAATAGATGGTTTAAATACTATTTATGGTTCTAAGTGCATTCTCATTAAAGTGTAGGACTGTTCAGAGAGCAGGCAAGCCCAGCAGTAGTACACCATAAATGGTGGTTCCAAACAGAATACACAATTTCTCTAGGTTTCCATGCCCAGACATGTGAAGCAGCCAGCTTGGAGTCAACAACATTTTATGCTGCCAGAAACATTTGTGTCACTGCCAATTAATCTGTGGTCGAGTAATTGGAGAGTGAAAGGAATGGATATCAGTCTAATTACAGTGTTGTGCCTTTACATTTCATGAATAATGAGCACTATCATATCTTCAACTACAGATAGGAGGCAGGCAACTGAGGTTATTAGCTGCATATAGGAACAAAGAATATTTAATAGTAAACCCTCACTTAGGTAATTCTTATTTCCAGAAATTACACACTCTTTGGTACTAGCTCAAATAGAACAAAACCATAGGATTGCTAAGACCATCACTTCTCTTCCTCAGAAAACACTTTGCCCACTGAACTAGAAACTGAGAAGTAACCAGCCATGTGCATGAGAGAATGCCAGAGTGGTGTTAGATAATAGTGACTTTGATACAAATACATTAAGATTGATGGGATCTTCCTTCATATATGAATATCAGTAGGCTGAGTTACATAGAGAATTTATAGACCTGCCATTTCAGGATGTACATGATGGACATTTCTGATGAGAGTTTTAATTTTTTTACCTCCATGTTCATGGAATTTCAGAGTACTTCTCACTAGTAGCCCAATTAATTTTTGCTGGACAAACTACAAGACTTCATCCCCATCCATTCCTTGTAAAAAAGCCAAGTGAGCAGGCATTTCAGTTTTGGCTCTTCCTGTGATGGTAATGCCCTTTCCAGACCCCAAGGCAGCAGATGTTAACTACAGGAGTTACAAGAGTCTTTCCTTCTATACTGTGTTCCTACCTCTCCACATCTTTTGCTTGAGGTAATTGATTCATTCTGCCTAGCTGTATATGAGCCTGTCCTGATGGGTTTCAGATCCTTGGGGGAGGGCTTTTCCTTGGCCCCACCACTATCAAAAACTCATCTTCATTATTGTGTCTTCAAATGATTCTTAAACTATTTTAAATTAGTATTTTCGATTGTATTGCATATTTATTTTTTCTAACTTTTGTATTACAATATATTTTTCACTACAGTGTTGTATGCTGGTTAGGTACCACTGTGGAGGAAAGATTAGATAAATACTGTATATACTGGTCTATAAGTTGAAAAATTTATGCCAAAAACCTAACCCCAGAATCCTGGATTGACTTATATAAGGGCAATATGGTAATACTGCTCAGAAAGAAGTACCACCCAACACCCCAGTCTCCTTACTTCTGCAGCTACTGTTCAGCCAAGGGTGTGTGGGTGCCCCTGATTTTCCAGGGAGAAGGGAAAAGAGCCAAGTGCCTTTGCAAGGTAGGCATGTGTATGTGTGTATGCATGTGTCCCTGCTTTCCCAGGGAGCAGGTGAAAAGCTGAGTGCCTTTGCAAGTCAGGTGTGTTTGTGTGTGTCCTTGCTTTCCTAGGGAGTAGGGAAAGAGCCAGATGCTTTTACAAGGCAGGCACAAGTGTGTGGGTGTGTATGTATGTGTCCCTGATTTCCCAGGGAGCAGAGAAAGAGCCAGGTGGCTTTGGAATAAGAGGGTGCATGCGTGTGTGTTTGGGCTTTGTCATTTACATCCTTTGTTACATGTCCCTAAGTTGTACCCTTGACTTATCCATGGATCATATCAAAATCCAAAATATTGGCCCCCAAACCTTCCCTTGATTTATAAATAAGGTTGAATTGTATATGAATATATACAGTAATTACACTGAATTAAATAATGGTAGGGCTAGTCTTTGTTCTGAATCATGTTTGATCCCACAGTTGTTAGGTATCATTACATAATTCTCCCCCAACCTAGTGCTCTCTAGGTGTTTTACATATTAGTTCCTATCCTTCCCAACCATTTCCTATGATGACAAGGGGTAAAGTGAGTTGCAATTAAAGGCATACTGAGAGAACCAGGTGGGATGCATGCACTTTTCAGTGACTGTTGCTAGCAATCAGGAATGTTGGGGACTTATTAAGATTGGGGCCAATTAAAAGGCCCACCAAACCTATACAAGGGCTCCCCCGACGATTTGGGAGGGGGCCGCGTTGCGTCTG
>JAIPUX010001880.1:3920387-3933786 GCA_020142125.1 Phrynosoma platyrhinos | reverse complement strand
AGGAAATATGGGAGAATATTATTATATATGATAACTTCAGCTCGGATTGTGTTAGCAAAAAAATGGAAACAAACAGAAGTGCCCTCAACCAGTGAGTGGTTCATACGGCTTATTGAAATGATGAGTATGGATATACTTATATGTAGAAAGTATTGAACAAGACTGGATCCCAATACTGCAGTACTGTAAAAGAGAAAACTTAATTGAGTAGAGATATAAATTGATGGGAAAGTGTAAAATTATTAAATGACCTAATAATGGGAGGTGAATATTAATAGGAAACATCTATAATAATGACTATAAAAGATCAAAGATAGTTAAAGCTGATGTTATAACACACAGTGGATTTAATATTTAAAATTGCTTGTATATGAAGCCAATGAGTGAACATTGAAGTAGGGTTTAGTACAAACTGAAGATACTTTGAAAGTCAAATGTAAATATTTGTAGATAATTATTCGAAAAGAAATTATTATGTCAATTTGATAGATATGTTTGAATAATACATGTTAATAATATATAAAATTACAAAAAAAGAAAAATAATAAAGATGGGTTATTATTCAATATTTTTATATTAGATATATATTGGGGCACTAAAATATTTTAAGTGCTTAGGACCATTAAAGGTCTTAAACCAGACCTGATTCCTGCCATGAAAAGATGTTGCAAAATACAGAAGCAGAGATCTAGTAGGTTCCTATCACAATTCTTAATTGCAGCATTGTTCACCGGCAGAAGTAGACTGGTCATATTATCCTACAGCATCCTGCTTTCCAGCAGCACAGATCTCCATTACTTGGGATGACTGGCTGTCTGCCTTTTCAGGTGGATTTGACACATTTTAACTGAAGAAGGATGCCAGCCATGGTTCTGTCCAGAACATGATGTTTTTGTGCAGGATAAGAGAAAAGAAATGATTTCTGCATAGAAAACTTGATTTCTGTGGCGGAAACAACATTTCTGTTCATAAAATGCAGTTTTTGTGCTGAAAATCTTATTTTCTATATAGCCATCTTGTTTTCTGTACAGAAAATAAAATTTCTTTCAGAAAATGTAGTTTTCTTTACCAACAACTCATTTTTTTGTTTTGTTTTTGCAAAAAATAACTCCTGATCTGCGAGTCAGTCTAGGATTCTCCTTTTTCAATTGGGATTTAAATATTTACAAATATTATTTTTATCTTTACCATTCTAGTGTTTTATTAAGAGGTTATTGCTCACTTTTGGCAGTCCTGTCCATTGTTATGCACACAGATCAGCAAGCTATTTACCTATCATGCAATAACACTTTATATACAGAGTCCAGAGTCCATTCCCATTACATGTGAACAGGAAACCTGTATCTTTAAACCATTTTTACTCAATTTGACTCTACATATCATGAATTATGAATATGATTTGCAGAATCAGATCCAAAACAGCCATTTCATTTTCTCCTCCACTTCACATAAATAGTCAGTTCAAGATGCATACATATCTTTATTGCTGAGATAGCCCACTGGAATTTAAAATGCATTTGCTGAGACCGACTAATGCTAGGCCTAAATTATACAATATATATCGGAGAGAGAGAGAGAATTGTCTATTGCTAATATTCTTTATCATTAAAGTAGTACAGAAGGGAAGCAAGCAAAATGGTTCATTTAAGAAAGAAGGGATGATGTCTCATGTGCACAAAAACTCTGTATGTACACATGTATATACATACAAACACCAAGTTTGGTCAATCAAAGGAAATTGTCAGAAAACCTAGTAATCAGCATGGATGGTCATCAATTAACTTCAACTCACATTCTAATATGTGAAACAGTTATCCCAGATCAAACACAAAAGACAGAAAATTGTGAACATTTCCAATAAATGGTTGGGAAACTGTCTGCAAAACTGACACCTTTTCAAAACATTAGAGGAAAGGAGAAAATTGTCTGACACCTTCAAGAAGTGGTTGCTCTTTCCATTATTTAATCTTATGGAAAGGCCATGGAATTTTGTTTCTTTGTTTTTCTTGCTTTTTCAGCCCTCATTCTAAAATAAGTTCAATAACTCTTACAAGAATGCAAGAAACCACAATGTACACAATATTAAAGCAAGGAAGAGGGCATAAAACTATTTGTCACATTCTAAACTTCAATAAATTAAACAGCATACCTCTCCTGAAGAGAAGAGATAAATATATCTCTCCCCAAGAAAATCTCCTAACCCCCACCCAACTCCAGTTTTTCAAGAAAATAGTATTTGTAGAAAACTGGTAGGAGAAAGAGAATTTCTGTCTAGCACACTCGTCTTTTTTATATGCTATGCATTTCAAATGCACTAGATGCATATAGAGGAGACCTTGAACATTGTCATTCATGTGTGAATCAGCATAATACACTCCCAGACTGACTGACTGGACAGAGGGAGCACACCTTAAGTCCCTTTTCACAAGCCAAGTGTGAAGGCTTTTCCTACATAGTCATTTTAATTCCCTGATATGTCTTTTCCACTAACAGTTGCAATACAGATGAAAGGTAGTTCCCAGTCCAGCAGACTTTGTTTTTCAGGCTTAGCAGCTCAAAAATAGAGTGGCTCTGTGGAACACTTCATTTGGACAAAAACATTCTTGCAGTGGCTTTGTGGAGAAGCCTCTTTAATGCAACTCTTACGCACTAAATCAGACAGACCATCCACCTTAGTTTTCCCATCCAGTTAAGAAAACAGATTATTATAAAGACTTTAAACAAACTATTCCCATTGTCCAGTTGGTATAGCATTCTAGAGCCCTACCTTGGAGTTAATTCAGATCAGCTCCTCGGTGTTAATAACCTGGAAATCTCTTATCTTTCACAGCCTCTTTGAAGTGAATCATTATTCATTCATTTATTCTCTCTTTCAAGTTTCCTGACAGAAATGCAAGATTGGATGAAGGGAGGGTTCCTCCTCTTCTTTGCCTTATTTCATGTTGTTTCTTCCCATGTTTGGCCCAATCACCCTCCCTTTTTCAACTCAAATGGAGGATAAGAGCATTGCAGCATTTAAATTACTCACTGTTTATCAATAACATAATAATTTCTGCTTCTGGCAGAAATCCTCCCTGCTTAATAAATTGCAGCAGCTGTCATAAAAACTTGGTCACTGGCTCAGGATGTTAAGTGACATAGGTAGAGGGACTGTGTTTTTGCATGCAAGTATATTTGAAACGTAGTTCTTTCTTGGTACTATTATTCTTATGAGACCTTATTGAGCCACAGATGGTATGAGTTGTTTATACTGTGAGTATACTCCCAAACCAGACCAAAATGGACCATCTTGTTGGCTAACAGCAATATTGGAGAATAAGAAGCTAGTACAGGTTTAAGCATTGGACTATGACTCTGGAGACCAGGGTTCAAATCCTGGCTTAGCTATGTAAACCCACTGGGTAACTTTGGGCAAATCACACTCTCTGAGCCTGAGAGGATGGTGATGACAAACATTATCTGAAGGAATGTGCTAAGAAAACCCTACAATAGGGTCACAATAAATTGGAAATGACTGGATGACACATAACAACAAACACCAGCAATATTGCAAAATGCCACAGCAAAAGTCCAAATACAGTAACTCACTGCTGGGTAACTACAGGGAAGGAACATTCCCCCCTTCCCCCACCCCCCACCCCCCACACAGTGTGCCACATTATTTTTTTGACAAACCAGAAGTGATGTTACATCACTTTTGATCAATTTGCAACCATCTTGTTTTGTCAGATTTTTTAAGTGCGCAAGGCTCTGGGGCGTGGGGAAAATAAACTGCAACATTTGTGGCTGGTTTTGAAACAATTTGGCCATCTTTCATGCAAGAAATCAGGTGATTTTTCACCAAAAAGTCTGCATGGTACTTTTAAATGGGCATCCTTGGAGCTTTGGAGGATTCTTGGGAGGGTTTGGAGGCCATGCTTTGGAATCCCAAGGGCTGCACTTTGTTCGTCCTTCCAGAACTAGAAGAACTGAAATAATCAATTTGTTTTGTCTTATCAGCAAACCAGTGCAATCAAGTTAAAGTTACTAATAAGACCTAGTTAATGCTAAAGATCACCAATAGAAAACATCATTACCCATTCTTGTAAAAGTTCCCAATGGTTAGTGCATCTAAGCAGAGTTACTTAAAAAGAGCTTCATGGATACCTACCACTTTCTGAGCATTAATTATTTCTTATCTAATATACATGCTGGCCTAAGATTAAGACAAAGAAGTTTATCGCACATGCTTTTCCTGGCCTTGGCCCCAGGGTGTACTGAAATTTTGGGATTTTTTTTTAAAATCGGGTTTTATTGCACACCTCTGTCTTTAGACTGGAGGTGTCATGACCCAATCCATCCCTAATCTGTCCCGGATCTGTCTTAATCCCTTCCTTTGCAAAGGATTAGGACAGATCAGAGAAGGATCAGGGACAGATCAGGTTGCAACACTGACCTGATCTAAGGCAGAGGTGTATGATAAAACCCATCTAAGGATAGAGGTGTGTGGAAAAAGGCCGGGGAAAATGTGTGCGATAAAGTTCAGAATCATACACATTTCCAGAGCTTGAACAAACTATTGCTTTGGACTACAACTTTCAGAATCATCCAAACTGTTTGTGATTGTAGTCTGGAGAAGTAATGTTTCCAAGATCTAAACATTCCTATTGGGAGCATCAAATACCTACTAGTCAGTGGCTGAATGAGAATGGGGAAATGAACTGAAGAAGCAAGGGCCAATAGAAAAGTACAATGCCACTCTTTCGTGTTTGTAACAGGTGTGTGGATGCAACACATATGAATAATTCTTGAAGAGACAGCAGTGATTCAAAGAGGCAGATCATGGCTCTATCAGGGGACTCACTGTCCTATACACTGAAGTTGGCCCTATTTTTCATATTAATACCCTGCAAAATAAGAAAGACACAATTTAAACAAGCCACATCCTCCATGCACTATGTAACAATGAGCTGCTTTTCAGTTTGCCTCAAAACTGGCACAATATATCAGGGATGTACCTTTCCAGATCTTTTTGCACTAGAAATCCTATAATCCCTAGCCAGCAGTAATGGAAATTCTAGGGCATCCAAAGAGCTACAGTGTTTGCTTTTGCTTTAATTGAAAGCATTTGCAAACTATCCAATAGCTTTTCTAGGGAATTTTTAAAAATAATTTTGGTAGGATATATAAAATACCCTACCAGGGTTTACAGTACCATCTCAAAATACATATTTTGTCTGCAAAACCATCATAACAGCAGAAAAAGGATAAATCAAAAGGGAAGACAGGTAAGGAGCCTCCTAGGAAAATCGCCAACTGCCAATCACATTGCCTATTTCATGTTGTCTAGGGACGTTATCACACAGGGGCAAATCTGCTGGTTAATCCACACAAATCCCAAACAAAAACTGGATTTGTGCCCCGTGTTTTCACATGACATCGCACATAAACTGGACAGAAAGTAGACAGAAACTAGTGTTAACTGAGATCTTTTGAAATTCAGTTGTTTGGAGGAAATGCAAATGTGAAATTAAGGTAATTTCGCATTTACTGTAATGTGAAAAGCAAATGCGAATTTGGGAGCATTTCCCTGCTGTTTCCATGGTTCCAGTGAGCATTCCTCTATCTGTGCATGTGCAAGAAGCTCATTTCTAGTACATTTACAGGCTTTTCTCACTTGTGTGTGAATGTTAAATGCACTTACTGTAAATTCACAATTAAGGTAATTACGTTTGAAAGCCATTTGCGGAATCAAGGTTTATTTTCCGTTTATTTTCGGAATGCCTCATTTCCACTTTATTATCACTTTTTGGCCCACGTGTGATAACGTCCTTAGAAAAGTTAATTTTTGGAACTATAATCACCACCACCCAGGATGGCCATGGGCAAGTTTTCTGGGACAAGGGCAGAAGAGGTCTGGGAATTGTAATCCAAAAAAGTAACTCTGCCAAACTCAGTAGCCAAGGAAAATAAATTCAGCTTCTCTATAGGAAGAGGATTGCCTATTTCCAAATTAAAAGGGGTGGGGAAGTCCTGACTGCAAGGCAGGGTCAGATTATGCATATGACATACAACTATGCTAGGGATGGGTCCGTTTTTTATCCCCTGCACCCCCTGGTATGCCATGGTACTACAGTTTTTGACAAACAGAAGTGATGAGATGTCCCATGTGGTTCAGTTTTCAGCAGACTGTTGGCTGTGTGTGCTTTTGAGTGGTTTTATTTGTATGCTGGGCAGCAGGGCTCATTGATTAAGGATCAGTCCTCAGGGATGTGGTGATAAATGGAGCCCTCCATTTATCTGAGGACTTCTCCCACACAACAAAGGATTAAATGTTGGGGGAGGGTTACATTCTAATGAGGATTCACATCACAGCTGATGAAATGTCAACTGACCAATCAGGTAGGAGAGAGACTTCTAAAGTGAAGATTTTAAACAGCCTTTTGGTTTGAGTCCTCTTTTGTCTCCTACTGGAAGTGCATCTTAAGATGCTGGTAGAGCTGAACAATGGCATCTAGGCTCCCAGCTGTCTAGAAACATCAAGGACTACAAATCCCACCACTGCCATCATGTTATGATCTTCTGTAGGTTCAGAGCCAAACCCTGCAACCCTGTTCTGGCTCTTTGCATACAAAAATCATCCTTGAAAGTTGGTCTCAAGGGATCCTATCCAGCTCAGCAGGAGTGGAAGGTGGATCCAGAAGACCTTCAAGGATGATTTCGGTGTGCAGAGAGTCAGAATAGGGTTGCAGGGTTTGGCTCTGAGTCCACAAAAGATCATAACAAATGCAAAACAACCCCATTCTTTGTGGGTGTGTGACTTGGGCCAGATAATTTTTTTTTTAAAGAAAAAACTTATGGGAGCTTTGGAGGTGTCCTGAAGCCCCACAAAAATGGATGCCTGGGGTCACAGACTATATTTCCCCACCTCTGCCCTAAGAGTTCAGGGCCTGGAGAAATTTGGCAAGGCAGGGTGGACACCTTGCAGGTTGTGCATGCTTTGTGAATGAATGAAACCAGTTATGGTTTATTTCCTCATGTTTATTGGCTTCTTTGGGGAATCAAAGCTGGTTATTTAGTACACCAGCAAAATGCTGGCTGGGTGGCCTATATTTTGCAATTTTTTTGCCTTTTGGCTTCCTTGACTTTTTAGTATGGTCAGTGATAGTTGCAAATCCCCTGTAATGTGGGATGTATTCCATTGCACAAAGTAATTAAGATTTCCTATAAGTAAAAAGCAAATCAGAAATGTGGACAGGCAGAATGGATCCTTCCAGGAGTGCTCATTATGCTTTACACTTAGATCTCTCACAGTGCATCTGATTCACAATGAGCTGTGGACAGCTCCCCTCCCTTCCTGTCGTAATGAAGATAATGCTAACTCTCTAACACAGATCACACCATCTTGTTCCTGTTCTCATCACTGACCTTCTGCCAGCAGGAGAAACTGGCTTTCAACTCACCCCAGCTGATGCAGATCACCACTCCCATGGTATCAAATATTTCCTTACATAACAAAGCAATCATCAGGTTTGAGAGGTATTAATAAAGACCAATCATTGGAGTTAAGTATCATATTTGTAATTAGAGCATTTAATTGGACAAACAAGGTGAAAATCAACATTAGCAACTTGATGGTAAGAAATGTCTCACTCTGTCTTTCACACACACAATATAGCTAAACAAAGAGCAATGCTATAAAGAAAAAAGAACAAGGTCACATTAAGAAACATGGGGGGAGAATAACAGAGATGTGGTAACTCTTAAAAAGAAGAAAAACATTTTCCCCATTGAACTAAAAGAAAATGCATCCCAGAAAATCATTTACTAACCATTTGTGGTAATATTTCTCAAATGGTTTGTTCAGATCTGTGAACATCTTGTAATGTGTCCTCTCTTGATTACTTATCTCTTAATAGCTCACAGCTGTAAGAGTGGATGCAGTCCATTGAAAAGGAGATGTTTGATCAGTGATGGCTCATTCACTGTGGCATGGTCTTGTTTGTTAACATAGTTAATCTACTGATATGGTGCTTTGCAAGCCATGTAGCATTCTGCAGGGGATGGATATCTGTCAAATCCATTTCAAAAAAAGTTCTGTACAGTTCTATACAAATTTTAAAAATTGGAGGATAGAAAATTTGCACATTTCCCCCAAATTATTTTGTTAATGCAGAGGAGGGTCATGTTTGGTCCACAGGCTGCATATGCACCCCCTCCCAAGAAATGTTTACAGTGCTTAGCATTTTCCATTCCCACTTTTATTTTTTTATGTTTTTCTCAAAACATTTTGATTCACTTCATTAAATAAGAAAGTAAATAAGAATACAATTTCTGGTTCACTTTCTTGTTAAATACATACATGTCCTGCTATGTGAGGATGAAATTTTGCCACATGTTTGCCCTTCAGTTGTTTGTTTTCCCCTTCAGCTGAAGACTTGGTTATTTAACAAGGAAGTAAACAAGTCTGGCTTCTGAAGATGAAATAGACCTGAGGCAACTATGCTCACCTCCAGCTCAATCTGACAACCACTTGAGTGCTTCACAGGAGGAGGAGGATGTAGGAGAGATAGCTCCATGTCCTCAGGAAAAGCGAAGGCTTTGGCATTTGGCACAAACCCAATCTCACCCCTGCAGGTGAAGTTAGAGATTGCTCATGCAGCTGGAAAACACCCTCTTGAAATACAGTCCGCAAATTGGCTGAGGCTAAGTCAGCATGCTTTATAAGTCAAAGAACTTCCCCTCTTTCAGTTGCTGGAAACGAACTTAGTTTCTCTCTCAGCCCTTCATCTACTGTCAGATCTGACTTTGTGATGTATGACACTAGACTGTTTCTTGACCATGCTGTCTTGCTACATGTGGACCATGCTGTCTTGCTACATTTGCTTAGATTTATGGCTTCTGACCCTGGACTGTTTGTTATCAGATATTGCTTGTTTCTTCAGCTTCTGCACTATTCACACTGTACCTGCTGGTTCAGTGTGAAAGCAGGACACCTCATACCTTTGAGTGCCTGAATAATGCCTTTTAAAAAACTAAGGTCATCACCAGCCAAGTGGATGACCAAGGCATTTAGCAAAGCCCACAGTGCTCCACAAATAACAATGGCAAGAGGCTGTTCCACTGAAGGCCCCTCTTGACCAGCCATTCAAACACCACCAATTCATCCAATCCCATGTGATCCACAATGGTATTATGAGCCTGGCACACTGCCCAATAAAAAAAAAAGCTGTAGCTGCCATGCAGGACTCAATGCCTCACTGGCCAAAATCCAGAATCTGTAACAACAAGAGCAACTAACAAAAATGTTAAAAGTGCAGTGGTTAGACACATCTACAAAAAAACCAAAGACCTCCAGTGCCTAATCCATTGTATATGTAAGTTTGAAAACTTACAACTGATACGACCCCTGTCTGATCAGTCTTAGAACCCTGTATTTTCAATTGCACCTGATTAGTGCTCAAGGTGAGATCCATGAATTCTAATGTCCTGCCAGACTTGCAGGTTTTTAACTGAACTACCAACTCACTAATGCATAAAGCCTCAAAGAATGTAGATAAAGAAGAAGCATGAAACAAGACTGTTTTGTAATGATAAGCACAGATACCAGTCTAGGCATGTCCAAGCCACTAAGGATGGCAAGGGGAAAGCACTGCCTATTATCCATTACCCTACCTCTCTCCCTGGACCACCATTTCAATACTGTTCCAATATTTTCCAGATACAGAAGCCTGTGGTATCCTGAAAGCCCTGCATCTTAAACCTTGTGTGACAAACAGACATGAATGGACTGAAGCAACAGCCCCAAACTTTTAAGAGATACACAAAACTGTAGAATGGGAAAACTATAGAAGAACTGTACAGGGATTGGCCCCACTTCTGAAACTCTTAAACCTCTGTACAGTTGACACTAAGGTTGACACTTGGTGCTAGAGATGAAACTGATAACCCTGATTCAGTGATGGTGAACCTTTTAGAGACTGAGTGCCCAAACTGCAACCCCAAACCCACTTATTATTGCAAAGTGCTGCATCCTTCTGGCTTTCTAGTACTAAACTCTGGCAAACTCTGTGCTGGGACAACGGCGCACGTGCCCACAGAAAGGGCTCTGAGTGCCACCTCTGGCATGCATGCCATAGGTTCACCACCACTGCTCTAACTACTTCATCCTTCCAAGCAGCTACAGTTTGACTGGCATAGGATCTGGCCTAGTGGCTGCATCCAACATCAACTATCTGAAGTGCTCTATCTGCATGCAGGAAAAAAGCACTGTTTAAGCCATTGCCCACACCTACTACATGGAACACCATAAACAATATTTTGTGTCATAAACACTGTAAAGTAAATTCTCTGATCAACGTCATTACTCAATTGGATCTAGGTGTCAAGTAATTAATTAACTGGACCATGTTGTCACACCAGAAATGAACTGAAGATAACTCCGCAACCCAAATCATAACTGTGACCAAAATAGAAAAAGGAACTCTAGAAAAGTTGTAGGCTTTCATGGCAGGCATCCATAGAATTTTTTGTGGTTTTTTTCGGGCTGTGTGGTCATGTTCTAGAAGAGTTTCTTTCTGACGTTTCGCCAGCATCTGTGGCTAGCATTTTCAGAGAAAACATCTTTTCTCTGAAGCATCTTTTCTCTGAAGATGCTAGCCACAGATGCTGGCGAAATGTCAGAAAGAAACTCTTCCAGAACATGGCCACACAGCCCGAAAAAACCCACAAAAAACTCTAGAAAAGGTCAAATTTGACACAACATCTGCCTCTACCTAGTCACTAGGCCACTGTTCTGCACACCACTGCCCCTGAAGTAAACTCCAAAGCCCTGAACACAGTGTCTGAAGAGACCTGCATGATGTCTTTAAGCTTCACCTCTTTCCTCCCAAATGAAATTTTGTTAAGGTATATGAAAAAGTCTTGCCAAACCCTGAGGTCTGGATGATTTGAATTCTCTTTTGGGGTTTACTGATATTGCAAGTGGCATCACACAGGTGTATGAAGCAATTAACTCCTGAATTTCCTTAAGTGTAGCCTTCCTGCATGTAAGGAAGTACACAACCTTATCCTTGATGTCCTGAATTTTCTGCAGGGGCAACTTACATATCTGATTAATTACATCAATTTTGATATTCAAAACGTTCAAAAGGTGGATAGGTCCCTATGTCTTTTTTGTTGCTAAAAGAATACCCAGTTACTGCATCAATAAGTTGAATTCCTCCAGCAAGAAAACACAATGACTCATTCTGTATCCCCTGATAAAGTGTCAGTAATCTTGAGGATCACTCCTCTAGCTCCCGTCTTAAAGTTGATGGTTCATTCAGGAATGTACTAAACTACTCAAAAGTGCCACAAGACACCAAACACCCCATTTTTTACAATGACATAGTGCTTTGAACTTTGGACTAGGACACTAGCAGACCAGCATTCAAATCCCAGCTTGGGCATGGAAACCAACTAGGTGACCTTGGGCAAGTAACACTATCTCAGCCTCAGAGAAATAGCAATGGCAAAACCCTCTGAAGAAACCTGCCAAGAAAATCCTATGACAGGTTCACCTTAGGGTTGCCATAAGCTGGAAATAACTTGAAGGCACACAACAGCACAGCATTTTTCCTGATAGTTAATTCTAAACCTCATTTCAAAAACCCTCTCTCAAATAGCAAGCTGCCTCCTGAACAGGATATAAAATCTCTGGATTTTAAAAAGTGTTTTAAACCTAATTGGTGTGATATTTTAGACATATCCTAGGCTGCATATTGAGATCATCACAATACATTGCCAGGAATATGTCAGTTTCCAGGCTTGCTGTGCCTTTCTCAAAAGATTGGAGAGTGGCCAACAACATGTATGAAAGTCAAATGATAGTAGCATGGTCACAGACATGCATTAGTCAATCAGGACATAAATATATCCACTAATTCAGGAATTAAGAACTGCCACAGTTGGGGTATAATTGGTCCTCAATAGGATCCTGGAGGCCTACCCACAATTCCCTGTAAAGAAATGAAAAAAAGAAAATAAAGTCTTGATTCAAAAAATGAGGCATTTCCCCCCTGTATTAGGACTCTCTCCCCTCAGTAACTGTCATAGTCCAAGGGGAGGACTTTGGAGATTAGCACACTGGCTTTTATTCATGCGCTAGTTGCAAGTTTAAACACACAGGGATGGATTCTATCACACAGCCCCACCCCCAGGCAGTACTTATCCTGTACCCGACCCAGGCTTCTCCCAGACCTTTTAAAGAACCAGATATTACTTATATATTTGCAACAGGACCAACCTAATTGGGATCTTGCACACAAAAAAAAAAGCTGTCTGGAAACAGTGTTTTTCTCAGCAAATGTTCATAATTCTCATGAAATAATCCATATGTATGTCTACACAGAATAATTTCCAAAAACACTTTGGGATGTGTGGATACCAGGCAAAACACTGCACAAAATCCACTGCACTATATCATAGAATCATAGAGTTGGAAGAGACCACAAGGGCCATCCAGTCCAACCCCCTGCCATGCAGGAACTCCCAACCAAACCATCCCTGACAGATGGCCATCCAGCCTCTGCTTAAAGACCTCCAAGGAAGGAGACTCCACTACTCTCGGAGGGAGTGTGTTCCACTGTCAAACAGCCCTTACTGTCAGGAAGTTCCTCCTAATGTTGAGGTGGAATCTCTTTTCCTGGAGCTTACATCCATTGTTTTGGGTCCTAGTCTCTAGAGCAGCAGAAAACAGCTTGTTCCCTCCTCAATATGACATCCCTTCAAATATTTAAATACAGCTAATATTTAAACACATTATAAGTGATAAAGTTTAATCTGTTTATAGTTTTAGCATAAAGAAGAATTTAATACATATAATCGTAGCTTATAGGATAGTAGTTTAAGGATTTCTAGATAGCATTCATATTGAATATAATTGACTATATTGATATTGATATAGTAATTGTGGAGTCTGGCTATTTGTATTAATGTCTATAATTAAAAAAGCTTAAATAACTATACTTAGAAATGATCTAAGGAGTAACGATATATGAGAAGAGAATGTTGAGATAGTAAATGTCAGGAAATGAGAAGAGTTATTCACCGAAAAGAAACTTTGGTCCAAGATGTATAGTATTATTGAATAAGAGGTCCTAAGATATAGAAAAAAACAGTTAATCCTTTGCATTGACCATGGAAGGTAGATGATGTTTGTATTTGTATGTGTAATTTGCATTTGTATATGTGTTGATATCTGTTATGTTTTTGTATGTGCATGTGTATTTGTATTTGTAACGTGAGATGCAGTGTTTATTTGTATTGATGTAATTGTTGTGTTGTTTGTTTGTTTTAAATTTTTCTAATAATTTTTTTAAAAAAACTACAAAAAATATTTAAACACAGCTATCATATCACCTCTCAACCTTCTCTTCTC
>JAIPUX010001880.1:3883797-3917704 GCA_020142125.1 Phrynosoma platyrhinos | reverse complement strand
GGTAGATTGTAAATACAGAAGACCATACCAGATTACTGGAATGCAATTAGACCATACCAATCAATGTACTAATTGATGTTATTTCCTTAACATTATCCAGGGACACAAAGTAAGCAGTGATGTACTTAGTAATATCCCCTAAACAATATCTTTGTGAAGTCTAAAACCAGACTGGTCTGTTCTAAGATCGATAAATGAAAATGCTTGGAGAGTAATGGAACCAGAAATATCTATCAAGAAGAAACCTACAGGACTATTCTTACTTTAGGTAGACAAGCTGTTCTTCCCCTTGCTTCTGAATATAAAGAAAAAAATTTGAGTCTTCCTCTTAACATGCAACTGCTTTGAAATTCCATTAGCATAGACCAACAGGTGGAGAAAAGATCTGTCATTTTTAGAATTACAGTATAGTATAGAAATGTAGTATAAATTCTATCTTTTAGATGGGCATTCAGTAAGGAATTCTCACCCATCCTTGGGATTTCATACAGCTAACAACTTTTTTTGCTCTTTGACTCAGTATTTTGTTTGTTTGCTTTGGCCACATTTCTGCATTTTTTTTAAAGGTTTAGGCATATGGAATGTTGTGGGGGCAAAATCACTGTATTTGTCAGTGATTTTGATCTTCTGGAGCAGTTTTGAATTTTAAAAATGCCTTCCTTTAGTTTTAGGGAAACCTGAAGATAACTAATGTAAAGTGAGTGGCCGGAGAAGCCTGGGAAAAACCAACCAATCACAGCCTTCAAGATCAGAGGGGGTGGCTATGGAAGAAAGGAAATAACTAGGATGACTATATTTTCTTAAGACAAAAATGGGACATTGGAATGACAAAAATTCTGCATTCATGAAAAAAGAAAATAAAAGTTTAGTTACATGAATGTATTAAGCTAACAATTATTCTCCAGTGACAGAACTCATGCAAAAAAAAAAAAAAAAATTAAGTAAATGTAGAGTGGGACTGTATTTAACACAGTCATTTCAATAATATTTCTCTGAAGTAATCTTAATGCAGCAAATTTTGGTATTTCAACACCTTATTATAAAACCTCTCACACTCCATGACACAATTTTGTTTTACAACTATCACAGCCCTTATTGTCTCAACACTTAATCTAAATTTCCTCTTTGACCACATAGGACATTATCACACATGGACTAGAAAGTGATAATAAAATGGAAATGAAGCATTCTGAAAATAAACCTTGATTCCGCAAATGGCTTTCACACGTAATTACCTTAATTGCGAAATTAAAGTAAGCACATTTAATGTTCACACACAAGTGAGAAAAGCCCATAAATGTACTAGAAATTAGCTTCTTGCACATGCGCAGATAGAGGAATGCTCGCTGGAACCATGGGAAAAGCAGGGAAATGCTCCCAAATGTGCATTTGCTTTTCACATTACAGTAAATGTGAAATTACCTTAATTTTGCATTTGCATTTCCTCCAAACAACCGAATTTCAAAAGATCTCAGTTAACACCAGTTTCTGTCCACTTTCTGTCCAGTTTCTGTGCAACGTTGTGTGAAAATGCGAGGCACAAATCCAGTTTTTGTTTGGGATTTGTGTAGATTAACCAGCAGATTTGCCCCGTGTGATAATGTCCATACTGTCCATAACAGAAAATATTACCTTGACAGGTGCTATCCTTCCTAGAAGATAAAGAATAAACTCTTCAATATTACAAAAATCTGGAAAAGCTAGACATTCTTCTTTTATTTCAGAAAAAAATATTTACCCATCTATCAGATATGGAAATGTATCTTGAACATCTTAGTGTTTCCTACACTGTACTTCCACTTGTTGATATATTTTAAGCTGGTTTCATAGAAATTCTCAACTACCTCAAAAAACAAAACAAAACAAAACAAAAACTTTAACCTTGTCAATTTCTTCTGAATCTACTAACATTTTCAGTTGTTTTTTCTCATCACTAGTTACGAACACTTCAATTTTTTCTGGACTCTAAATTGTTTTCAGGATTTTCAATGTTTATGGCTACTTGTGTAGCTAAAATCTTATGTTTTTCAATAAAACTAATGCATGTTTGGAACGTTGATACTCAATCTCTTGCAAATGACAACCACAATTGTAAACAGAGATCTTCAAACCATTTTCGCAACATAGCAATTATTTTTTTGTAAAAATAGGACAAAATTGGCATTTATATTAAAATGACAGGATGGCCTGGAAATATGAAAAAAAAAATGTACTGTCTCATTTAAAACAGCGCATATGGTCAGCCTAGAAATAACTTTAAGACCTGGCTATAAAAGAAGAGTTAAGGTCTAGGTAGAAACAGAGTTAAGGTTGTTAGAAAGAGAAGAAATGATAAGATCTGAATAGGGGTTGGGGAGCTGAGAATGTAGGAGTTCAGGGACAAGTGTTATCTTGTTTGAAACTGAGGCGTTTTCATATACTGTGTGTGGAACCAGCATAATGGTTAGATGTTTATTGTTATCTCTTACAATAAATCTTCACTACAACTCTGTACAAATATTTTAACTTAATAATGAACACAAACTGGTCACAATTTACCACACTGAACCCTATGGTCAACACATGCACTTTCCCCTTTGTATCAGTCACCTTGGGGTCTGATTTCTAGGACCAAGGAGGGATCTAAAGGGTAAGAAGGACAAGGTGAGTGATAGGAGCCAAGGGGTGGAACATCACAGTAAAAACCAGGATTGGGAGAAAGTTGACAGAGGCTATAGATCAATTGTTTTGAGTGAAAAGTTCAGTGTTAAGGAAGCTGGCTTGTATTAAATTCTTGGTGAGAAGCTTGTTGTTAAGGAAAATGGCTCATATGCTAAATGTCCCAGGATATCCATTATTAAATGGATCTCAGGGGGCTGTGAAAGGCATTGCCTGAGACTCTGGAAAGGATACCTGTTAAACCAGATTAAGTCCATAGTTCAGCTATATCACTACTTTATCTGAGACAGCTTGAGTAAGAGTTAGCCTTTTTGTGTTCCCTCCTTCTTTAATCTGTCCCCTTAAATATTCATTCATTGGCAAGTGACAAAAGCTTATTTTTCTCCATTTCTGTCAGCACTGTTGATTCAACCAGTAGCATAACTCTAAGTGCTTATAAAAATCAGAAGCTCTTATGTTATGAAAATGCCTTTTGATTTCATAGAGCACTTAAACCTCTAAGTAAAATGCTTGGAGGCAGCTTCTAAACTGCAGAGAATTTGTAGATTTATGCCCTTCTCTATAGTCAGGCTCTACACTAAAACATTTAGCACATTCTTTTTAAAAACAGAAATGCAAATCTGGGAAGAGTGACAGTTCATTTAAATGAAAAGCAGGAGGAATTTAAAGAAATATAGCCATGAGTCCCAGAGCTGCTACACAATTACTGCATCTGTTGTTTACAACATTTAATCACTGCTGCCAACCTGCAACATTTTTTTTTAATCAAGAAAGCTGGATATAAATGAGAATATGACATTTTTGAACATTTGAAACATGCCACTCATTTGAAACAACAAAGTCTCAACCAAGATAAGCATAGCAAGTCTGAGTTCCAAATGTGGCACTAAAGGGATTGTATATACTAAGACAGGGAATATCACCACACATAAAAATAAAAATAAATCTGAAATTGCATTTTCTAGGGACTGGAAGGAGATAAACTAAATTCTTTGGTTGGGTTTGTAATTAAGAAGTCAGCCATTACTGCTCAAATTCCTACAGGAAAGAAACCTCTTGGGCCCCTCTGGTAAAGAGAGATCATTCCATTGCATGCTGTCCAACAGATACCCAAGGAAGGAACCTGTGTCAATATGGGGGAAGGATCTCTTCAAGATGCTGTATCCAAAGAAAAGGCACACAGTATACCTAAAACATAATTTCCCTATGCCTCATCATAGGGTTCTATGATGGAGCAGATGAGTCAGGGCCTGAAACAAGCCAAGCCAAAAGGAACAGCTTCTGTCCAGTTTGTGGGAATGGTGTGCAGATGATACATGCCCCCGATGGGGCTGGAAGCCACTCTGAGGCAGCCTAAGCTGGCCCAAAGACACTGGCAAAAAGAGCAGCAACAATCCACTCCTTGCCAGCAGCTCATTTAGGATTGTGGCAGCAGCCCACTTTTGAGAGCAGGCTGTCTGGTACCTGTGATCCCAGGCCGCCTGGGACCAAATCATGGCTGAAGCAGACAGGGGCTGCTCTGTTTCACCCCTGAGGTATAGTACTTGACTTTAAAAAACAAACACCTCCCCCCAAAAATATATATATTATAATAATCCAAACAACGTGTTTGTTGTCCTGGGCTATTTTCTGGCAATTTCTGGCACCAACTTTCATTTGGGATTCTGAGACATATAAGATGCAAAATGTCATTTTCTTTTCTCCACCTTTCTTCTTTTTTGCCTTATAGTGATATAGTGCAATAGTGCAAAAACACTTTTGCACTGTGTCATTAGAACTCTAAGGAAAACAAAATTTAAAAAGAAAGGATGAGAAAAATTGTCTTTCAAAGCAAATACATAACAAGTACATTTCAATACAACTTATCAGTTAACTAACAGTCCCTAAGCAGTTTACAATGTGTAAGCAAATTGCCCTCAACAAGTTGGATACTCATTTTCCCAACCTATACAAAAATGGAAAGCTGAGTAGACCCTAGAGCCCTGCTTGGAATCAAAACCACAGCCTCAATTTTTTTATTTAAATAAATACATTTAAAAATAAAAAACATTTTTTATTTTTTTAAAGTTATTCTTTTAAAAAGTTTCTTTAAAAAAATCACATTTTATCACACTTTCTCTTTAACCACATAAAACTATGTACATTTAGGCTGTGCACGTGACATTGTAATTTAAATGTATCATTTTAATTTTGTTAGTTGTTTATTTCACAGATATTGCCATTAAATTCAGTGATATATGGGAATTATGATTTATGAGTAACGTAAGGAGAAAAAAAAAACATTACTAATGATCCAGAGGGCCTTTTCTGCGACCGCTTCCAAACTATGAAATGGCCTGCCAGACAAGATCCATCTTATTACCACTCTTGCTAGCTTTTAAAAAGCAGTAAAGATGGATCTCTTCCAGCAGGCCTTCCTGGAATAACCCTGGCTCAATTGGAGGTGGTTACTATCCACCCCCTTCCTAATATTGCCTGTTTGCCCTATTTGGTTTTCATCATATTTTGCAGCATTAACTGTTTTTAATATTGAATTAGTTTAATTTAGTTTTAAGGGGTGGGAGGGGGAGAGAGTGGGTTGATGGTATGTTTTAACTATTGCTTGTTTAAATTATGCTGTACCCTGCCCCAGTTGCTGAGGAGAGAGGTGGGTTAAAAATAAAACTTATTATATTATTATTATGTATGGTATGGTGTGGGAGGAGGTCAATTGAGTGTGACACTATGAGTTACCGCATCAAGTGACACCAACTCTAGTGATTCCACTGACAATAGGTAAAACCCAAGGGAATACATTATGAGAACATTTACTTCTCTAGAATATTATGAAAGAGACCATACTCTGTTAAATCTACTAAATAATTTTGACTATGTTATTATCACACTGCTTGAGCAGGAAGTGGTCTTGTTATTTCAGGATATGAAATCCCTCAATGGAGGATAAACAGAGTTCAGGGGACTTTCTAGATGCCGCATGGTTAGCTTCGTAAAGATTTGGCATCTCTCTTTTATTTTGATTTGCTCTGTTCGCCATTTTCAAGTTATCTCTAACTTTGTGAATGTTCCCACATAAATCCTGATTGGGTGCTGCTCAACTGCTTACCAATCTCATTATCAACTGACAACACTTACTAGTGCATCACTGAGTTTCTAGAGAGAAATTAAACTTCTAGGTTGGCAGAAGTGATGAGACTCACTCTGTCATGCAGCACTTGGGCATCAAACTGCTGACATGCTGATCTTGCAATAATCAGAGTCAGTTTCTTAACCACCGAGCTATCACGTTCCTCATTGTACTCACTATTTTACCCACTGCTCATTTTACCCACTATTATTTTCTCAAATGCTTTGCCTTAATCTAGTTTAAAATGCCAAAACAGTAGCTTTGAAATAGAATTTTTTTAAAAAAATCTCCTTAACCAATTCTCTTTTTATGTAGTCATGATTGATTTCCACAGACCTCTAATGTCTGAAGACCAAGCAGACAATTCTTACATCAGAATGCATTTATTTTATGAATCTCAAATGGATTAATTAATTAAATATTGCAAACTATGTAAATCTTTAATTTAAGGATTAAAACTGAACAAAATGAAATCTTGCAGTACTTAATTATTAATCCCCTCAACCCATCACTGAAATTGCTGTCATTAGAGAATACAGGGTAGCAGTGAAACCATTAAAATAATCCATTATAGTTTACTTGTTTTGTTTACAATGAATTTCCTTCAACATTACAATCCCAGAAATTAAGAGGAAAACCTGACTGAATTATTATATTTTTCAGATGAAGAGTTCCATTCTTGAGAAACAGATCTAAAAAAAAAAAATTAATGTGAGGAGGAAAATAAAATAAAACTTCTACCATCCGACATCATCTGGGGGAGAGATGCAGGCCCATCTCCATTGGGCCTAGTCTAAGAAGAACCCTTACTTTTAAAGGGGCGAGTGGGTTTCAGAATTTTTAGGTTCTGTTTACAATGTATTAACATATCTGTATGAAAATTTTAATATTGTAAGCTGCCCTGATTGCTCTGCAGAGGGGCGGGATATAAATCATCATCATCATCATCATCACCACAGGAAGAGAACACTTTCATTTATACACTTGATTTCACCAAAATCAAAATGGAAGCTTCCAATGCATGTCAGCTATGGACCTTTGCAGACTGCCAGAAATAGTGCACATTAAATTGAGGCACTGCCCTAGCTCAGTGCTAGGGAGCCATGGGAATTGTATTTTTTTTCTGAGACATTGAGCCTTCTCTGTCAGAGAGCTCTGGTACCACAATAAATTACAGTTCCCATGATTCCCTAGTACTGAGCTGGGGAAGTGCCTCAATTTAATGTGCACTATTTCTGGCAGTCTGCAAAGGCCCTATGGAAGAAGATAAAACTAGAAAGGGATGACAAATTAACAGAGTTTGGAAAACTGCTTCTAAGAAAAATGAATGTAATGTCAGTCAACCAGTGGCAGGATGATACTGTAAGACCTAGAACAGGGGTCTAGCTAAAAATGTAAACTATAGTTATGCATTTAGAAATAGAGTTTAAGTATTTCACAAAAGGGGCAGCCAAAGTAAGGGAATGTGAACACAGCATATATAAATGTTCTAAAGTGTGCACAGTTTTGAATATATCACTCTCTTTAATGGTAGAAATTTGAAGGAAATTTTAAATATGGGGCAGAATTCTTATTTGAGGACAATGCTCTCTTCCCTCTGCCATAGCATCTCCCTAGCCCAGAGTCTGGTCTTACAACAGTTCCATTGTGGGTGGCTTTACAATGTCATTGTATTCATTTTGATTAAAAGTTAAAGTTTCCCTGATTAATTATTATTAGAAGCCAGTGTCCCCACCCCTCATTCCATTTGGCCTTCTGTCAATGTTCAGTCATGGTTCAAACATTTCATTCAAAGTACAGTGTGTCATACTTCACATTTAAGCATCTAGTGATTGCCCCTTCCCCAAGTTTCTGCAAAACGTTGACACTGAGAACCAAGTTAGAGCTGACCTGTTGTCACCCATGGAGGCTTTTCCTCTGGATGCAAATATTAACTTCAGGGAGTAGCTTTTGTTGGACCCCATTTGTGTGTGCATCTGGTTCGGTTTGCCTGTAGATCTTTGTGGGTTGGTGGGATAAGCCCCAAATCCTCCTGCAGTATAATTCAGTACTTCAAAAATTCATGCATTCCCCATTTTGGCCTTAGAATCTCAGTACAGAGGAGAAGGAGGAGCACCCTATGCATAATTGTGAGTTTACTTGCTGTCCCCATATGGGACCAACACATTTTTGACCTAAGGCAAATAGTTGCATTTTCAATATTTGAGCAAAGTTCCTGAGGGGAATTCTAGTGATGACACGTGGTTATTCTTCCTGACCCTATTTTAGCATATTTCCACCTGCTCCAATCTTTAGTTGAAAGATGTCACAGTCTTTGCTTGAAACAAGCATCTAGCTAAGGGGTAAAAATATCTGTCAGTTTATCTTTCAGTTACTATCTTTAAACAGCAACTTCAAATTTGCTCCAGCATGTATATGGAGAAACTTGTAATTTTAAAATTAAATTAACAAATTGAAATAATAATCATCTATCCCTGCATCTTGAAGTTCTTCCTGTGCACGCTACTGAACTGATTCCACTCCCTACACCCACTCACATCATTAGCCATTTAAAATATTCTTCCTACTCAGGGTAGGCCTTGGAAAATTATTTGAAAAGGTCATTTGTTACCCTTTCAATTCCAAGGCTCAGTTTAGAGGGCTTCCATTACAGTTACAAAAAAGTAATTATTTTCTTTTATTCAAAGATGACTGAAAGTCCCTTTTGTTATTTAAAACACCATTAGAATGCTACAAAGCCCTGGCCTGGAGCACACTTGATGTCCAGGTTAGTGAGACCATCCCAACTGTATCTATGAACTCAACTAAAACAGTCACACCACAAAATGAGAAACATTATGAGTGATCCTTTGTCCCCTAACTGCCCTTTACAGATATTGTTAAAACCAATCTTGTCACTCTATTACTATTCATGCACACACCTTGCCCATTCAAGGAGATCCAGTCTACAAAAGCTTATGCTACAAGCTCTCAGTTAATCTCAAAGGTACTACAAGACCCTTTTGCATACAAATACAAACTAACATGACTACATTTTTAAACATAATCCCCCATTGCATCAATATCATAATGCAACTCTGTTATGTATGGTTTGTATGTGCATATGCCTTCAAGTTGCCTGTAGACTTATGGTCACCCCATGAATTTCATAGGATTTTCTTAGGCAAGGAATACTCAGAGGTAGTTTTGCCAATTTCTTTCTCTGAAATATACCCTAAAGCACCTGGTATTTGTTGGTGGGTCCCCCATCTAGGTACTAACCAGAGTTCATCCTGTTTAGCTTGCAATATCAGAAAGGCTGTGGAACCTTTCTTATTGGTTGCAAAACTAATTTAATGGCAGGTACCTCATTATTTCTTCCTAATTAGTTCTAACCTCTGATCCAGTCTCAGTCCACTAGAATTTCCTGTCCTTTTCTATCAATTATTATTATTATTATTATTATTATTATTATTATTATTATTATTATTTAGTAGCAGTAGTAGTAGTAGTATTTATACCCCACATTTTAGGAATGCTCTTAGGGAGACTTACAAATTGTTAATTGGACATTTCCCTGCCCTCAGGCTTGTAATCTAAAAAGACATGACACAAAGGAACAGGAATGGCAGTGGGGAAGGGGATCAAGTCAGGCAGTTTTTCTCTCCTTCTGAGGCCACGGCCATGGCAGTTGAAATAGGTTTACTCAAATTTCTTATTTTCTTTGCAAAAATTAATGTGGCATTGTTGTTGTTGTGTACCTTTAAGTCATTTCTGCTTTATGACAACACTAATGCAAACCTATCATGAGGTTTTCTTGGCAAGATTTGTTCAGAGGAGATGTGCCATTGCCTTCTCCAGAGGCTGAGAGCATGTGACTTGCCCAAGGTCACCCAGTGGATTTCATGGCCAAGCTGGGAATCAAACCCTGGTTTTCAAAGTCATAGTACAACATTCAGACCACTACACCACACTGACTGGATAGTATTTCATTTTATAAACCAAAGCAATCTGGCTACCTTCTGTTTCACAATGGCTGCTCTTTGAAACTATTATTGAGGGCAAATCATTCAGTTCCTCTAGTGGTGCAATTATAATCTGCTTTCTAATGGCTGAATTTATATCAATATTACTTAAGAGCCAATGCTCATAGACACTTGACAGAACTATATTATGAATAGCCTTCTGTTCAGAGAAGCATATTATTAGAAATTAGTCTTACATATTTGGAAGAATTAATTGGATTTTCACTGTATAAGGTTCTCTGATCTTATGCTTATATAGTAAGAAACTGCATTTCACAACAATAACACTTAGTATTTGTGTAGTATTCTTAGATGTTCATAGCTCTTCATATAAAACAGTGCACCCATGTCATATGTGGGTGTGCCATATGTGGCTTTAAACCTATGTTGATGGCAAGCCCCAGAAGCAATAATGGTCCTCGCAGTACATACATCACACTGTGTGTAGAAGTGCATGGCCATTGTTTTAAATGGGGTTTGAGCATACACATTTTTCCTTTATGTGGTGATGGTGGTGGGTCCAGAACAGATCCCCTGAGTATGGGAAAGGCCCATTGTACCTACAAATCTGCAGCAATGCTTATATCTATTTTGTAAACCAGACTAGCTGTACTCTCATTTTGTAATGGGGAGTGTAATAGTGCCAAGAGCAGAACTGAGAAATAACTGTCTGCAGCTAATTGTTTAGTTATAACTAATATATATAATTATAATTAGTTATAATTAATATCTTTTTTGTAATAACTAATGTTTGACTAAATTATATTATAATTACAACTTGAGAAGAGATAACTTCACTCCTTTTGTAATATAATTGGAACTTTAGATCAAAGTCCAATTGCTAGCCTGAATTTAAGTAAACCCACTAAGTTCATAGCATTTACGTACCATTTAGTAATTGATTCAATCCTACTTTTCAACATTTCAGACAAGAAAACTGGGACATGTGGGGCCAAGCAATATCAGAATGTTGTCAAGATGGTAAAAAATATTAAAGAGGAAGAACAGAAAAGCTAGGAGAACCTACAGAAGTTTGTGTTTGTTTCACTGAGAGCAAGAGTAATCAAGCTGGTGTATCTTTTTCCTTCAATGTAGTTATTGTCACCTCAGTGGAGACAATCTCACTCCTATTGACTGATGGATACCTCAGAAAATTACCCAACTGCCCCCCCACCTTTTTATAGAGGAAAAAGGTTTCAGGAATGCCTAAATGTGGAGTATTGTTATTAGAAATAAGTGTTAGGTGCAGTGGCATCACTAGTGTTGGTATCATCCAATACAGTAACTTTTAGTGTCACCCCATTGACCTCCTCTCATACCACATCATACAGAATTCTGAGTAATGTTTTGTGTACTAATGTTACTCATAAATTGTAATTCCTGTATTTCATTGAATGTAACAATAATAATTGTGACATAAACAACTAGAAAAATTAAAATTATACCTTTAAATTACAGTATCATATGCCCAGCCTATATTTCTGTACCTGTACATAGTTTCACATGATTCAACTGAACATTTGGTAAGATATGCTTTTTAAGAAAATTTTAAAAAGATAAAAAAATATATTTTAGTTGTTTTTTAAATTATTTTTAAAAAAATAATTTAGATTTAAAAAAATCTAGGGGGCCCTCCTCTCTCCTTCCACTGAGCCTTGCCCCACTGAAACCATCTCTTCAGCACTTTAAAAGGACAAAAGCAAACACCCCAGCCTGTTTCTACCAAAAGGCAGATGTTTGGGGAGCAATGATGTCACCCTCCCTTAGGTCCATTTCCACACACACCCATAGCGATGCCTCTAGTTAGGCATTCCTTGTTATTGATTTTTTTCTCTCAAAGTAACATGTTCTTGCTATTTTAAGAGTAATGGTTTAAATCAGCTTTTTAAAAATGCGATTATTTCATAATTACACACTTAAATGAGAAAAAAGTCTCCAAATCCCATCAAATGTTCCCCAAATTATATTTTTAGAAGAAAATGTTACTCATTATATCACCAATATAAAAATAAAAATTACCACCCTTACATTATTTTGCAAAAGTGATATGTTATGCCCTTCCTACCCCAAGAAAAGTAAGCACTGCAAGTGATTTGCACATTTATTTAGGAACATACACAAACCTGTTCTGGGAGGTAAGGGAGATCATTTTACACATTTTGACTCTATTTCCCCTCCAAAGAGCTAAGAATGTTTTACCAGGTGATTTCCCATGCCAGGTGACTAGTAAACCCGGACTTGCTCAACTTCAGTAATAGACTATCACCATGTGCTCTGAGATAATTCTCTAACAGTTCATGGCAAAGGCAAGGCAACTTTCCCATCTCCTCTATCCATTGCATAAAAGAATTTAATATGAGACATCAAATGGCAGTGCTGGGTAATTTCACAGAGAATGATGATAGCTGACCTTATCAAATGCTGCAGCAGTGACAGGTTGATTCATCAAAGTCACTCATAAAACTGTTTTTTTGGAAAACCATATTATCTTCCATCTAAAGCAGTTGTAGTGACTTACTTTATGGTGATTACTCTATTACCAAGAAGCAATGAAGGAACACAACAGGAGGCAATGCTCAGACTCAAAAGAATACTGTTATCAAGTGGTTCAAGCACTCATGTGAGGAGTTTTCAATTATTTACTGTTTTCTTTCCTGTACGAGCTGTCTGGCAGAGAAATAGATGGCTTCAGAGGGCAGTGGACTTTCCTTATTTGCCAAGTATTGAACAAGGTTGGATGGTCATCTCTCATAAGTGTTCCAGTTGTGTGTTCCTGCATGGCAGGGGGTTGGATACAATAGACTTTGTGGTCCTTTCCAACTCATTATATGGTTCTATATAGATATCTTAAGAGAATGGTACAACTCCCATAAAGAATCAAGTCTAAAGACTGTGGATGCTCATTGATTCATCTTTGTCAGTAGCAGTAAAACAGTCTCCTCTATTTGCTATCTCTTCTATTTACCAGTGAGCCAAGAAAAACTTTATGGTTTACAGCACTTTCTGCCAGCTTACAGTGAAACCTTAGGTATGACAGAGATTACATGGTTTTAGTGAACCATACTCTGTAAACTTCCTGTTTGGATCACAGTTGTGCATCACATTTAAAAATGGACCAGGAACCTGGATAAGTATTAAATACAGCTGCAGAGGGACTAACCAGGTTTTACAAATACAATATGTCCATACTCTTCCCTGGCTTCTGGTCTATTTTCAAGCCTATAATCCTGCCTCTTCCATAAGATCAAGACTCAAAGCAACTTAAACATTAAAATTATTATTATTTAGTTTAAAAAATATACAAAAAATCAACATTAAAACAAAATTAAAATATAAAAAAATAAAGCAATTTAAAATACACATTTAAAAAGGACCAACAGCAATTTAAACAGCACAATATGAAACAATATATTTTTGCTTCCCACATTTACCTCATGGTCATCACCAAAGACCCTTAAACTCTGTGAATATTTATTTATTCTTCTGCTTTGGGTTGTTAATTTCATTGATGCTATAGAGTTATTTTCTTCTGCTTTTCTATTTTTAAGGGGTCATTTTAATTTGATATTTTATTTGTTGTATTTTATTTGCATTTTATTATTTTTTAAAATTGCAATTGTAATCATTTTATTTTGTTCTTGTTTTTATTTTCTAATTTGCCCAGAGAAAATCTCTGTAGCTTACTTTATTAACATTTTGCATGTGAGTTGCTGTTATATGTGAACAGTGAAATGTACAACAGAAGAGAAAGAATCCATATAAACCGGTATCTCTGCTGCAAGTTCCAGTCTCTAAGAAGTAAGATAATATTGCCTGCCACTGCTGGCCATGCTGTGCACAGGTCTGCTACTGAGTCAATATTCATCAATGGGGAGAAAGAACTGTGGAAACATATTCCATTTAAATAATGTTTCCCTCATTTAAAAGTACACAAGCAGAGCAGAAGCAGAGGCAGTGTTGATTGGTGACTCCCCTATCAGTAATACAGTGAACATTAAAGATGCTTTCCCAATTGCTGCATCTGTTGTGGAGGTAGGTTTCAGCACTTGGATAGCAACCATATTAGTTAATGAATTAATATCCTGCCTTTCTCCCAGTACAAGTTTCAAGGGGGCTTAAATGTTCATACTACAAACAATAGTGGACTCATTGCCCCATTGACTTGGAAACCATCAGCCAGCACTAAGGAGAGGAAAGTCCCATGCATGTTTACTGCAGAGCAGCAGCTCTACCACTTTATATCAGTTTTCCAAGCAGTGTTACTCTACAGGCAAATTCTTGCTTTTCTCCTAATCTTATCTAATTTTATTCCAAAATCTCTCTCTCTCTCTCTCTCTCATTCTGTAAGTATGCTTGGTGATGGTGGAGGGGTGTGTGGGGGGGGGGAAGCATGACTGGCAAATAACACATACACACAGACAAGAGCCAGTGTGATTTAGTGATTTCAGTGGTGGACTAGGACACTGGGAGATCAGGATATGAATCTCTGCTCATGAGACAGAGTGAGTCCTGGTGGCACAGTGGTTAAATGCCTGTACTGCAGCCATTGACTCATAGACCATAAGGTTGTGAGTTCAATACTAGCCAAGGCTCAGACTTGACTCAGGCCTGCTTCCTTCTGAGGTCACTAAAATGAGTACCCAGCTGTTGGGGGGCAATGATCTTACAGTTGTAAACCGCTTAGACACTCCATAGCATGTTATGAATAAGTATATAAATGAAGCTGCTTTGCTTTGCTCATGGAAATCTACTGGATGTTGGTCTGTGGTGGACAAGGAGGACAAGGAAGACTTTGAGGCTTCAGCTCCAGAGGCCACTTCCTTCCCTCTAACATCACTCTGATTGAGGTAGGAACAATGTCAAGGCTGCAACTATAAAAAGTGCTCTTCCCTCCATTATCTGTCTGTAGAGGACAGGGAAGACTTTGAGGCTACAGCTCCAGAAGCCATTATCTTCTCTCTAACACCACCCTGATGGAGGTAGGAAGAACAAGGCTGCAACTATAAAAACTGTTCTTCCTACCATTAGCAGTCTAAAGAAGGCTAGGAGGTCTTGGACATTGCAGCTTCAAAAATGGTCCTACATTTCCCCACCATCACCACTATCCTGATTGAGATTGTTGCTAATCAGATCGAGTCTACCTAATCTTGTTATTTTATATTTTATATTTGATTTTATACATTGAAAATGGTCCTTACCAGACAGGGCTATAAGCAAAAGGGGCTCCAACTACTATCTGGAAACAAAAGAAACAAATGAAAATTACTAACTTTTTCCCCTCATGAGAAGGGGAAGCAGTTAATGAGGATATACCCTTATCACCCACAGAGCCTGGTCTAGATTGGTACATTGATTACAGATACTCTACACATGAGATGGGCTTAGAAGAGGGCATCATTAACTTGGCGCTAGAGATAGCAATTACAGAGAACATTTCTCTTATCTCTAGGATGGAAGAAAAGGAGAGAGAAAAGGTACTTGCCAATTTTAAGACAATGCAAATAGACGAGTTGGCACAATGCCACACCCAACAGAGAAAGAAACCTCCTTAACCTTAACTGAACAGAGAGAGGAGAAAAAGTATAACTCATTATTTCAGTGGGTTAAAGGTATCTTGGAAGAAATGAATCTGGTAAAATCCTTTCTACATGAATCCCATGAGTTTCTAACTATATTAATTGAGTTAAATAAGGTACCTAAGAATAATAAAAAAAAACACAAGCTGATTTAGATATTGTAACCCTTACAGAGGGACTCCTGGGCCAGGAAAAATCATTAAACATGAAAACAAAGAACATACCTTAAAAGAAAAGAACTAATTGAAAGGAAAATAAAACTGAATTATTAAATATTAAAAAGAGCAAAAAATAGTAAGAATCCAAACAAAGTAAAAAAAAAAAAAAACAGCCTGTAAGTTTAACTATGGCCGCCTATTCAAATTGATAGCAGAAAAGCCAAGAAGCAGTAAAAAAATCAAAATAAAAAAATCACTTAGACCCCACCCCCCAAAAAAAGACCTAGAAACTAAAAAGCCTTAAGGCAGTTTCTAACATACATCATAAAAGACTTTACAACACCACAGCCTTAGATGGTACTAATGGGTGGATGCCTTAATGAATATTAACAGCAAGAGCAACCAGACATCCCAATTTCCAATACAATCAAAATATAATGACACATGGGAATTAAAATTATTGGCCCATACCCTGGTGTTTGTTGACTACCCAAAACAAAGGGGAATGCTTAATCAATATAATCGTAAACTACACTTAATTAAAACATTAAAAACTAGCCCTCCCGATCTACTTACACCGTCAAAAATCTTGAAGGTAGAATACCCATTTTATAATTGTAATCATGCACATACAGTAGTGACCTTTGAGAATAGCACTATAGCTAAAAAGGTATATGAGAAGAGACAGGAAATGCTGACCTTGGGTATAACAGTAACTAGATACTACAAAAACTTGGCTCCCTTTTTATTCCTGACAAGCTTTCACATTAGCAGGTACAATCCAGTCCCCAAAATTGGATTGGTATGTGAGAATGATTTTATTGATCTGGAGGAACCATCTGAATCTATGCCACCCTTAAACCAGATAGAAGATTGGCAGGGATTGTTAAAATAATCTATAGTAAATACTGATAGAAGGGAAAGCTATCAGCTACCTGCATTTTCTAATTCTCAATGTCAAAACATGATGGAAACTCACCAAGATGTAAGAGATAGAAGGCCACAGGATGATCATAACCCCGTAAAAAGTGGTTGTCAGTTAGTGGTCCAGGCGGAAATCCACTCACTAAAGGAAGTTATGTCCAACTCTTGCAAGTTTCAACTCTTGTCTCCACCCCCTAGCTACTGTTTTTCTTCCTTTGAATCTCATTCTATCCAACTCTTCTTTCCCTTAAACCTCCGTGTTGCTGTCATTTATCGTCCCCCTGGTTCTGCCAAGCAATTTTTGTCTGATTTTGAGTCTTGGCTCACATTTTTTCTTTCAGATTGTTCCCTCCCTAATTCTCGGTGACTTCAATATCCATATTGATGATCCTACAAATTCTTCAACCTCTTGCTTCAATTCCCTTCTAGCTTCTTTCGATCTTCTACTTCACTCTAATTCTTTCACTCACTCTCTCAGTCACTGTCTCGACCTTGTTCTTGCTGCCAGGTGTCTCATCTCTGACTACTTGGCATCTGACTTTCCTCTTTCTGATCACCATCTAATTTATTTTACTCTCACTTATATCCCACCCCTTCGCCCTTTGCCAGTTCTGTAACCTCCAATCTGTTAACTCTAATCTTCTCACTCAGTCTCTGGAATCATCTCTTGCCTCTCTTAATCTTGGGGACTCTACAGATTCAGCTATGTCCTTGCTTAATTCCACTCTTTCCTCAACTCTTGACAGCTTTTCCCCTGTAACCACGCACGTGTTTTCCTCTTCCCCTGTGATTAGGCCTCAGCCCTGGATCACTCCCATCATTAGGTTCCTCCGGTCTTGCTCTCGTGCGGCCGAACATCTCTGGAGAAAGTCCAGGGAGTGGGCTGATTTTATCCATTTTAAGTTTATTCTTTCTTCCTTCTCACGTGCCTTAGCCACGGCAAAACAGAATTATTATATACTACTGATCTGCGCTAACGAGAGGCGCCCACAGCATTTGTTCTCTTGTTTCAACACTCTACTAAAACACTCTGCTCCCCCTGTTTCTTCATTATTTTCTCCCTCTGATTTTGCCAACTACTTCATTACAAAGATCACTACTATTCGGTCGGAGGTGACTCCTTCGGACTTGGTTCCCACCACTAATCTCTTAACTCCTCCTGCTAACAAATTCTCTACGTTCTCTCCCATTTCTTTGGATAAACTTTCCACGCTGCTGAACTCTTCCAAGCCCACAACTTGTTCTCTTGACCCAATTCCTTCTCATCTTCTAATCTCCATAGCTCCTTCTTTTTTGCCCTCACTCCTCTACATCTTTAACCTCTCTCTTTCTACTGGATCCTTCCCCTCAGTCTTTAAACACGCTCTAGTTTCCCCTATCCTGAAAAAACCTTCTCTTGACTCTTCTTCTTTGTCTAGCTATCGTCCAATTTCTCTTCTTCCTTTTCTCACTAAGGTTCTGGAATGAGATGTCTACTCTTGCTTTCTTGAGTTTCTTGACACCAACTCCATTTTGGACCCTTTCCAGTCTGGTTTCCACCCATGGCACTCCACAAAGACAGCCCTCACCAAGATCTCAGATGATCTTTTGCGGGCCAAGATGAATGGCCTTTACTCTATCCTTGTCCTCCTCGATCTGTCTGTGGCCTTCAACACCATGGACCACTGTCTTTTAGTTGACTTACTTTCTGATCTTGGCTTCTCTGGCTCCGTTCTCGATTGGTTTAAATCTTACCTGTCAGATAGATCTTTTGCAGTGGTCTCGGGTGGACAGACGTCTTCTCCTGTTCCCTTATCTGTTGGAGTCCCTCAGGGTTCTGTCTTGGGTCCCCTCTTGTTCTCTCTATATACATTGTCCCCGGGGTAAACTTATCAGCTCTTTTGATTTCTCTTATCATCTGTACGCCTATGACACCAAGCTCTATCTTTCTACCCCTGACCTTTCGCCAGGGCTTGAGCAGCAAGTTTCATCTTGTCTGACAGCTGTCTCCCACTGGATGCGCCATCGGCGCTTGAAGCTCAACATGTCCAAGACTGAGCTTCTTGTTTTTCTTCCTAAGTCCACTCTTGAATATTCCTTTTCTATTTCCATCAACAACATCTCTATTCAGCCAGTCAAGGAAGCCTGCAGTCTTGGTTTCATTTTTGATTCCTATTTATCATTTATCCCTCAGATTCAGGCCACAGCTAAGGCCTGTAGATTTTTTCTTTATAATATTTCCAAAATCCGTCCTTATCTCTCTCCTTCTACTGCAAAAGATTTTGGTTCATGCCCTAGTGGTCCCGTGACTCGACTACTGTAACCTTCTCTTGGCAGGGCTTCCTCTCTCTCACCTCTACCCATTGATGTTTGTTCAGCATTCAGCTGCCCGTATTATCTCATTTGCTCGCCGATATGACCATGTCTCCCCCCTTTTGTCATCCTTTCACTGGCTCCCCTTTCCCTCCCGCATTCGGTATAAGCTTCTCTTCCTCACTTTCAAAGCCCTGCATGGGCTCGCCCCTCTCTATCTTTCTGAACTTCTTTCTCCCTATACCCCCTCTCGTTCCCTCTGTTCTGGTAGCCAAGGTCTCCTGTCCCAGCCCCGGATTTCCACTGCCCCATCCTGGATTCGTCCCTTCTTGCTCATTGCCCCTCACTCCTGGAACCTTCTTCCCTTACAAGTACGACTTAGCACGTCCCTAACCAGCATCAAAGCCGAGTTAAAGACCACACTGTTTAGGGAAGCGTTCTCGGGGAGTCTGTGATTATGACCTGGTTGTTCCTCATGTGTGACTTAATACTGGATATTTGATGTTTTAACTTTTTTTATGATGTTTTAATTTGTTGTTTTAACTTTTAGATTGTATGCCACAGGCAGGCTTTTTTATATATATTTTCGATTATATTTGGTTTTGTACAGCGCCGTGTGCATCTACGACACTTAATAAATAAAGATAATAATAATAATAATAATAATAATAATAATAATAATAATAAGCTAAAGACCCACCTCCTCTGAGCATGGTCCAACATGACAGGATGACACTGCCAGAATGGAATACAAACATTGGGTGCCATCTTATAATGGATGGTATTATAATTGAACTGGGAAGTGATTGTTCAATTGGGGAATATACCAGATGCAGTGATAACAATCTTACATGACCAAACAAGGAATTAGAAATAAATTATCTCTCTCATTTTTGCAAGCAGCTGGAGAAAATTGATGAATTAACACTGCCCAAAAGTTTACAGCAGCCCCTTATATCTCATCTAGCTACCACCTTAAATTCCCACTTTAAGTTGCTATCATGGAATGTGGCTGGTCTTGCAAATAAGCTACATGACAAAAAAGATAATTAGCTTTTTAATGAAATACACAGCCATAAGTTTGCAGGAGACTTGGATCTGCTCTACTCAAACTAATGGGCCTTTAGAGACTGCCAGAAATAATGCAGCTTAAGGCCACTTTAACTGTCCTGGCTCAGTGCTAGGAAAACATGGGAATTGTATTTTTTCTGGGACATTGAGCCTTCTCTGTCAGAGAGCTCTGGTGCCACAATACACTACAGTTCCCACAATTCCTTTGCACTGAGCCAGGACAGTTAAAGTGGCCTCAAGTTGCATTATTTCTGGCAGTCTGTAAAGGCCCTGATGTTAGCCTTGTAGGCTATAAACATTGGCTGAAATCAGCATGTAAGTTGACAAAATATGGTCAGCCAAGTGGAGGACTAATCATTTACATAGCTGACAAATGTAATTTCAAAATATGTTGAGGTAACTGTTGCTAACCTTAAGTTCCAATGTATTAACATAAGGAACTCAAATATTAAAAATAATATTTACTTGATAAACATTTACATTCCACCTAAGAGTTCAAATTACAATTCTGGCCATTTATGCGGGGGGGGGGGGGGGGGGGGGGGGGGGGGGGGGCTGAAGTCTTTTATTGAACAACTTAAATCTAGAAATCATGGTGCATCTGTAATCTTGATTGGGGATTTAAATTCCCATATTGGCCCGAATGAGGAGCTTCTAATGCAGGGGTAGGCAACCTTTCCCCTTTAAGGGCCGAGGGACTTCAGCTCCCAGAATCCCAGGAGCTATTGGCCAAAATGGGACTATTGGTCAACATGGCTGAGGCTTCTGGGAGCTGAAGTCCCTCGGCCCTTAAAGGGGAAAGGTTGCCTACCCCTGTTCTAATGAATAACCTCTAATGAATAACCTTAATATGTATGACCTAAAATCTCAACTTTCACTCTTAAATGTTTGTAGAATATCAAAAGACTGTATGATTAATGAACAAGGTAAAGCCTTTTCATCCCATCAGTCTGTTGGACATTTTTTCCAAAATATATACCAAATATCTATAAAAAAAAAACCCTTAATGATTGGCTTCAATCTAATGAGATAACAGCAAAAGAACAGGTGGGTTTTTGATGCAATTGCTCAACAATAGATCACTGTTTTGTGTTATGCCACTTGATACACAAATATGTCAGATTAAAACAAAAGTGCCTATATGTTGCATTTATTGGTTTTACAGCAGCCTTTGACTCTATCAGTACAGAACACCTCGGGGTAAACTAAGTAAAACATCCATAGATAAAAGACTACTGATGCTGATACAAGTGGTCGATTCTGATACTAAAATTCAAGTGAGATTGGATCCTGCTGGCTCGCTTTCAAACCCAATAACAACAACTCGAGCTGTCCATCAAGGCTGCCTATTAGCACCAGCATTGTTTAATGTTTATGTTAATTCATTAATAACTGATTTAAGAGATAATGACAACTATGGGCCTTGGCAGACGACTAATAGAGTCGTCTTCGAGGCCCTGAAGAGGAGGGGCAGCCGCACGAGCGGTGCCCCTTCCTCTTCCTGAGGTCGCCCTCAGAGTCGCCGGCCCTCTGCACGGCCGGCACTCCGGGGATGACCTCACGCTGCAGCGACCGCATGCGCTGTGGCAGAAGAGTCAGGGAAAGTGCGCCCGCCACTTTTAGTACACACTTTCCCTGACATCTAAAAGGAGCGCCAATTTGGAGCTCCTTTTAGGGACGCTGCAGGAGCGCCGTGGTGCGGAGGCTCCGCTCTGCTGGCGCTCCGTCCGGCGGCATCCCGGAAGCAGTCGTCTGCTTCCCCCCTAAGTACCCCCTAAATTGGGACCTAGGAAAATATCAATTCTCATGTATGTAGATGATACTATCTTACTGACACAATTAATGCTAGGTTTAAGGAGATTATTAAAAGCTTTTAGTCAACAAGCAACACAAGACAACCTAAAAATTAATTATAAAAAGACAAAAAAATATTAATTTTTGCCAATAGGTACAAAAAACATGCATGGCGAATTGATGGGCAACCTATAGCACAAATGAAGTCCTTCAAATATTTAGGACTAAAATTTTCCTCTACCGGATCTTGGAAATATCATTTTGACAATATGAAAGCAATTGCTATTAATACTGCCAACTCTTTATTAAGATTCTGTTGGAGCAGAGGCAGTAAAAAGTTTCCACTGGCTATCAAAATTTATGAGGCTAAAGTTATAGATCAGATACGTTATGGGACTGAAATTTGGGGGCCTAAGATAAAATCAAATTTGGAAACAGTCCAAAATAATTATCTACGAACAATTTTAGGTCTGCTCAAAGGAAATGAGACCTCTAACCTTTGGTTGGAAAGTGGACTTTGTACTGTAATGGCTATAACCTAGGTACAAGCTATTAAATACTGGCTGAAAGTTACTAAAGGAATAGGAACAGTCCTCGTATTGTTTGCTTTCAAAGAAATGCTGAAATTTGAAAACAAGACACTTTTATCTTGGAAGCAAGAAACTTTACAACTTATTGATTCGTATGGGATTTCAAAGGACTTGCTGTGCTCTTTGACTATGATAGAGTGGTAAAATATATGAAGTCCCATATTCTGAAGCAGGACTTTCAATTACATTGTACCTCTGTTGGCCTATCAAAATGTGCTCCTTGGTATGCCAAACTCCCTTCCCAACCAAGTTACCCACAATATCTAAATAGTATAACTAACTTCAAATAGAGATATGCCTTTGTCAACATATTGTATGGAATTTTAACTCATGTAAGCTGCCCCGATTGCTTGACAGAGGGGTGGGATATAAATTTATTATTATTATTATTATTATTATTATTATTATTATTGTTTGTCAGTCAATGACCACAGCTGTGGTGCAGGGGCATTATGAAAGGACAACCTGGGAAGAAAAAGTCTGCCCATGTGGCTCCAACTCAGTTGAGGATCTAACTCATTATTTATTGGAATGTCCAATGTATAAAGATATAAGAAATGCCTTATTCAAAGATTTAGATTTGGTACCAAACAACTCTGACTAATATTTGATCACTCTTTTATTAAGGGACACTGAACCATGCACTTCTGAAAAGGTAGCCTGTTTTGCATTTAAAGCATCACTTCTTAGGAAGAAGCTTTGTAAAGATGATGGTTGGGTTACAGGATAGATTTGAACCACAACTATTTTTGAACAACTTCAGCTTTGCAAAACAATGTTATATTGTACAGGGTACAACATGTTAAAATACAAAACACTATTTAAAAAAAATCAGATAATCCTACAGTTAAAATGTGACACTATAAAATCATTAAAATATACTCATAAGAGTTCATATACAAATTAAAAAAATAATGATTTAAAATTGATAGGCCTACTAGAAGAGATATGCCTTCAATGTTGTTTTAAATGCTATCAGCATTTTCAGCTGTCATATCTCTTCCAGCAGATGATTCCACTTCTGGAGGCAGCAGATTAAAAAGTCCTCTGGGAAACCACTGCTGGCTGGTTGGAGCAAACATTTCTTAAAGGATCTGACAGGATGGACTGGTGTTTCTCTGGATAATCTGGACCCAAAGCATGTAGGGCTTTAAAGGTAATAACCAACACTTTGTATTCTGCCCAGAAAATATTTGGCAGACAATTAATTTATTTTAAGAACAGTATGATGTGATCACTCGTCAATGTACCTGTAATTAATCTAGCTGTCATATTCTGAACTAGTTGGGATTTTCTGAACTTGGTGAAAAAGTAGCCCAATGTAGAGCACATTGCAGAAGCCAGCCTTGAAGCCAGTGCATGTACAATAATGCTAGGAAAGGTAGAAGACATGAGACCACATGATGGATGGCTTGACTAAATTAGGGAGCTTATGGGCATGAATCTACAAGATTTAAACAGAGCAGTGGAGGATAGGGCAGCTTCGAGATGTCTCATGCTCAGGGTCATCATGTGTCGGGGTAGATTCAAGGCTAGTTAACAACAAACAAACTAAATCAAGCAGCAGCCATGCAACAATATCTACTTTGTCCCTAATATCATCAAGGACAAGTTCAGCTCCTGTTATGTCATTCATTGTGTCTTTTATGTTCTCTTAGCTGCCTGTCATCTCAATGGAGAAAATGACTGGTTGTCTCATTCCAAAGAGGAAAAAAGCACAAATGAGGACCATGCTGCAGGATGAATAAAACCCTACATAAAACACATGATAATGTGTGCTCACCTAGGGAAAATTCATAAGGAATGCAATTAATCTGTATTTAGATCACACACCCAAAGAATCAGGAGTCTTTCCTTCTCTCTGTTTCCGTTGAAAGTTACTCACTTTCTCTGCTATTCACAGTGATATATAGCTGAAATACCTGTAAGCAGCACAGTAGGGAGTGGTATAATCGTGCTGAGCATAGGTGAAAACAGAGCCTACTCTATAACTGTTTTATTTCTCTTCAAACATACAAATTAGCTATTCTGAGGGTCACCATGGTTTAAGGCAAGTTCATACCACATGTGGTTATTACTCCATGGAGATGACATGCTAGGGATAATGGGGGATTCATTTGGTCCATGATTTGCTGCTAAATTATTTACCTTACATTTGCTGAATGTATACACTAAGCTAGAGACAAGATATGATCCACAGGCTGTGTATCATCCCTCTCTGGTCCCTTCTGCATCCTCCAACAAATTCTCCATCACGATTACTAATATAGACACAAACATTTCTTCATTTCCACTGGGAAACATAGCAGCTACCTCCCCAGAAGCAGGATTCCAGGTGCATGATTCTGCCAAAAAGCTAGATTATATGGTTCCTAAGGTACTGCTTGTACTACTGTACAAGTTGGAATGGTGGTGTCCTTGTGGAAACGGTAGCATGGCCGGTTTGACAGGAGGTTTACACCTGGTGTATGCAATAGAAGCAGAACATGCCCCCATCATAACTGAAATACAGTTGTACTTCCAATCTCCCCCCCCCTTTATTTTACTGCTATGATCACAATCAACATGACAAGAGCATCCACATGGTCATAAAATTACATTAAATATATTGATAATTATGCATGTAAACAATAGGTTGCCACCAACATCTATGTTTTTTTTGGGGGGGGGCGATTGTATAGTATTGCACAACATGTGCATTTTAGGAAAAGTGCACACAAAAATGTATGATTTCTAAAGCTTCTAAAAAAACTGTGATACATATGAGTAAGGAACAAAACAAACTTATCAGTATCCCAAACACAGGCAGAATTGAAGTTGATGGATTTACCCTTTGAGGCTGCAATTGAACAGAATATGGAGAAGCAGAATGGTTCCCAATTGGTAAAGGGATCAGGCAAGGCTGCATACTATCACCCTATTTATTCAACCTGTATGCAGAAAATACTGTATGCACAGCAGGCTTAGACTCAGAGGCAAGAGGAATGAAGATTAGGGGAAGGAACATTAATAACCTATGATATGCAGATGACACAATACTACTAGCAGATAACATGAAGGACCTGGAACAATTATTGAAGAAGGAATGTGCCAAGGTAGGCTTACTGCAGAACTTTAAGAAAACAAAAATAATGACCATAAAAGATCAACAAGTATTTATCCTAGGTAATGAGAAAACTGAAATAGTCAGAGTCCCCATAGATCAAATATTGGATCAAACCTTGGATCAAATATTGACCAGAATGGAAATTGTAGTCAAGAAATCAAAAGAAGACTAGGACTGGAAAGAGCAGCTATAAAAGAACGGAACAAGATCCTGAAAGATACAATTCTGAATACTAAAATGAGGATCATCCAAGCTGTTGTATTCCCCATCACCATATGCTGATGTGAGAGGTGGACAGTGGACAACTGGACAGTGAAGAGAGCTAATATAAAGAAAATCAACTCACATTGAGATGTGATGTTGGAAAAAAGTGCTGATAATACATTGGTGGCCAAGAAGACAAAGAAATGAATTCAAAAAAGACCACATGCCAGATGACTAGACTTAATTAGGGAAGCTACAGGTCTGAGCACACAGTTGATGATAGGGAATCTTGAAGATGTCACATTTACAGAGTTGTCATGAGTCAAAATTGACTATAGGACTATTAACAACTACAAACAATGACATGCATGAGTAAAATACAGTCCAAACACCACAAAAAAATGTTTGAATGCAAAAGCAGTTTGAAGCTTCTATTTTAAACAGGCTGGTTTATATAAACATATAAGGTTACCGTAGACTGACTCAACTCTCTTTGGGGGTGTGCAGACGGACGGCTCTGGGCCATCCCGAGAAGCGGCAGATCGGTGTTGCAGCTACCCCATGACACAGCCTCAGTCTCCCCTTTGCCACACCGAAAAGAGCGGCAAAATGCCACTCCCATTAGAGGTGGCAAAAGGCCTCCCTAAGAGCTGTCGTGTGGCTCTTCCTTGCCCTTTCTGGTGCAGTGCATCAGAACACTGCGCCAGAAGGAGGTCCTGACAGCGCACAGCATCAGGATGGCATCGGTGTGGAGTTGGGGTGAGGGGCGAGTGGCTGCCCCACCCCAACTATGCTTCCAGGCCCTTTAGGCCGGTCTGCAGAGGCCCTTCGTTCTTTTCTACCCTTACTGGCAGCAGTTCATCAAGGTCTCAGGCAAATGAATTTTGCAGCATCTGTTACATGAAATCCTGAGTTTCTACACTCATTAGTATACTGTACTTTCTCATCAATTGATAAGTGGCCACTCCATTGAAAAACATTGTGTGAACATCTAAAGATATATTCACAAGTATTTTAATGGGTTTTAAAATTATTATTGTTAAAAAAAATCCAACACAATCAAAATACAAAAATATATCCACCCATTCAGATTTTGAAACAGTTAGTAACTTGACTACATATTAAAACACTTAAACAGAGTTTTGGGTGAGATATTGAAAAAGCTGATGGTATTATAATACTTTGTTGACGTAATCAATAAATGGAATCCATTTATTTTTGAAATAGTTGTGTGTGATGTTTCCTTCTACTATCTTCTCATTTTATGTGAGCTTCTTCATTAGCCATGTATCCCAGGTCATTTCCCACCATTATTGGATAGAGATATTGCCCATTTTCCAATTAGAAGCTATTTCTAGTCTTATATTTATAAGGAAAATAATTATGAGGTCTTTGTGATTCAGATGCTTATGTTGTAAACCAGCGGTAGGCAACCTTTCCCCTTTAAGGGCCGAGGGACTTCAGCTCCCAGAATCCCAGGAGCTATTGGCCAACACGGAACTATTGTCCAACATGGCTGAGGCTTCTGGGAGCTGAAGTCCCTCGGCCCTTAAAGGGGAAAGGTTGCCTACCCCTGTTGTAAACTGTATATAGAGAACAACTGTATACATAATACATCAACTACTTGCTTTGTAACATTACTAATAATATTCCTAACTTTAGACCAGACTTGGGCCACAACAGAGCAAAAAGACTACATATGGAAATAGGTGCTCTTGAAGCTTCAACCCTTCCAACAGTTGGGGACGTAGTTTTGGAAATATGACACAACTGAGCAGGTGTAAGATGCCACTTGTAAATCAGTTTGAGAGTGCATTCTTTAAACTCAGTCACACAAAATTTGTATGGATTTGATGTACAAATTTTCTGCTCGTCTGCATCTGAGATCAGTACTCCAAGGTAATCTTCCCACCCTGATTTACTATTATAATCCTGTCCATAAGTATTATCCATTAACTATTCGCTAATCTGTGATGTGAATCCTTGCAGGCAAATCTTTTGCAAAATAATTATTTTAGTATTTCTCCCCCTCCCTTTTCTTTCTTTCTTTCTTTCTTTCTTTTAGGAATGGATTGATTTCACTCTTCTGAGAACTGGCAGAAGAACTGGACATGGAACTGATTTTTCTCCTTATCTCCCCAATTATTATTTTTTTTTGTTATTATTGTTGATGATGTTTTGAATTGCATAATTAAGTGAGACATCCTCACATCACAGTGGAGATTACTATATTTTCCACACTGACATGAAATGTACTGAAAGGGTATAGCAGCCTTTTTGGTTCTAATATGAATATACAATTCAGGGGCTTAAAGTCACTTGAGGAAATTAATGTTCATTACTTAAGCTAATTAGTTGACACTACTGAATATAATTAGTCCACACTACAAACTGAACAAAGATTGAAAGATCACAATAAATAATCACAGATATCTGGGCAAACATTCAATTACATGGAAACTGGTTCCTCAAAACAAGTTCTCTGTACAAGGTAAAATATAAATAAAAATTTCATCAGTGCATTCAGTACTTCACATTTGGGGAGATAACATATATACATTTATTAGATAAGTATGTAGGTAAGGAGATAGATTTTTTGATGCAGGATAATTAGGTAAATTACAACTAGGGATGTGGTCCATTCCCTATTCAGTGGTTGATAAGCACACTAAAAAAATCCACAAAAAGCTAGAATGAAATAGGGATGGGGAAAACACATTAGTGATGTAGTTCTTTGCCAAATGAAGGATGGAGTAATTTTACCAATTTTCTTCCTGCTGTAAGAAAGTCTTCAAAGACTACATACTTTTCAAGAACTATTAGCAATTAAGAACAGATTCTTCAAAAATAATAACATGTTGGGGGTTTTGCACACACAACAGCATTTTCTGTGCAGGAAACATTTTGTATACATATAAGATTTCTGTAGAAAAATGCTGTTTTCCTCACAAAAGCTGCCAATTTGTGTGGAATAATTCCCAAATAAGATGCATATCAGTCCAGGATTCACCTTATCAACGTTTTCTGATACTTAAGGGGAAAGAAATCAACATTTTTTTAAAAAAAAAAGAAGAAAAAACATTTTCAAATATTCCTACATTCCTGAATTTACATTAATCAAGGTTTAAGAACAAATTTACTCGACCTGCAGTACATATGACTGTTAAAAATATTTTTGTGAGTGAAGATGAGACTCAGATTCATTTTTAATACACACACACACATAAATACATAATAAAAATGGGAATGTGTGCAAAGGTATTTCAGTCCATGGGGAAATGTATTGAAAAATGTAAAAATGAATAATTAATAGAGATTGTACCAAAATATATATAACTGTAAGTGCTGAAAGGGAGAGAATGAAAAATCATTTCAATTCAATACAGAATTTCTGTGAATGAGGAATTTTGGTGGAATTCTGCAAAATATTGAAGAAATGAAACATATATCCACAATCCTATGAATAGATAACACAAACTGTTCTGAAATAAGGAGGAATTATGATATAACAATGCAGTTTGACAAGGGATATTTACTCACTAGTTCATCATACAGGAGTAACCCAAGCCCTAGATAATATTGGAGTTTTCCGGACAAGATAATAGTAGTATTATTTATTAAATTAAATAGAGCAATATGCTATAAGGAAAATACAAGAGGGGGAAAAACCTGTCCAATGTATAGAGGAAAAGGAAACATAGGATGATGAATAGCTTACAGTTACTTCAGTAGAGCAATTTGTTTGTCTGTTTTCCTGAATGTATAGAGCAAAACAGTGAATCAGATTTCTGTTTAAGCAGTGGACACTCGAACAATGTAATCCAAGGAGTAAGAAAGCGAATAATAGATATATTACATCATAAGATATGAAACATTAAAAGTGATAGGGACAGTGAAGAATCCAGCCGAAGCCTGTGGCAAAGACTTCCTTTCTTCTCCAAGATGTGGAATATTCTTCTTTAAAACATGGTGTATACACAAATGTTTTTTTAAAAAAATCAAAATACAATTTCACTTGACTTCAGGTAATGTTTTCTGGTGATTTTTTTTAAAGTATAATGGTAAAGGTGTATGTATTGTCCCCAGTGTGTGTACTGGGATGGGGGGGGGGAGAGAATTGTAGCTGTAGGCTACAAAATGTACCTCTGCTCTAGGAAACAGACTGGTTTGGAATATCTCTTGCTACACCTCTACAGATGTTGTTGGACTGCAACTCCCAGCACTCTTTATTGTCTACAGTGGCTAAGGTTGCTGGGAATTAGTCTAACACCTAGAAGGGTACATGATTCCCAGCCATGATGTATGATCTTCAGAGTCTACCACCACCATTAAGCTAGTACCATATTTAGAAAACAAATGGTCACTGTGCTTCAGAACATATCCTGCATTTAGTAAACAAAATGATGGTCCAACAATTCCATTTGGGTTTATGAAACATTGCAAATGTTTCTGTTCTCCAATTCTCTTTGTTTCAGTGGCCAGCAGTTAGATATGCAAATTGAGTTGCAGTGGTGGGTGAGAGGGAGAGAGAGAGAGAGAGAGAGAGAGAGAGCAGGGAAACAGTATAAGTGTAGCAGAAGGAAAATATTTTTGAGATTTTCAAAGACCATGGCATTAAGGACAACATATGTCAAATGCTGAAAGGCTAGTTATAGCACTGCTGAAAGTGTATGAGAAAATATGAGTGCAAATATATACTATCAACACCCTTAAAGATCAACATTTTTATTTCTTTTTATCCTTCTAAATGTTGTGATATATAGTATTATAGAATTGTGCTTCATTATGCATCTGCTATGTAGCTAGCTCCATAAAACAGGTCATAAAAATGGCTCAGCCTATGTGCCACATGTGTGAGCCACACAAATAGCCTTTCATCTTTCTATTCACTCATGTGATATGTTTCCAAAAGGATGAAAATGCATAGTCTGAACCTCAATACTTATTGTAGCTTCACATTTCCCACCCATTTTTTCTTTCCTTTAGATCTATTACTTACTTTACAGTAATAAATTTGCTCCCAACAGCTTGTCACTTGATAGATTTTAAGTGCAAGTGGAAAACAAAACAGTGTGACAGTATCAGAAAGAGCAGGAATTGCATATATATCATCAAAATGCACAGTACATGACTTCATAGCTTATATTCAAGAATACTTTTGCTTTAACTGAATACAAATTTACAAGCAGCATTGTCAAAATCATCTTAATCTCTCTTGTCTTTCAACAGAAAATTGGAGTGGGGAACCTTTGACATGCCAGAAATTACAACTCCCATCATCCATGACTTTGTTCATTGTGTCTGGGACTGATGAGAGCTAAAATTTGAAGAAACCTCAGAGCAGCATACATAAAAAAAATAAAAAAAAATATTATGATGTGAAAGCTAGAGAAAATTACCCAATAAAAACCAATATTACATATATCAAAACAAACAAGTGCTAACACTAGTTCAAATGGGTGATGTTCTCATTTCAAATCTAGTAATTCTGAGCACTTGATCTTCCCACTTGGGGCTATTAGCCTAGATTAATGATGACAGCTGTATATCACCTCTAGTATCAGAGACAGGATGCCTCTGTATACCACATGCTGAGGAACACAAACAAGAGAGAACTCATGTATTCACTTGCAGGCATCCATAGATATCTGATTGGGCACTGTGTGAACACTAGGCAGATAGGCATTGTGATCCAGTATAGTTCTTATGTCCATGCCCTCAATAAAATCCTCAGAAATCTTGTGTGGAAGAAGCCTTTCCCATACTATCATGTTTTCAATCCTTCTTGCCTTCCTCTTTGCACTCTTTCTCCCATTACTGCTCCTCAAGGGTAAATTTTGAGAAACGAACATCTAGTGATAGCCAATGGTCCTTTCCCCCCTGGAGTTCTGGAATAAGCTGGATCAAGAGCAATACTAAGAAGTTCAGGTTCTAGGCCAGCCAAGTACTCATTATCATATATTACAATCAAAAGATCCAATATATCGGACTTCCGGTTAGCTATGGCTCCCCATCAGGACGCGCATTAGTTGTTCTCCAGTGCCCGTCCTATGCTACGGAGCTCCTTGGATCCCTGGTCCTTGATTTTGGGGTCCAGAAACTGGTCTCTTGGAATAGGGAGCTCAGAGGGGGCTCGGAGGAGGTCTACCCTGACTCAGTTGTGGAGGATCAGGTGAGTTTGAGAGCTGCGGTCGCCCGGCATGAAGTAGAGTCAGACGGACTCAAGAGCAAGCAACAGACCCGCAGCAGATCAGCTAAGTGCCACAGGGGTGCCGCCAATTTTTAATAATTTTAAAGATTCTATGTTGAAGATGATAATGGCTTTGCTATTGGATTGAGCTGGAGACCTAGAAGGTGATTACATCTAGTCTAGCGTTAATAATCTGTTTGGTGCTGTGCTGACCGAATGGTCGTAATAAATAAATAAATAAAATAAAATAAATCTGTTTGGTGCAATGATTTGCAGAAGGAGAAGTGAAAGGCACAGAGTTTAACAACCAGAGTGACAGAACACTTTTAGTCACGGGACTTATTTGTGCTTGAAACTCCCGAGTTAAAATAGACTCTGTAAAAATTGATTTTCCTTCAAAGATATAGGGGGAATTCTCCTTCTTGACAAACTATAATATATATATATAGCTTTCTTAAGACTTGGGACTCTTGTTTTCTTTACACTTTCACTTTTGTCTGACAAGTCGCTGCTTTTGAATATCCCCATTTGACTACTGACTATTATCTACTGATACTGTTTTTGTGCTGGGAAAGAGGATATTTGCCATAATAAGATCTAATTTTATATTGAGACTGTTGAGAACAAGCTCAGAATAAAATATCAGTCATTGCTAGTTGTCCTTGAGTTAAGGGAGAACTGAGCCAAATTTCTTTGCATAAATAAAAATTGACCTTGAGTACACCTGTTTGAGAGCTAATAAAAGATTAAGGACACAATGATGACAGGATTGCAGGCTCAGAAAATGGCTTCGCAAACTCAAAGAAGGTTGTCCTCTGACAAGCCAAAAAAATATTGACATGAGCCAGCTGATCCTGGAGAAAATAGACTCTCTGTCTAATAAATTCACTTCTCGATTTATTGACTTTAAAAAAGAGGTTCAGCATGAGATTAGGTCCGATCTCAGGGAAATAAATAAAAAGGTGGACGTTTTACTTGGTGAAGTGCAAAATATAAAAAAGAGAGTGGAGATTTTAGAATACACATCGGAGAGATCGGAGCAGCAGATAACTAAAATGGAAAGTAATAGAGAGCAAGATTTGGATGAACTGGCAGTACTTGAACAAAAAATTAGAGAAAAAGCAATTAAAATCCAGGGTCTGACAAAAGAGAAAAATGAAAACTTATCAGAAAGATTAATACCAAAATTGGCAGAATTCTTGGCTAAAAATATACAGGTTATGCAAGCGGAAATTGACACTTTGTTCTGTATTAACTCCGTGGTGGCAAAGCAAAGAGGACTGTCAAGAGATGTAGTTGTTAATTTTGTCAGAAGACAGGTCAGAGACTGCTTTTGGCAAAGCATAATCAGGACCCATTTAGTATTGAAGGGCAGAGTTTAAGAATATTAAAAGATGTACCGGGGCGAATATTGAGGAAGTGTCGAAATTACACTGCATTAACATCTTTTTTGAGAAGAGAAAAAATCCCATATTGATGGGAAACACCAGAAGGACTGACTTTTTGGTGGGGGAGGAAAAGAGTCAGAATTACAACTGTGGACCAAGCTGCTAATTTTATGAAGCAATCTTTTGGCAGAACGAGGAAACAAGCTAAGGACAAAAGGAAAGAACAGGAATCCGGAGATAAAGATGATGATGACACTGACGAGAATGGAACTGTAAAGAACCCGGAGGATATACAAGAGTATGGGGTAAAGGAGGTTTATGGCTGCCACCTCCCTCAGGTGTATGACTTTTGCTATGTCCGGGGTGACCTGCAAAGAGGGGATGACGATGATGATGATGAAGATGAAGATGAAGATAATGAAGAAGAAAGTTCAAAAAATTTGGCAGGAATTGAAGATTTCAGATATGCCGTAGATGAACTTGATAAAATTGATAATTGTTGTCTGCCATTAGTATCTCCAATCGGTATTGAAGAATATTTTGACAACTAAAATGGTTAAGAGGGGACGGGCTTGTATTTGTACTTTGACTTTCGGTGGAATATCTCTTTAATAGAATTTTACAGGGTGTGTGAAATATTTAAAACATAGTTTTGATAAGGAGAGTCTGCTGATCAACTGAAACTAGAATCGAAAGTGTAAGCTATGCCATATTCCAAGCAGCTTAGAATATTGTCTCTAAATGTCCAAGGTTTAAATACACCACAAAAGTGGAAAAAGATTTTTCACTATCTTCAGAAATTAAAATTAGATATTTGCTGTTTGCAGG